>JBAKGM010000139.1:24140972-24160240 GCA_037177215.1 Asparagus racemosus
ACCAATATTTAACTAATATTTTACTACCTTTCCACCTTTTTCTCTCCCAATTCCGGCCAAAATGTTTGGAATCATTTACCAAGCATTTAGGCTCCATTTCCTCATTTCCAAGAAAACTTTTCTCGTTTTTGTTTTTTGAAACAAACGCAAAAAGAGGAAAGCTTCCCTCGAAAATTTTTCGGCTCTGACATGAACAGTGTCATTCGGCCTCTTTCCCACTTTTTTTTCTCAAACAAACACGCCCTAATGCAACCTGAAGGTTAGGGTTTCAAGGTTAAAGATTTGAGGGTCGTCAAGAGGAATTGTTTTTTTTTTTTGGAGTTAGTAGCTGTTGTCCAGACAAGACAGGGAAGGAGAAGCAAAGGTTATACCCGAAACGATACAAATCAGAATCATATATATCCAATAAGATCTTAATCTGACAGTTTTGAACATATCCTTTACGTGCGCTCTAAACAAACATATAAACATGGAGATAAAAAGAACAGAAATCGCTATTGAACAGCAGATCCAGAACCTGACTGGTAGACTGGTACTTATCCAATACTTGAAACCTACCTCACAAAATCTGTGTTAGCCTTTTCAGAGTGGGTCTGATTACCAATTTCCTTGCGAGTGAGATCTGTATTTGCAAGATCATGTTCTCTTCTGAATTGACTTGTATAGATATTCTTCTCAAACAATATCACATATCCTGTTTAAAACAGTGTCCTAAACAATGCAACTAAACAATATTCTCTTTCAAGTACCCAAGTAGGAATTCCAACTTAACATCAAATATGTTGCAGGCATAATCGAAATGGCAGCTAATGAACTATTAAAGAAAATGTAGATAGTGAAGGGCACGTGATGATGATGATTTATGACCCCATTAAACCTAGTGGTGCTTCTGGGAATGTCAAAGTTGCTTTGATGATAATAACAGTCATGGTGTCAGTGGTTCATGGTCGAAATCAATATAGTGAGATTATTGTCTCTTCATTTGTCCCACCCAAGGAGATTGCAAAGTTGCAGACATCTTCTCAGAGAAACTTCTCCCCCTAGGGAAGATATATTGTAAGACCGAGGAATGACAATATGTTTTGTTTCTGAATAGGCTTGGATTAAGTTGCTCAAACTTGGGAGTCAATGAACGATTTGCTGCTTCTTCAACAAGTGGTTTATTTACATGTTCCTTTATACTGGAAAGAGGACAATATGGAAAGTCTAGAATAGTGGTTCCAAGGATTTCATCTAGTTCCTGTGCTTGAAGTTCTTAATTAATTCGTGCAGACAATAGTCTTAATTTTCTACAAGTTTGAAACTTTAAGCAATATGTCAGTGCATATGCTGGATGGAAATTATGGAAGGGAAGAAACTTATTCATTTCAGACTGAGTATGATAAGCACCTAGTGATGAAAAAATCTTGATACAGAATAGTTTTCTCTTTTGAGAAGGTTAAAATTAATGCAAAAACTGAGTTTTCTATCTTCATAGGGTGCCCTTGCTGTTAGGAGGGCCTCAATATACGATGATATCTCTGTAGGGAAGCATTTATCATGAATGTGGATTGAAGCTCAATTTTGATGGGTTCCATGATGGTGGTAGATGATGCCAGAGCTAAACCTTCTAATTCATGTTGGATAGTATTCAAACGTGTGCAAGTTCATTTGGAAGCGTCTAAATTCTAGCCATGGGGATATGGGCCCTAGCAAATTTCACATTTGTCTCCTATGCTCTCGAGTAACTTGGTATGATTTGTATGTAAAAGGCTTGTTCATTTTACCATTAATAGAACCATCTTGAAGTATGTTGTGCTTAGAAAGTCTACATAGTTATTCAATACCATATGTTTCCTGAAGCAAAACAAGGTGCAGATATGAGTGCTTATTGTAAGAGGACAAAGGACGTGTCTGCTTGTAGTTAGAATGATTTTCCTCTAGCTCCAACTTGTGTTAGAGAATTGTCTAATACTTTGTAGCTAAAATGGTTATGTATTGTTTATATAGCGCAAGAGGGGAGAAAAAAAAGGATGAACTAAATTCTAATCCATATATTAACCAAGTTTTGCAACCTTCAAAAAGTGGAAAAAAATTCTCATTAAATCAGCACTATTGAATTAAAAAAAAATCTATTTAATAAGTATTTGAACCAAATTCTTGACTCCTTGAGTGCATCCTAAATTAAGAAAAGAAAGTCAAGAATCTAGATGCCATCATCTTGTGATTTACCTTCCAAGTCACTTTTTTTTCTATTCATATTCTTTGCACTTTCTCTTCAGTTCATATATTCCGAAGGATATTTTGTCATTGATTTTCATCCTTTCTTGAGATCCTTCATACTCATGTGAATTGTCCTTCAAGCATAACAAGTAGTGTTTCCCTTAAAGCATCTCAAATATATTCCTAATCATAATATTTTAATTTCCTGATTGAGTAATACCAAACTTTGATAAGTTCTTAAAAAGTTGGATTTGTGCATATTTTGATGAGAAGGAAGGCATGTGAATCACTCTTTTAACACTACAATTTTCAGGTGAGAGTAGAAGGAACTGTTCAGAAGGTTTCTGATGAGGAATCTGAGAAATATTTCCATAGTCGCCCTCGTGGAAGTCAGATCGGTGCAATCGTCAGTAAACAGGTCTTGTTTTGTTCAACCCCGTTCTAACATTTTAAATATGCCCATCAACTCTTTTGTCATGTTAGGCTAATAAAGTTTTAGTATTATTAACCTGATATCAGAGTACTCCTGTTGCTGGAAGGCACGTGCTTCACGAAGCCTACATGGAACTGGAAAGGAAATATTCCGACGGGTAAGTTTTCTTGATGCCTACTCTCTGGGAACATCCTTTTGTTCCTTTTAACTTAAAAGAAATATAAATCTATTAGATATATTTACTTTATGCCTCGTTTGGTATGCGGGAATGGAGTCAAGTGAGAATGGAATGAAGGTAGGAATGGAATGGAATAGATGTGGTAATGGAATGCTCATTCTCATTCTTATGTTTGGACTTGTTTAGAGAATGAAGCGGGAATGACAATCTTATTCTCATTCCCACGTTTGGTATCATTTGTTCACAAGTGAGAATAAAATTTAGTTTAGTTTTCTAATAATGCCATTACAAAAACACAGAATTTTAAAAACATAAAAATATTTTAAAAATGACTAAATAATTCATTTTTTTAGAAAAATAAGTTTTATAGAAATGATATTTTTTCTTATAGAAATAATTTTTCATGTGATAGTTATATTTTGGCACACTGCCTCAGCAACAATTTCGAACTTTTGGCTTACTAATTGAAAAATAATTTTCATAGAAATTATTTTTGATTATAAATAATTATAATTCCACCTTTCTAACTTCTAATGCTACATATCTATTATATGTATGAGCAGCTAATGTTACTAGCATCACTGTGTGCCAGTGAAGAGAAGAATGCCTCATAAGAGATATTGCATATAGTCAAAAAAGTTTCTTTTCTAGATGCTAACATGATTGCCAAAAAAAAAAGACTTGATAAAATAAGAAAACATCAAACTTGTATCCTTATAGATCTACAGACCCACCATTACCCACGCTAATCAAA
This sequence comes from Asparagus racemosus, assembly GCA_037177215.1. Classification (NCBI taxonomy): domain Eukaryota; kingdom Viridiplantae; phylum Streptophyta; class Magnoliopsida; order Asparagales; family Asparagaceae; genus Asparagus; species Asparagus racemosus. The sequence continues at coordinate 24,144,540 of JBAKGM010000139.1, forward strand.
ATGTGTCTACTAAATCGTTAATAATCGAGCACCCTTCACAGCATCTCCTGATAAAAGAAAATTTGAGATTTCATGTTTAGGGGAAAAATGAAGCAAAAAATAAAAGAAAGTGCACTACATCATCCATATATACAAAATTAATATAAACAATAATGTCCTTAGTTTAAAATTTTATATGCATAAACTATCCATTCGACAGATTATTAGAAATATCCAAATTCTAATCAAAATATCCATAAAATAATACCATCAAAATAATTGGACAACCATCAAAGTATCAAAATATTAAGTTTTGAAATTGCAAAATGATAAATTAAACTCCAAAGTGCCACCTAATACTCCGTGCTGTATCGCCTCACCCATGTCTCCTTTAGATTATCGCTAATTGTGAATAACAAATCTAACAAATTTCGGTTAGCACCAATCTTCCCTAATGCTGTAAAGCACTGATCCATAGTTAAATTCATTTTCATTACTTGTGCAGTAAACCTTTGACTTTGCTCGTACAAACTCAATTCATCTAAACCATCCTTGATCAATTGGCTTGGTTTAACAAGCTCACTTCCCATATATGCACTAGTTTCCCTCATGCTCTCTCCTAATGAATCGCTATCTTCAAACAATTGTCTCTTTCTTTTTCGCTTCAAGGAGACATCACTCATGTTCCCTGTCATTGCATCTTGTGAAGGTGAGTCAATATCAATAAAATCTTCTCAGACTCCTCGTTCAATCTCTTGACTAACCTCTTTATCCAGTTCCTCTATAACGTCATTAGGATGTTCCATTCCTTTTCATGTTGTCCTATCCTTCCAAAACACAATAGCCAAAGTTTCATAGTGTGGAAAAGGTTTCTCTCTACAAGGAATTGCATTTTTATGGGCCTACATTAAGATTAAAAAAATCAGCAGTCGTGAATAAAAAAATGTGTCAAATGTAGTAATGATCATGTGATAAATTAAAATTTAATAACAAAATACCTGCAAATATTCATCCCAAACTTATTTTTCAGCAGTTATACATTGCTTAGTTGCATCCCATCCAAAGCCACTGTAGTTAAGCATATCAAACACAATGCTAAATTGTGTCTTAAGTATCTTCATCCTTGATCTAATATGCGAATCAACCTTTAACCTTGAATTGGGTAGTGATTCAGGAAGTAATCTTTCAACAACATTGTAATGTCCAGACTTAAATCCACGGTCAGCATCGTACTTTCCAGTGTTATGTAAATCTAACAATGCGTCAACCAATTTCTGATCTTTCATAGTAGTCCATGTGTGCTTATTCCTTCTACGGTTTTGTTGATCTTCTTGATCCATTCTTAAACAATTATATTGCTTATTTATCACTTATCACGTCTCTATGTTTCTTAATATATATTTCCTGAAGCATTAACCTTTCGAGCATAATAATATTAGATAACAGCAAATCACTATATTGTTAAAAAAAACACAACCATAGATCTATATTACAAATTGCATTACATATAATAATAAATAATTCCATGTAAGTATCCATGATCATTAAGAGTAGTAAGCTTTTCAACATGAGCATGAGTCAATTGCTAATATCTAAATTATTTCACAAAGAAAAAAATGTTGTCAAACTGAGAGCTTGAATAAAAATAAAAATCATTGTTTCCATGATTAAGTTTTGTACGTGAAAAAAAAAGAAAAAAATATGACAAACATAAAAACCAAATCATTATTGTTGCCCTATCCACTGGTTATACGTAGAATCTGCAAGGTTATCTTGTCACGAAGTCCAACCAGAAGTAGTTTCAATTGTCATGATTGGATCGTTAGCATTGACAATTTGAGTTGTTTGCTCCAAAACATCAATACACTCTTCAAATGGATCAACCTCCATCTTCCTCCTTATATAATTATGAAGGAGACCACATGCCATGATTATTCGATTTTGTATCTTGATTGGGTAAAATGGAGGACTATGTAGGATCGCCCATCTTAATTTAAGCAACCCGAAGCATCTCTCAATGACATTTCTAGCTGATGCATGTTTCATATTGAAAAACTCCTGTTCAGTTGTCGGTTGGTGTCTGTCTCTCCATTCATTCAAGTGGTAACGTTAGCCTCTATATGGTGCAAGGAAACCATCACAATTTGTGTATCCCGCATCAACAAGATAATAGTAACCTACGATTGAACATATCAATTATCTAGATGTTAGTGAATTTGACAGTTGCTAAAAGCAAATATTGTATAAGTTACCACGGGGGACTTTTAACTAATTTCTTCTAGTTATTGCTCCTCAAAGTACTCTATTATCAGCCCGCTGACCCTTCCCACCCAGGTAGTATGTATATAAATTGCATGTTTTGAGAACATACACCCAAGACATTTGTTGCAATTTCACCTTTTCGTGTCCTATACCTAGATTTGTCCTCCACAGCTACTCTCACTCTTATATAAGTCCCATCTAAAGCTCCAAGACAATTCTAAGTATACGTGAAAATTAGCATGTTAGATTACTTATAAAAACTAAGAAATACAAATAAAAAATAATTTATAGGTTACCTTGAACCATTTCCACCTCGTGTCAGTTGAGTCTATCGGCACTGGATCGGGTTTTTGGATTAAAACATCGTGTAGACGTATTACGGCATGTAGCACATGAGTAAAATGCCTACTAATAGTTTCCCCTGAACGTTGAAACATTTGTTTTATGACCCTATTCTTCACATGGTGGGCGAGAATATGTAGAAATATTGCAACTTGTTCGTCGACCAACATATTTTTTGTATCTTTCAGCCCTACATTTTCTAGCATAGTGCACAACTTCCTAAAAGAGCTCCTATTCATTCTAAGCTGATCTAAACAAGTTACATCACTCGCATATGCAAGACGGTACACATTTTTTCTTTTGGAATAAAAATCTACCAAATATCGCTCTCTTATTGATTTCTTTTCTACGTAGATTTTCATTAGGTGTGATGAGAAAAGAAACCACCATGCCACTATACTTTGCACATTTCTCATATGTGCTTGGACAGCCACCAGCTTCTTCATCTTTCTTCGTTCATCATCAGAATCCATAATTTGAAATACGGCTACTGCATAAGGGTAAATATGTATATTTATTTAGAATGTAAGCATTTTAACAATAGGGCTATAGGGGGTCTACTCACCTCCTCAAATATTTTAAACAATTTTAAGAGTTAAAAAAAGATAAAAAGAAAAATCACTCAGGGAGTCTATTTGCAAAGTAAAACTACAGGGGGTCTATTGGCGATTAGGTGATACTAATTGGGGTCAATATACCTTGTTGCTGACTGTAACACACAACAGAAGTCTCAAAAATTTATACAGATACTCGACATATTGCAAAACTAAACAAAAGCAGAAACCTATACTATAGACTGAATTCCATATGCATGCTACTTGATTTATGACTGCATTCCAAAAATTTAAAACTTATGAAGTTGTCTTAAGAGGAGATTTATTAAATAATTTTGCTAATCATTCAATAATTAGCTAGAGATGCTCTATCAACAAAATTGAAGAATTGTTTCCAAGTAATCTAACACCAAACACCAAAGATATAATATTAGCTAACCTAATGGTCAATAGATTATCTAACAGAGTCGCCATAGATAAAAAATTTCATGTAAAGATTAACTAAAGAGTCATACATATAAATTTAAAAAATCAACAATACCTTACCGAGTGCCGTCGGCCAACGCGAGATCTCTTCTTCTGCAGGCGATGGAACTAGGGCAAGGTCGACCTCGACGTGTAAAAATATTAAAATATTTGCATCCGCACTCGGTAAATTATTGTAATAATATTAAAATATTCGCATCCGCACTCGGTAAGGTATTATAAAAATATTAAAATATTCTTACTCGCTAAGGTATTGTAAAATATCTCTGCACTCGCTAATGTATATTTGGACGAGCAGCATATAATATTTTTTCAATTATAAAAATAATTTTTCACATGGGAATGTATAACTATTCGTATCTTTTAAAGAGGGTATAATCGGAAATTATTTGATTGTTTTTATTCCCACTTAAGTGGGAATATCAATTCCTTGTTAAATGGTTGGGAATGACAATTCTCACATAAAGTGGGAATTGATAAGAAGTGGGAATAGCAATTCTAGCATCTAAAAATCTATCGTGTTTGGTAGGCATGAATAAAGAGTGGGAATTGCATTCCATTCCCACTTATTCCCGCGTACCAAACGAGGCGTTATAGTAAATACGCATGAAAACCTTGACATGGAGAAAGCCTTTAAACCACTTGAGGATAAATATGAGAAAAATGATAAGACTAAAACTTACATAAACCAAATATGAGAGAGCCTTTAAAAACCAAAAAGTCCCAAATGAAATAGACCATCAATGTTTTGTCATATAAAAAATAACGTTCATATTTTGGATATCCGGATGAATTCTGAATATATATTTTACTTATATCCATATTTGCCTATACATTGCATCGAAAATTAAAAAAAATATTGGCATTTGTATTCGTATATTATAAGATCTAGATATTTAACATGGTTAACTTTAGCAAAACCCTTTCAACTATTTTAATTCATCAAAACTCCTCAATTTCGGAGGTATTGTATATAGCACCCTAAACCTTTTTAATCCGACTTAATCCCTTGAACTTTTCTCACTTAATACCCCAAGATTAAGGGTGGAAATGAACCAATTATTTAACAAATAGTTCGGTATTTATTCGCTTAAGTATTCAGTCATATTTGACTTGATTGTTCATTTAATAATAAACAAATAGTTTTTATTATTCAATATATAAATGAATAGAATTTAACCATACCTATATTTGATTCGTTAGTTTAATAAACTATTCGTTTATACAGTTTAGTCCTTAAAATTTTATTTTGGCTACTTATAATTGTAGATATACAGTTTTTTATTTATGAATATTACATATCACTAGGTTACATATTTCATCAGATATATCATGTTAGGCTCTATTGCAAGACTAGGATAACGAATATTTGCCTAATATCTACCGAATTTGGACCGAATAATTCACAAAGATTAACCAAACACTATTAATGAATATTCGCAAATAGTTCTCCAACGAATTCGAAAACATGCTTCCTATTCATATCAAATTCGAATAGTCAAATATGAACCGAATACGAATATGAATGCCGAGATATTCGATTCGAATTTGGTTCTTTCCACCTCTGCCCAAAAATAGCACATTAAACCTAACATGTCACATGATAAACACGTGACGCATGTCCCGTGATAAACACGTGGACACAAAGAAAATCAAAAAGCTTTTCAGCCGAAAAAATCACCTTGTTGTAATTGTTTTGATTTTGATTTTTCTTAAACATCTCCCACTCACTTTCAAATTAACCCCATACAGATATAAATGAGGGTTTTCTAGAATTAACCCTATTAATATTGTATAATTCACTTTTTATAGAATACGGATGCGAATATATCAGGGTATTCGTATGCTTCCGCATCGGTATTTATAAAGATGCGGATCCAAATGCGAGTCGAGTCGGGATTCAGAATACAAACCTCGGTTCCATAAACTCTATTAGGAATTTATTCAAACACCTCACCTGCGCTCTCCCCTCATTACTCCCCCCCTACATCCTCGATCTCAACCTCGCCGCTGCCGCCATGGAACATAAATGACCACCTCCTCGGCCGCCGCAGCTCCGAGCGTCGCCGTAGCAAACTCGATCTGGGATCAGATCAGAACCTCTCGATCCGTCTCCGACGACCAACTCTCAATCTTGCACTTCTTGTTCGGCAAGAACTTTGAGCGGGCAACGAGAATCGTTGATCAAGGAGGAGTCCGCAGAATCTCCGGCAACCCCAGCGGCCGATTCCTCTTTCTTGTCTCTCTCATTTCTCGATCTTCTTCTTGTTTGTTTTGATGGACAAAGCTTGAACTTTGGGGTTGTTTTGTGATGATAGGTGGTGGGAGAATCGAGGAGGAGGGAGGAGTATATCTGCTTCCCTGAGCATCACTGCACTTGCTACTCGTTCTTCTACGATATCGTCAGCAGGGGCGAGCAGCTCTGTGTATGCTATCTTCTTCTTAATCGTAATTTGTTATCTTTTGTTGTTGCTGACTTGGGTTTGGATTGGTTGGTCTTGTAGTGTAAGCATCAGTTGGCGGTGTTGTTGGCTGAGGCTGTGGGTGCGCACGCGGAGGAGACGGTGTCCGATGAGCATCTTGCATTGATGCTCTCTAAGCTTTGAAGGTAATCTGTTATCTACTATAACTTCTATAAGCTCAGCTTCATCTTATAGTAGATTATATCATGATATGATCCATATATTCTGATACGAGCATCACTTTTTTGCACATTCATACGCAATAGTTCTCTATAAGAAGAATAATTATATAGAGTTAGACTTGGCCACTTGAAGAAGACCTGAAACTCTTCCATTTAGGCTTGGTTTGATAGGAGGGGATGTAGAGTACGGTGAGAAACAAGATTAAAAATCCTCCTCGGTAAGGAGTTATTAGAGTATAAGGTAAAGTAGAGTAAGGTGAGGTGATGAGAGAGAAGATGTAAAATGAACTAGAAAGTGAATAGAGAGAAAATCCTTTCAATTTGGAGGGACACAAGAGTGAAGAGAGAGAAGATGCAAAGTGAACTAAAAAGTCATGTACCTCCCATTGCTCCCTCTCCAACTAAATAAGAATCACAAAAGGTATATTCCTTCTTGTATCTTATTGAACCTTACTATCTTACTTCACCTTACCTTTCCTCCTTATACTTGCTACCAAACCAAGCTTTAAATTAAATATCTCACAATTTACATGAAATATTCTCTATTAAACTTCTTGAAGATTAAAGATACAACTGTCGTCACCTATAAAGTTGTCTTGTTTAGCTGACTTGTTTTGACTTTTGAGAGAGAGCTTCTTTGCATTTTATTAACAGGGTAAGTAGCTAGTATATATACAAATAGAAACAAATTAGTGTGAGTGGTAAACTGGGTAATTCCAAGTTGGTTTTATCTGTAAATATTGTAAGATGTAAGATATCTTAACATCTCCTTCAAACTTACGTTGAATCGAAAATCAGGAGTTTGGTAAGAAATGGTTTGTGCCTTGGTAAATAAAACCACAACTTGATCCTTAGAGGAAGCAGGGGAGAGAGTAATGTGAACAATAACATGCTCTTGTTGAACTATATGGCAATTCACCGCAATTTGTTTGGTGTGCTCATGGAATACTAGGTACGTGGAAATGGAGATGCCGCTTTGATTATCATAATGTAGAGTGGTGGGAGAAGGAACAGAGCCATCGAGATCTTGCGAAAGAGTGTTGACAATTCTAGCTCAATTGTAGTTCCTGCCATTGCTCAGTACTCAGACTTTGTATTAGAATGGGAGACAACGCCTTGACACTTTCTATGCCATAAGATGAGAGATGAGCCCAAAAAAGTAGGAAAAAACCAATGCTGGAGCATTGATGATGATAGTGATTTGGGTATTGGGTTTGTTGGTTTTAAGTGGAAGGATTACTTGGCGTTGTGGAGGCTGTAGGTGCACATGCGGAGGAGACTGTGTCGGATGAGCATTGATGCTTTCTAAGATTTGAGGATTATCTATTTTCTCTTATGATCTTTGTGAGATCAACTTCAACTTGTAGTAGATTATTTCATGTTATGATCTTCGGATACGAGCTTCACTCCTATAGTTATACATAGATGTACACAATAGTGCTCTATAGGAGGATATAAGTGTGTACACATAGACTTGGCTACTTGAAGAAGATTTAGAACTCTACTATTCAAATTTGGTATTTTGAGAATTTATATGAAAGATTCACTTCCCTAAAGTTAATTTAGATCATCAAAGTGCCAAAAAAATCAATTTTCTTAAATTTTTTATTAATGCATCAATAATACACAAAAAAGAAGGATCTAAATAACAAATCAGAAAGTTTAATGGTAAGGACATTAGACTAACAACAAAGGTGCAAGGAACTTTTAAGTGTTTAATCTTTATCAAATATGGAATGGGAATTACTATGCAAGTCTAAGCAAGTATCGTTTTGCCATATATCAAGTAAACAATATATCAATTTGTTTACTTGATGCATGAACAAAAAACCTTAAAATTTGGTGTACAACACTCCAAATGATGTATATTAATTTTGACGGGCTTGATTTTTTTAAAGACTGTTGAACATGAAATTACAAAGGCAAGTATTTGGATTCAAATCTTTCAAGAAGGATCCAAAGTCGTTCACTTATACATTAGTGTTCCTAGTATATATATTAGCTCAAATAAATATTGAAGAATGTCGAATGGTAAAACGATATATTTTTGAGGTACTTAACTGTGTACAAACTACATTGTTATAGTGTTAGACAATAATGGACTAGCTTGTTGGTCTTGTTTAGGTTGGATACACCTTTTATTAGGAATAAGGGTGGCAATAAGACAAGTAGAATAGGTTTAGCCGATCATCTCTACATGAACTTGTTTATGTATCTTATACATATTCTATTTATTGATCAAATGAAACCTTAATTGAAATCTGATTCACCTAATAATCGAGTTACTCTTATTAATCTGTCTCATGCCTAGGGCTTGTAAGCTAGTTGACATGTTGTAAGCCTGGTACCCATCGAGTGTTACACATTGTTTAGCTCAAACCACCACCAAAATTGATTTGCTAGTGATGCACTTGACTCCCAAGACCCATTATTTAAACCCTCTCAAATGCTATCGATTTCTCGATGTGGGATTATTATTGGAGGTATTACAATCACTCCATATGAAATACGTGACATCATCATCCGGGCGTGGAAAGGGTCCATTTGAGGTTCATCGTCTGGCGAATTGTAGATCCAATAGGTGTCTCCTATGGGCTATAGAGTTGACCTACACCATGCTTACGCGATGTAGCACTTAGTTCTGCGTAGTTTTAATTTCCACACTTCCGACTTTCTAGTTGCTCTGATATTGTTAGTCATGTGCCGGCTTTGTGATACTTATTTCCATCAAAATTGACCAGTCAATGTTGCACTTGACTCCCAAGACCCATCATTTAAACCCTCTCAAATTCTATCAATTTCCCGATGTGGGACTATTGTTGGGATTTCGTCTACACGATTAGCAACGGATCAAGACAAATATGTTGTTACTTAAAAACAATTTGCTAGTATAGCGAGTTGAACAGGTTATCATCTTTAAATGTGAGTACATGTGTCATGTGTGTGAACACTCTGATCACAAGAGATAATTATCTTTTGTGAATGAGTGATAACTTGTCTTCTATTTGTTACTTATAGGATTTGTTTACATTTTAAATAAATTATCATCTTTTAATTGTGTTAAACCAGGTCAACTAAGTCAAGTCCCTTAGTCCTTACTTGATCCATTTATTCGTCTGGTTTTAAACGGGTTAATACGGTTACAATCCATATCCAATTATGCTCGATCTGTACCCAATAGTTTCAAATCAGATTTGGTCAATCTCCTCAGATGGATGGAGATTGCCACCCTTAATTGATAGTTATATTTCATAGATAAATTTGTTTAGAGGATGATCTCTGTTGATTCGGTTGTTTTGGAAATTGATAGTCAAGTGAGTGACGGTCAACATATTTTTCTGACCTTTTAGCTAGTTAAGTACTAAGTAGTATAATTTTATAGCTATACGCATATCTAAAAGACCTTTTCACTACACCTAAAACTCAATAATGTTGCGAGAGTTATAACTCTATACTCATCATGCTAAACTCAAGCAGATTACTTATTTGAGTTTAATTTTAAAAAAATCTTAGCTAACATTTTCTTAGGTGACATGCCACATTCGTATTGTTAGCTGATCATATTACAGTTGTTGCGTGATTTTGGCACAGATGAAGTTGGTCAAGCCGGTTGAATTGTTTCAGAAGCTCTTGAAGACTTGTGCTGTGGGGCAAGGGCGGTTGCTTGGACTAGATGTTGGGAATAAATATGTTGGTTTAGCTGTCTCTGATCTCGAGAACAAAATTGCTTCACCGAACAGGTTTCTATGTGCTTTATATTAAAATTCATTTAATACAAACATTCTTGTGTGCCTTGCATTTTGCTGGAAATTAATTCCTATCCTCAAACTTGTTTGTCTAAGAGATTAAAGAATGTACATAAAATTCATTCTGTTTGAAATTTACTTTATTCGGCTGTATACTCTAATTGAGAGTGAAATATTATACTTTCTTAGAACAATGATTTTGCTTGATTGTTCTTGTAGAGAGAGCCGTGGCTTGAGTTTTTAGCATCAAGGGATAGGAATAAGTTAGTTAGACTGATCGATTTTATTTTTAGTACTTGCCCTTGGTAATTACACTTTGATGAGCTACTCCTTACATGCAGTTAAGTGATGCAGTCAACGTAATTAATCTGAATGGAGTTGTATTCACTATAATCCGCATTGCATATGGTTCTATCTTGTTATGGTTTTGTGATTTTCAGAATTATGCTGTCCATGACCATATTATATTCTTCAATGACTTATTGACATGGTTGTTGTGATTTAGTGTCTTGGTAAGGAAGAAAACAAACATTGACCTCATGGCCAAAGACTTCGGCACACTGGTAAGTTCAGCTGTTGCACAATTTTTCTCTTTGCATTTTCTTAATTGAACCAGAGAGAGTAGGAACGTGGCAGTTGTCATTGATGACTTCAACTATTCTTCAGAAAACCATGATATCTGCGATGAAATTTTGAATATTCTTCATGAATGATAGGATGTTTCTGTGATTTGTTCATTTTCTTTTCTTCAACTATATGCTAACAGCTGCTATAAATGTTTTTTGAATTAGACTTGCCCTTGAAAGTCCACTACATGAATTGCTCATTGGGTTGCCTTTAGTTCTGAGCTCTTGGATAGCAGATGACAGGGAACTGACAAATTAACTAGATCATAAGATGCCACCTAACGTCATTTCGAATGATTATAAAAAATTTCGATAAGAAAAGAGGAAATTCTGTGACAATGATGCTCATTGTACAGCTGATTGCTTCTACATTATAGTAATTACAGTTTAACTAAACAACCAAACAACTAAACAATTACCGTATTGGATAGTGTTGAGACACTAGATGTAGTAATACTAACAAGTCTTGGATATTTGAAACCCTTCACATTTCATTTGCTGTGTCTATTTGTCCTTAGGGGAGTCTTATACAAAATGCCCAGTGTCATCCCACCACTTACACGTGCTTACTTTGAGCAGAAGTTTGTGAAATGCAGAATCTGCCAGTTTCACTGTATATTGGTCTATCCTTGACTGGGCATCCCACCACTTACATGTGCTTACTTTCAGCAGAAGTTTGTGAAATGCAGAATCTGCCAGCTTCACTCTATATTGGTCTACCTTGGCATATAGATATTTACATTCCTCCATGTTCAATGTCTTTGACATAGCTGTTCGAGGTAGAAGTTTTTTCCAAATTAGATTTCCACAATTTTTTACCAAGAGCATCTTCGTAATAGTAAGAGAGTGGCTTCAAGGTTATTGTCCATGGGTATGCTTAATTTGGTTTACAGGTGGCATCCTAGACTCCATTTACCATATTGTGCATTTCTTCTTAAAAAGACAAAAATAACATATAAATAATTCTAGGTAGTATAAAAAATGTTGCTTAATATATTATACTTGTATGCGCGTACTTCTATATCCCCCAATATGGCTTGTACTCAGCAGTATCTATAATGAATTTTGCTACTAACGAGTAGTGTTTTTAGCACTATCTCAATAGAATGAGCTGAATGCATAGTTCTCAGTATGAGGGTGGTGGTGTAAATTTTCAAATTGCTGCCTACAGAAACAGTGAGCAAAAATGATCGCATACTCTTTACTTGAAATCATGACACAAAAGCCTGAGACTTACTGTTTTGTTTGTGCAGGTATCAAGATTTTCTTTGGTAGGTTTTGTTGTTGGCTACCCTTTCAGTTTACAAGGTCAAGCTAGTGTAGAGGTACAATGCTAGTACTAGAGCCAGACAGTTTCATCTTCTAGTCTATCTGTTCCTCTCCCTCATTTTCTTCTCTGGGTCAGGCAATTCAGGTGAAACTTTTTGTTGAGGAGCTCAAGAAAACAGGAAAACTCAATGACATGAGTTATACATATTGGGATGAAAATTTCACCTCGAAGGTATGACTATGGTCTAATGTTGATGTAAGCTCTGGTGCGGGTCAGGCGACTCAGGTGAAACTTTTCTTCTTTTTTTTTTCCCAGTGTGTAGAAGCCCTCTTACAGCCCTTAGATCTGCATCCGGTGGAGTTCAAGACGATCTTGGACAAGTTCGCTGCTGTTGGAATACTTCAGGTAACTCGATGCTGCTTGCAGTGCAATCTTTGTTCTTTTATGTTGTGTTTTATATTCCTAAAAAGAATAGGGAGTTAGGAACGGAAAGAACTTTTTCATTTTTGGTGAAAATGGGATCCTTGAATATCTGTCTTCCTGCAACTAGTGAATAGTGATAACAAATGATGAGGATACTTTTATCCATGGTTCAGGTGATAAATAATTGTGTTGTCAATAACGCGTTGTTATGTATGGTTTCTGCAATTTTTTGTTGCATTAGATAATTGACATATGGCTTTTCTTTGAGTTTTTGATTAATTAGCTAATTTAGGTGGTCTGCAACCCCACCTGCTTGATGTCTAATATCTTAGAAACAGGTATTTTGCCATAACTAAGGTTAAAGTACTGATTTGTTGGCAGGGGTATCTGGATGACATGCAAAGGATATCGAGGTCAGGAAGTATTTTCAATGAAGCATCTGTTAGTGATACAGAAGAAAGGTACCATTTTTGCTTTGATTGATAACTTGTCAGGCACAAACTAATTATTCTAATCTTGCATCAACAGTTTTTATTTGTTTCTTTTTTTTTTTTTGCCATTTATCTTCAATGCATTACATTTAGACGTATAACAGTCACATTTAGACGTATACCAGTCCTCTTGTGATTGCAAATATGCTGTTATCATCAATGCCAATGTTGTTTACTCTTGAAACCTTTAGCTGGGAAATTGATAAATAGAATCCCTTGTATTCATGTGGACAGCCATCAGGTCATTCTGTCTGTGGAAGGAAAGAATTAGAATTGAGTTTGAGTTGAGGTTTTAATCACACTAGTCGATTATTCAGTTGAATGTTGTGAAATATCTTTAAGTCTTAATGAAAAGGGGATATAAATGCAATTTATAGGGGATATTGTAAGCGTTAATGTTTACTAAACAATAGACGATTATGATTAAAAGCATTGATTCCTTTTTAAAAAAATTTCTGTTGTGGTATTTATCATAATTTCTTTATCGGATTTTCTCTACCACGATTTCCTGTACCTAAACATTTTGATAGTCTTGGGTACAAGCATGATCAAAATGTAACCTACAGTCGTAATTGAAAATTTGACTTGTGAGAAGTTATGAACAAAAGCCTTTTGAAGAGTCTTGTCTTTGTTACAATTCTTGCCCACTTGACCATGATAAGTTCTTAATTCAATTCATTAATTAAAGGATAAATTTAACCAAACTACCAGAAATTATTAGGGGATTATAAGGACCACAAATTGTTAAATCTATATAAAGAGAGTGCATACTATCAGAAAATTATTATCTTACTATCAAAAAATCATCTTTAACATACATCTCACTTGCTTCTAAGATCCTATCAGAACCATTCCTATAGGAGTATGGTGATCTACACCAAAAGTAGGGGAGTTGCAATTCCCAAGCGAACCCCACCCATGAATGGTGTAGATCAACCTTTTCTATAGGGTGTTATGATAGAATCATTACTCGTTGCTTGCCAACTTACACCAACTTTGTCACTCAGTGTATTTTAGTGAAAAAAAATCCTCTCTAGTAATTCATAATAGTTTTATGAAATTGACTTATTTAAACTTTTGTTCTGTTTCGATTATTCCTGATTTATTCATGTTAATTTCTTTTGACAATTTTCCAGCTGAGACAAATTAACGATGAACAAGAGAACTTTGAGCTCCAGATGATAAAACTGCAGTTTATTTCATCCTTGCAATGGGTTATGTCGCAACCTTATGCATGAATTGTGCTATGAAATATATTATTTTATTACTATAATGAGAAAGAAATATGATAAAGCTGACACATTTTCCCCTGAGTTTGAGTTGCAATTTTTGTAGAGGAAAAAAGTTGTTACCTTCAAATATATATAAATGGAGAAGAATTGATGGGTCCCAAATTTCCTTCATGTGCAGGATAAGTTTGTATTATGGGTTGTTTTGATTGCTGCAAAACTGAAGTGCAGTAAAGCATTTTGCAGCAAATGTTGCTTGTAGCATTTGTTATAGGAAATTAACTTCTAAGTCATTGTGTGGTGAAACACAATTTTATTGTGGGGAATGTATTTAATGCAAATTCAGTGTTTAGTTCAAAATAATAATTTATATAAAATCAATTCAAGCTCTTCGTATAATGAAACATAGGTTGATGATGAGAAAGAATTTTTCTTATTTTCCAATTTATTTTTTGGAGTCTACAGCTTTTCCTCTCTTCCTTCAAATTGAATGTAACATTTACTGTAGTTTTAATAAAACAATTTATAGGTTTATTTACAGTTTATAATTAAAATGTCAAAAACAAACAAGTAGTGTATAAATACAGTTGCAGTACTTGCATTAGATTTCAGAAGCCTTAGATCCAGTTCTTAAAATTTAAACAATATATTTTTTATTCTAATTTTATTGTGTTTACAAATAAACTTCAAAAGTAGGATTTTCTCCACCGAAATATTTAATAATTTATTTTAACTTACCGGATGTATTTCTTGAAATTAACGATGGGGAGTGGAGATGGGGAGAGGAAGTTTTTTATTTCTCAATTCATTCTGAATAAGAGGGTAATACTTCATGCTTATAACTAATATAGAATACTTATGAAAGAAAAACTCTAATAAGAAAAGAAAACATTTAATGTAGGAAAATCCTAATAGAAAGGTCCTATATATAACTTATACATTGAATCTAGATACTTCTATAAAGGCAGTGAATTATATGATTATCTTTTAATAATCTTTCCTCTAGTCGGAACGTAGAGATTACACCCCTTATTCTGAAAAAGAGTTGAATGATTTGATGATGTGGTACAAGTGAAGCACATCTTGCCTCGAAAAAGATTTGAATAATTTGATGTTGTGGTATCCGGGTCGATCCACGATAAGATTGAAAAAGGCAAGAGAAACTCTGAGAAAAAGAAGCTTCACAAGTGCCGTGAGAAATTAGATATTCGCAAGCGATTTCCAAAAAAAGAAGCTTTGTAAGGAACATTAAGATCAAAGGATAAATTTTCTAAATAGACCCTTTTTGAGATTTATTTTTAAAAATCAACCTATTTTACTTTTATTTACCAAATTCGACTCAGTTTCAGCCACGTGGCTGTGTGTCGAATTTGGCAAATAAAGTTCGAAAACTTCACGGGATTTAAAATCCTGTGAAGTTTAATGGTTAATTAATAGTCCTAATGAAAAAAAAACTAAAAAAACCATGGCCCCAAACTTCACGGGATTTGAAATCCCGTGAAGTTTAAGCCAACAAAGAACTCAATTCGAGCTCTCTGTAAAACCAAAAAAAACCATGGCCTCAAACTTCACGGGATTTGAAATCCCGTGAAGTTTTGGGCCATGGTTTTTTTCGATTTTTTTCATTAGGACTGTTAATTAACCATTAA
>JBAKGM010000139.1:24164373-24221652 GCA_037177215.1 Asparagus racemosus
AAAATTATAGTTATACTAGTCATGCTACTATGCTTATGTAATAAGAGTCTTTTGACTCGTGAACTTGTTATAATGTAATTTTTGCTCTGAGACTTCTATTTGTCAATAAAGTTTCTTTTAAGTGAAATTTATTTGTAATATAGAAGTGCACCGCAGGCTTAGCATGTGCTTTTTGCACGTGTTACCGTTGTCATGCATCTCAAAATAAGCTGTGCATTTTGGAGGTGTGACAGTTTACTCACTTAATAATTAACAACAGACATTGTGAATTTGGTGCCTCAATAACAAAGAGTTTTTCCAATGGTAATATGTACCATGATTAGTCAACCCAGCATGATTCAGCAATCTAAGAAATAAGAAATGAGCAGGACCTTTGCAAACAAAAGATGCCTTGGTTACTTATTATCCAAACTAGAAGTTAAACATTCATCTATTAAATGATTAAAATTGAACATTGACAGTTTGGCACCTTAACAACAAAGAGTTGTTCCATGAGTAACATATGCAAGGATTAGCCTAGGCAGCATGTTTTAGTAATTTAACAATAAGAGATTATCAGGATCTTTCCACACAAAAGATGTGCTGATTTCCTATTACCTAACAATCTCCTGATGTGTACCAACTACCAAGTGATGGGGAACAACGCAAGGGATTTGATCTGGAGGCAAGAAAAAGTAAATCAAATCCTAATAAAAAGGAAGCAAAGATAAAATCTCTAACAAAATAAATCTCAAAGATCCTAACAATCCGAAATCTAATCCTAAGGAGATCTTTACCTAAAATTGGAGATCACATCCAATATTACTAAAATAACAAAGATACAAGTAAATCTATACCAAGCCTTATATTTTTTACTCCCAATGCATCCAAAACCAGAAACAAAGTTAAGATGCTTAGCACCAAGGAATGAGAAGTTAATAGTTCTCTTGTTTGGTAAAGACTCCACTTAATCTTCCTCTGTCTTTGTTTCTTGGCAGCACATCCCTGTATATTGCTTCCAAAAGCAATTTCACATAAGGGGAATAACAGAAAATGCCATTTAATTTCTAGAAGAATACATTCTTAAAGGAAGAAGCTGACTTAAATTATTTATTATGAAAATAGTTAGCTACTGTAATTGAATTAAGCAGAAATCAATTACTAAACCCACCACTTTGAACGTCTCTAGTAGCTTGCCGAGCTGGTGTGCATGCTCCTCCTGATCATTCACCCCATCAAGCATGATGTACTCGACAAAAATTTTCTGTTGACTGAAATTAAGCATATATTATAAGATTCTTTATCTTTAAATTTCACAGGGAAAAAAAAGCATTTGAGAATCAGTTTAGATGTCTTTCTCGCTACTCACCTGTCTTTCTGATAGAGTTTCAACGCATCCATGAGTTTTACAAGAGGAAAAGCTCGTGCTGCAGGCATTATTTGACAACGGATTTCTTGATCTGGTGCGTGCAATGATACAGCTAAATTCACATTTGGAAGATCGTTATGGATCTTATTGATGGCATGAATGATCCCAACCTATAAAATTTTAAAGTCATAAAATCGCATAAGTTCCCGAGGCAATACTTGATGCGTTGCTAGAATATTGAAAACATCACTCCACAACTACCACTCATACATCATTACAGAAGAGGAAGAAAGTTACTCTCGTCAGTCAGTCAGTTAAGATAACAGGCCTACTTGTATATCCTGATTCTTTTATAGAACTTTTGAGGGTTGTCCACTTCAGCTTATTGAATAATTCAGCGACCATGCACAAAAGACAGTTTTTTTTCCCTTTTGACCTAGGTGCCCCAACGAACAAAAAGAAATGACATTAATCGTGAGGGGGGGGGGGGGATAGAAAGGAAATGAGAACGGAACAATTGATAAACTTATAATGTGAAACAGCAGATTTTAGGCCCCATCAAGTTAGATGACCAGCAAATACTTAAGTAGGTTACTGACGTAAAAGGATAGTGACTTTTCTCTCTTTTTAAGAAGGAAAAACATATATATTTGATAAAATGACCAAATTGTTTCCTTGCCTATAGTGAAACAGGACTACGTGCCTTGCAGGAGATTAACAGGACACAAGTAAGATTCAGAATGTTGCATAGACCAAACTGTTGAGCAAGGGCCAAGAACAAAAAATGACTGATACAAAGAAGAATCTCAAATACTATGACAAAATTATACGTCTCAACAAGAGAGGATTGAGACGATACATTCATGAACAACAAAAACCAGTGGCTGCTCTAGCATTTACATTTAGAAATAGATCAGAACCCTGCCCACAAAAGCTCTGGCATAAGATATTTTATATTATGTGACATATCACCAGTAAACCAGTTTCAAGTTGGATTGCTGACTTGCTTGTCTTAAGTGGGTGATTGGTTGCTTGCAACTATAGATGCAATGCAAGTGTCACTTGCATGCAACTGAGACGTTGCAACTCTTCTTACATGCAACTATAATTGCAATTATTTGGTTCAAAATTTAAATTTTGCAACTTGCAGTTGTAGCTATTTGATTTTGCTTGTAACTTCACATATGCAACTCATTTTTTTACCATTAATAAATTATTAAAGTTATTAATTCTTTTCACACTTTTTAAATATTTATTTCAAAAAAAATTATGGTATTTATTATAAAGTAAATTGACTTTTAAATTTTTTTAAAAATTTCCTAAGATAAATATTTTTAAAGTAGAATTTTATTAAAAGAATTATTTTTAAAAAATAAAATAATTTAGTAAAATAAATTTTTTGGTAAAAATATAGTTTTGTAAATGAATTTCATAAAAAACAATTCTTTTCCATAAATTTTTTTGAAATAAAGTACTTTTTTAAAATATTTTTGAAATATTTTAAAAACAATAAATTAACAAAGTATAATAGTATTCAAGGAAAATTTTATTTTTTAGAAACATAATACTTTTCAATTTATTTTTTCATATATTTTTTCAAAATTAGTTTTTTCAAGAATTTTTACAAAAAGAAATAGTTTTTTTCAGAATTATTGCTTTTTTAGAAATAATACTTTCAAAAAATAATATATTTTAAAAAATAATATATTTTAAAAAATAATATATTTTAGAAAAATATATTATTTTGAAAAATAATATATTATTTTAAGAATTAATATATTAGTTTGAAAATTAATAATTCTTAAAATATTATATTATTTTTAAAAATAATATATTATTTTTAAACATAATATATTACATTGAAAATAATATATTATTTAAAAAATAATTTTAAAAAAGTTACATTATTTTAGAAACATAATATATTTTTCAAAAAGCAATTCTGAAAAAATAATACTTTTTGAAAAATATTATTTTATGAAAAGACCAATATGTTATGAAAAATAATATTTTTTAAAAGAATAATATTTTTATTTTTCTAGAATAATAATATTTTTTTCAAATAATTATAGTTTAAAAATTATTATTATTTAAAAAAATTTATCTTATAAATTTTTTTTAAGATATTACTTTCAAAAAAACATTTTTTAGGAAATATATTTTTAAACGCTTTATTCTTTTATAAACTTTTTTGAAGAAATTATTATAATAATATTTTTTACAAAGATTATTTTAAATTTTTATTGAATTTCTTTTTTTGGTATTAAGTAATGATTTTGATTTTTAATAAATTTGGGTCAGTTGCAATAAAGTTACAACTGTGACTTGCGGCCATTTTTTACTTAAGGCATATGTTGCAACCTAAGTTGCATGGAAAACGGGTACGGTTGCAGGTGCCTGTACGGGACATGGCAAATTTGTAAAATGTAGGGTATGGGGACAGGGCTACATACAAATATTGAAATCAATAATTTACATGAGATCATTATACCTTTTCAATTCATGTGTTTTTAAAATTAAATTACCTGCTGCGATTTTAAGTATCCTTGATGGAGAAGTGCTTGTTTCTAACTAGACACTTAAACAACCCTCTAAAATCATAGTTTTGAACTTGGGTATGGGCTGAAACAAACTCAACCCATATCTAACGAGTTTCAAGAAATGGATGCAAGTGTAGAATATGAGCTTAAGAAGTGTATGACAAGTGTATTATATTAAAACATATATCATATAATTGGTACGCATCTAACAAAATGTATGTAAATAAGGAGTGTATAAAGTTTGGGTACATGTAAGTGTCCGGTACGAGTACAGCTTCATGATAGAAGTACCCAGATAACACTGGTTGCAACTAATGATTGTTTTGCAACTATAACTGTGAGTTGCAACAAAACAAACGCTTGTAACTGGACAAATTTGACCCAGTTGCATGCAACTAGAGTTGCAACCACTCCAGTTGCAAGCTACCAAACGCCCCCTAAATATGCTGATCTGGTCAGTGGCGGAGCCAAGAATTTCGACAAGGAGATCCAAAAAATAGTTAAACCCTCACCCATAGGCATAGAAGATATTTGACTTCTTCTAAGAAATCGTTCCATAATTGAGTCATCATGTTAGTCCCTTAGATATTTCATATTTTAAAATTAGTCCCTCAAATCATGAAAATTGCTATTAGGTCCCCCAATTTTAATTGGCTAAATCGCAATTAAATACCTTATTGTTTCGCCATCTTTACACTTAAATACCCTAAGTTGTAAAATGTAGCACTTCAATACCCTAAGTTGTAGAAACATTGGCACATTAGTGCCTTTTGGTAGTTGTCATGAAAATATTCCTAGGAATATGTCTTGACAACTAACAGAATGCATTAAAGTGCTACTTTCTTACAACTTAGGGTATTAAAGTATCACTTTCTTACACCTTAAGGTATTAAAGTGCTACTTTTTATAACTTAGGGTATTTAAGTGAAACAAGAGGGTAATGAAGTGCCAGTTTTCTACAACTTAGGGTATTGAAATGCTATGTTTTTATAACTTAGGTTATCAAAGTGCTACTCTTTTACAACTTAGGGTATTTAAGTGTAAATGTGGTGAAACAATAGGGTATTTAAGTGCCATTTAGCCATTTTAATTTGACTTATTTTGAAATTAGTCCCTCCACTCAAGAATATAAATAGCTATTGGAGAGATTAATTTGAAGGAAAATAAATTGTGAGAATTGGAGGAGCTATCCACAACAATAGATTTTACTTGGGAATCCCTCCAATTGCTACTTCTACTCTTGATTGAAGGGATTAATTTCAACAAGCTAAGAATTGAGGGACCTAAAAGAAACATTTGATGGACTAGTTTCAAAATAATTTAAGAATTGAGGGAGCTAACAGCAATTCCCATAATTTGAGGGACCAATTTTCAAAATATGAAAGATTTAAAGGACCAATATGGAAACCCCCAATGTATATTGTATGATTTTATCATTAATGGGGGGTCAAGGCCTAGTTGGGCCCTTAATGGCTCCCCCCTTGGATATGGTTTCAACATTTTATGTGCTATATATTATTGAGTAACCACTATACAAAAAAGGGACTTAAGACAGTATTGTGGGCTAACATTATACAAGCAAACCTACACTTCCCAATATTGGGCTTTTTGGCAACAGGTAGAAGGCATCTAAATTAACCATAAATTGCTTGTAAAGGCTGCACGAGAGGAAAACATGAATATTTTAAATTGTCACCGATGAGTTTTGAACACATTACCTCTTGGAACCTGATGCTCTAGCATCTGATAACATGTCAAATAACCATTATAATTATAAAGCTTAAGTTGATGGGTTAGGAACAAACAGTGTATATGCATGAAAATAGAGTTGATTAATTTTGGGATATTTTGAATTGGTCCCTCGATGTATTATTTGAAATAAGTCACCAAAATATGTAATTATAAAACAAAATCCCTGAATCCATTAAGTTCCAAATAGGTCCCTCAAAATATAAGTAACTTGAAATAGGTCCTCCAAAGGACTTTATTTTGTAATGCTCCCTAGTCCCTACATTCTTTAAGTTACACCAAATAGATCCACATTAGTCTTTTAAGTTAAAATCTAGCGTTGGATTAGATTACCCATCCACTAAAATCAACCATATCTGAGTTA
Organism: Asparagus racemosus; assembly: GCA_037177215.1. Classification (NCBI taxonomy): domain Eukaryota; kingdom Viridiplantae; phylum Streptophyta; class Magnoliopsida; order Asparagales; family Asparagaceae; genus Asparagus; species Asparagus racemosus. Next base: position 24,170,375 of record JBAKGM010000139.1, read on the forward strand.
TCTCACTCCTCTCTCTAACAAGAGCAACGATGGAAGCTGGCAGCAATAGCGGTCTTCTAACCGCGTCCAGCGGGACGGCGTCAATGGTTGCAACTATCAACCAGCAGCGATGATGGTGGCTGACACAAGCGCAACTAAAGGCACAACGGGAATAACAAAAGTTTGATAGAAAATTATATGTTAAAATTGACCTATTTGGTATAAAAACTATGTGAATGACTTCTTTCGAAAAAATGTCTTTTAAAGAACCTATTTCAAATTACCTAGCATTGGGGGACCAATACCTAAAAACCCTTTAAGTTTTGTGCATGTGGAACCTAAAAGGTCAAGAAGATTCTAACCACTAGATTCCTGCAAGATAGATGAGACAATGTACAAGGCTATAAGGTAAATGAGAGAACAGTGTTATACAACAACTAATTTTCTTTTGATCGAAGCTTGGAAAAAAATGTCAGTTTCTTGTACCTACAGTTGATACTGTAATCCTCTTAGGTGAAAGCTGGAAAGGGTGCCCAGTAATAATATGTACAGCTTCCACTAAAGCATTATAGTTGTTCAATGGCTCCCCCATTCCCTGCATCCACCAAAAAGTACGAAGTTAAAATATATTCTATACAAGAACAACAAGATTCTGTGTGTAATGCCATTAAAAAATGACATGAATTAGATAACATAGGTTGATAGGCCATCAATCATCAATCTATTACTTACTGAGGAGGCATGTTCAATATTAAATAAATACAAAATAGCTTAAGGTGAAACAGTGCAAACAAAAAACATCCTTCAAACTTACTTCGACGTTTTACAGGATAGAATTTTATGATATATTCTGAATAAACAATTAAGCTTGTTTAAAAATCAAATGTATTTCATACCATGAAAACAACATTGCGTATGGGTGAAATACGAGATGCATGAACCAGCTGCTCAACAATTTCACCAGATGACAAATTATTCTTAAAACCCATAGTTCCAGTAGCGCAGAATTTACAACCCATTTTGCAACCCACCTAAAGAAGGGGTCAAAGGAAGAAATATAACACTAGACAGAAATCTGAAGCCAAAAGTATAAGCACGAGCAGAAGAAATACATTGCCAGAATTTTGTATCTCTATTAAGAACCAATCCTTAATAAGGATTATACCTGGGATGACACACATAAGGTTGACCTCAAGCCCCCAGGACGGGGTTTCCCATCATACTTTCCCAGTGTTGTATCATACGTCATAATTACAGCTTCCACAGAAGAACCATTCTGAGCATAAGAAATAGTAAGAAAAAGTTTCAGTCACTTTGCCTTCAAAATATAAGAGTGAATGAAAAGGTTATGCTAAGAGATTATTAGGACCTCAATGAGTTATTTGTAAAGATGTTTGAGGCTGTGATCAAACAGCCATATGAATATTTAATCAAAATCCTTGCAAACAGAATATTTTATTCTCGATGCAGATCTTTGTCACCCTTAAAATCATAGGTGCTTCTATTTGGTAAGCTAGAGTATCAGAGCAATCTCAATACAAAATGTTGGCTGGAACTACTTGGTTGAATGCCTGAAGATGCTAGCTTTTGAATTCATAGGAAGTGGCAATTTTAGATCAGATGACGTCTTTATAATAGACAATGTCGTTTTGTATTGCTGCATAAGTTGATACATGATTCATGAAGTTGTTAACAAGGTTCCTGTTATAATATTATTAGGTCTCTAATTCTGTAGCCAAAAACTTTTGAAATGGTCAATTCCCATATTACCACTTCCAATTTCCACTTATAAGATAATTATGCAAAAGGTGCAAGGTTTTATTTAACTTATCTAAGATTACATGTTCAATTTCTGTTCAAACCTAGCCAAAAGATATGAAGCTAAAAAGAGGGAGAATATGGACCTATTATCAATTGCATGCACCAGTTTTTATAAAGGTAAACTCCGTTAGTATGAGCATAACTTATAAACTACATGGACACTCAAGTTGTATGTTATGACTATTCTTTCTTGAATTAAGATACATGACAATAATGAAATCAAAAAACAGTCAGTGACGTCTAATAATTGTTTCAAATTGTACATAACAAGCCTTAGTTAAAAAACATGGTGAGTCTAAGTGCTCACCATGTTATCCATACACCTTCACTTTTTCCCAAGAATCATTCGCTTAGGACACTTGGACATGATATGATACGTAGACACTTGTGTCCCATAATTCACATAGGATCCTTGTAATAAAAAAGGACAAATATGAGAACGTTTGTGCAATAAGTTTAACACTTGTTCATTCCCAATAACTCACTCATAATATACACATAATTACACAACATATTATACACATAACAGTGCATTGCTTCAAAGAAATACATATTTTGCACAGATTCTACAAAAATCCTTTGATCAAATATCCCCGGAATATAAATTTGAAATTGGCCACAGCAATTAAACCTCAAAAAATCCAACAACTAATGAAAGGGCAATCACTATTCCAACTCTGGAGAACCGAAAGTATTTATCTAATTATAGAATCAAGAAAACAACTCTGAGATGAAATTGATGATAATTTGAGAAGAGGAACTACCTGAAGATGAATCAGAAGCTTAGTGGTGACCCCATCCTTGGCATCGACGGCTGAGGAGAGAGATGACGTCATCGGTTTGAACTTGGAGCGGAGAACAGGGTAGGCAGCCGCCGGCAGCGACGGCACCTCGTCTAGCTGGCATCTAGGATTTTGGAGCACGTACCTGCATCGACATTATAAGAAGAAAGAATGAAAGAAAAAGAAAACCTAGGTTTTAGGAACGAGAACTTAGGGTACCCTATTTTTGTCCCTATTAGGTAGGGTTTTAGAGGGAGGAGAGAGAGAGAGAGAGGGGAAATACTTCCAGATGATCGGAATGAAATTGGTGCTGATTCCAGAGGCTTCGAACTCAGAGCCGAGTGCTCCGGCGTCGAAGACGGAGCGAAAGGCCATGAGAGAGACAGTTGGGAAGAGAGCGTATCAGTTGTCGCCTGGTAGTAGGATTTGTATTTTGGATTTGGGGTTAATAGATATTATTAGGGGGCGTTTGTTTCAACTTTTTTTTGGATATGATATGGATTACAAATTCTAGGATGAAAAAGTAGATTTTTTGTAGTTTTAGAATTCTATAAATTGTGTTTGTTTTAAAATAAATTTTGGGATATTGGATCCCAAAATATAAAAAACTAATTGTTTTTAGAATTTTTGAAATCCTCTCTCAAAGAGAGGATTTGGGCTGTGTTGGGCTGGATATCTGACAACCCAAGGTCCAGCTCAGGAAAGAGAGATCAAAATCCCGAAATCTCATTCAGAGCTCCCAAAACCGAACCCTAGACTCACCGCCTCACCGCAATACTTCGTCTCCCTCCTCTTTTACTGGCCGTCTCCATCCCCGCGCCAAAAGAGCTCCAAGAGAGAAGCTTTGTTTCTCTTTTACCCACCGTCTCCCAGCACCGAACCCTGCATTGAGTTCTCTCTCTTCTTCCTTTTCCAATTCCAATGGAGGTAAGTCTGAAATCCCTTACTTTTTTCATTTTTCTTCAAATTACCATTTCAAAAATCTCTGCTTGGAACTTGGGCTGATTGTTAACTGGGTTTTTTCTAGATTTGTTGTAAAATATTGTTCATTTCCATGATTTTTGCCTGGTTATTCTTGATTTGCTATCTAGTATACATTCATCCTTAAAATTGAGGGGCTAAGGTTAGGGATTTGGGTCTGGGTGGAGGGAGAGGGAGATGGTGGAGGAAGGGGGCGGTGCCGCCATAGCTTTGAATACTGTGCCAAGTCTCGATAAGCATTGAAATAAAGGGATGCTTGCAAAGTTGTTGAGCTCGAGCATGAAACCGAGGGACGAATTGCATATCGTGGATGGATGAATCAGGAATGAAGGACTGAATTGCAAAGCGGAAAAACTATGTGTTACTTTTTTTGGTTTTTTAGTTTTATGTTCTTTTTTTAGAATAAGTGAAAGTTGTAGAGAGTTCTTGTAATAGGCGTTTAGTGTTGACCAATTGGAGGACTGAAGCATCCCTTTATTTCAATGCTATTAGGATATGCTTTTTAATTTATTGCTAAATTTGTTCCTCTATTCAAGAGCTGAAGTACAATTCAGAGGGAAATTAGTTTCTCAAATTATTGAAATTGAGATAAGGTTCCCAAGTTCATAATAGGTGGGTGTTTTGACATTTTACCCTCTCCATTAGAATTTGACAGTGCTCAAATGAGAGGGGTAGAACAAAAGCAATATTGGAGATTTGATTTTGGGGATCAATTAACAAATATCTTATATTTTGGGGTTAAATTTGCAAATACAGTTAATTTTCGGTGCATATATGCACCAAAAAAAACTTATATTTAATGTCATCTTGCGTTGGCCTCTTGTCCCAATTTTAAAGTAACTGTCATTCTGTACATATCTATTTTTGTCATGTCTGTCTCATGTCATGTCCACACTTCTAAGGATGAATGTATACTATAATGGATGAACTGTGGGTGTTTTACGGAATTTTAGCTGTTTCTATTACTTGAAATCTTGCTATTTTAATTCGGCTTGCTAGCATGAGTGAAAGCTGGGTCTTTTCTCTGAGGGATTTTGCATTTGAGTTTAGTAGCTTGTGAATGTAGTTTTGATTATGATAGATTTTTCGCATTGAATGTTGTTTTCAGGTGTGTTAATTTTGTAGAGAAGCAAAATATAGTATTTTTTCAGTCTTCTTGCTGATCTAGGGTTCCAACCGATCTTGTATTCGATCACGCAGGTAAATCTCGCTCCCTTTCTTTCTTAATTAGGGTTTCGAAGAACTTTTGATGCTAGGAAAGTTTTAGTAACGGTTGACTTTTGAGTGAAGAATACTGATATGTACTAATAAGTGATAATGATTCTTGAATGTCCTACTAAATTATTTGATTAGTAGATAGTTCAACTGTGTATATTGAACTTAATGGGTTTTTAGCATGTTATGAAGCCATCTATTTTTTTATTACAGCTCCTTTTATACATTTTTTTAATTTGGGTGAAAATCAAGTTGAACATGTATATTGAACTTCCATGTAGATGGACGATATTGATGAAGAAATGTTAATCAGCATGGCTTCTAATGCTACTATCTCTGCGGTCATTTGTGTGTTCGCTTGTTTAATGAGGATACGTAGTAGAAGGAAATCAATCACTTTTCACCCTAAAGCAGGGAAAAAAGAGAAAATAAATTCTAGAGCTAAGCACATAAGTCGTGTGTTTAATGGCTATAATGAGAGTTGTAGGGCTTATGTTAGAATGAGGTCACGTGCATTTGAAAATCTTGTTAGAATAATGAGATAATACCAGCCTACTAAAAGATTCATGGGGTATTAAAGTAGAAGAAAAGTTGCTCTTGTTCCTTAATATATTAGGCTATAAAACAAAAAATAGAATTGTTAGGTCACATTTCATAAGATCTGGGCAAACCGTTTCAAAATACTTTAACAAGTGCTTAGAAGCCGTTGGTCGTTTAAGGGGGCGGTACATGAAGCAAGCACCAAATGAAGTGTCACCGGAGATTGCCACCAACCCGTTGTACTATCCTTATTTCAAGGTAATCACTATGATAATTATAACTACTTATAATATAACGCTTATTTTTTCTTTTTTATTATTAATAACTGTTTAACACATCATATAGGATTGCATTGGCATGATAGATGGAACCCATATCGACGCCATGCTTCCCGCTAGACTTGTTGCACGCTTTAGAGGTCGTAAAGGTGTAACTCAAAATGTTCTAGCTGCATGCACTCCCAACAAGTTATTTTCATATGTTCTAGCTGGATGGGAGGGATCCACAAATAATTATAGAGTTCTACAAGACGCGCTATCTAGACCACAACCTCACGGATTGAGAGTCTACAACGGTAATAAATCAATCAAATAAAGTATGTCTATCTAATTAAAATTAAAAAATGTATTAAATTTATTTATGGTAATTGTGTGTAGGGAAATATTATTTGTGTGATGCGGGCTACACTACTATGCATGGCTTTATCTTCCTATATCGAGGAGTGCGTTATCATTTAAATGAGCACAGGGTAGGCCAATCAATAATAGACAAGATTTTTTCAATTTAAGACACTCATCTCTAAGGTCTAAAATTGAATCAACTTTTGGGGTATTGAAAAATCATTTCAAAATCCTATCTGCAAAGCCACATTATCCTTTCCCAACTCAAGTTGATATAGTTATTACTTGTGCTAAACTTCATAACTATATCGCCATAGAAGATCCAGGAGATGAGTTGTTGAATGAGAATAATTTCATTGAAGAAGATGGTGATGAAATAGCTAATGAGGGTGAAGAGGGTGTTGTCGACTTTACTCAAACTATAACGCAAAGAGAGGAAAGAGATTCAAGAAATGAACAGAGAGCAAAGAGGGATCAAATTGAAATTGAAATGTGGGGAGATTATTGTAATAAATATCGTGGTGGAGAAACAACCGAGATCGGGATGTAATTTAAGCTGTATTTTTCATGCATTATTGTACTCGTTAACATTGTATACTATCTCTATGTACTCATTGATATTATTGTGCTCATGGATAAATGGGTATAATATCTTTATGAATGCTATTTTTTATTATTATTGTACTCGTTGGTATTATTGTACTAACATGAGATTTGAATTTTTTAAATTTATATGTTTTCATTTGTAGCAATTAGCCATGGCAGACTTTGATGATAGTGATAAATGCAAGGATACTCCTTCACCTAGAATACCTAGAACACCCACTACACTACCTTTCCCTCCACCATTCACGACACTACCTTTCCCTCCACTACCCACTACACTATCTTTCTCTCCTATCCAATACAATGCTCCACCACCCATGACACTATCTTTCCCTCAATATACTGCTCCACCTTCTTATCCATCTTACAATCCTTATGATATCAACTACTCATTTATGACTCAACAACATATGTCATATGTGAATATAGTTAACAATGACCACCCACGTATCCATACTTCCCCCACCACCCACTCAGGTGAGACTCAGTCTTTGAAGAGACCAATTGCAATTGATCTTAAAGATGAAGCTATCTCACCAAGCAAAAGCAAGAAACAGATAGTTGCTAAAAGAAAAATGCAACCAAAAGTCTTAAACAAGAAAGAGAGTACAAGGGGGATGCCTAATGCTAAATGGACTAAAGAGGATAATGATGTGTTAATCCCCTTTCTTACTCAGATGGCGAAGGATGGTCTCAAAGTTGACAAAAACTTTAAGGTGCTGCATATCGAAGAGCTGCAAATGAGGTTAACAAGAAGTGTGGCACTGAATTCATATAGGAGAATGTCATGAACCATGTCAAGTGCTTGAAAGGGTAAATTTTTTGATATGCGTACTGCCATGAACATGAGTGGGGCTGGTTAGAATCCACAAACTAAGATTGTCACCACGGATTTAGATTGTTTTGATAGGTGGACACAGGTAATATTTTTGTTAAATAAGCAAAATTTGAATATTTAGTTATGAGTATATTGATTTTGCAATGTTTCATTATACAGGATAAAAATACAATAGCTCCAGGTTGAAGGAGTATTTGAACAGTTCTCTCATCCACTATGAGAACTTATGTTATATCGCAGGAGATGACCAAGCAAAGGGTGATCTTACCAATGATAGGACTGAAAAGCTAGGCTCTAGGCAACATGTTATAGTTGATGAGAATCATATCGATCTTAGTGATAATGAGGTTGATATGTCCTTTACCTCACATATTGAGCCCGAAATATCAATTGGGCAAAACAACAACACTCAAGCTTAAAAATTGAAGAATTCTAGTGGGGTAGCTTCTACATCAATTGATAAATCAAATTATAAGAAGAAAAGTAGCAAGGCTAAAGAGGAAGATTCTCTCATGCGTGATTTCATTGAGTCCATGTCCTACTCAATTCAGCATCAACACATTTTACATTGGAGTGAGACTATGGGGAAGGCTCTATTAGCACATGAGACTGAGTTTCTTGAGGACACATTGGATAAAGTGCTTGATTACTTGTATGAACATGAATCAGATTCTAGGAGGTTGATCATCAAAACAAAAAAAATGCTCAAAAGCTATTTATAGAGAAGATTATCAAGGAGTAAGGGTTTTAAGAGGTCATATTTTGGGTTTGACTTTTGAAAACTTAATATTTCACTGCTTTTGATAACTTGATAAATCTATTACTTTTCTAAAATCATTGCATATTTCACTACTTAGTGATGTAATTTGAGCACTTATGGATATATTGCTAATTATATAAGTTGAACACTTAGTGGTGTAACTTTATACATATTTCACTATTTTTTGCCAACATGATGCATATTTCACTACTCCAATTACAATCGCATTATAATTGGGTTCTTTTACAGTTTTATATGGCTATTTTGTATTTTTCATTTTGGGCAATGATGATACTCATTTATTATGAGAATACAATCTACAATGTCTTTGTGATGTTTAGGTAGGGCAATCCTGGATGAGAATGCAATCTACATTGCATTTACAATGTTAGGTGAGGTAATCCATTTATGTCATTGCAATCTACATTGCAACTTCATTGTTAGATGAGACAATCCATGTTTTCAATTTTTATACCTATATCTGAGCCCCTACCTTAATTTTATATAATTAAAATGATTGGATTTTGGGTCATTTTTTGGTTGCTTTTGGGTGAAAATGATTGGATTTAGTTATATATCGGAACCCCTACTTTCAGTAGCCTTGGTTATTTGAGCTGCTTGCTTGTGCGTTTACTTGTAGGTTTGCTTGCAGCCTTGGTCATTTATTGGTTTGCTGCAGCCTTGGTTATTTGAGGTGCTTGCTTGCTTGTAGCCTTGGTCATTCATGGTTTGTTGCAGCCTTGGTTATTTGAGCTACTTGCTTACGGGTTTGCTCGCAGCCTTAGCCATTTCTTGGTTTGTTGCAGCCTTGGTTTGTTATGGGTTTGCTTGCAGCCTTGTTTTGTTGCAGCCTTGGTTATTTGAGCTGCTGCTAGTCTGAGCTGCTTGCGGGTATTGTTACAAGTTTTTCCCCTATTATGGCAGGTTTGAGTATGTATTGGTTTGGCAGGTATTCAATTGTGGGTTACTTGATGCTTGGGTCATGTTTGGTTGCTTGTTTTTTTATGGCTTGGATCATGCTTTAGTTACTACCTAATTCTCTCTATTTATTTGAGCTGCTGCTGGTCTGATGCTGGTTGCCAATTTTTGATGGCTTGGGTCATGCTGTTAAAATGTTGCTCTGTTTCTTTCTTGCTGGTTGCTTGGTTACTACTTGATGCTAGTTGTATTCAGCTTGCTGGTTGCCAATTTTTGATGTCTTGGGTCATGGCTTGTGCAAAATTCATTTGGGGGTGTTTAATCAAGTTTTTTTTTGAGTTAATGAGGGTGGATTTGAAATTCTAGGATGAAAAAGTGGGGTTTTTGAGTTTTGCGGATTTAGCTATGATGATTGGTCGCATTTTGATAATGCCACCTACAATGGGATTTCATTGTTTACAAGAGGCGTTCAATAATAAAAATGCAGTCTAGATTACATTTGTAATTTTTAGATGAGGCAGTTCATTATTTGAAATGCAATCTACAATGCAATTTCATTATATAGGTGTTGAAAAAGGAGGACCATTTTCTGAGCCTCTATATTATCATTTATTTTTACTTTTTTTTATTTACATTGTCTCGGGTTAGTTTTGAAGATTTGAATTTGCGAGAATAAAATTTTCATTTCATCTTCAATATATTTTGTAAGAACAAGGCATAAAAATATTGAAATATAGATAAAAAATTGGAAAAGAGTACACACATTTTCTAAATTAGAATTTGACATTCTGCAACTTTCAATTCTGACTTCAATTTCCTTATTTTGAGCTTTTTCCTATCTTCAACCAATACTTTCATGCTGTATTTGTTGATACTCTTCATGTAATTACCATCATCATCAGCCCAAAAAGAAATTACATTATTTCTTTGGATACTTAGCGCAACTCCAATAGTAACGACCAATATTTTTGCTATTTTTGCATTGCTTCAAGGGTGTCAGGATTTTACAGTTGTATCTTTTTCTCTTCTCCATCTTAGTTGCTGAAAAATGATGTGTGGAGGCTTCTTGCTTTCAAAAATAATTACTCATGAAGTTAGTGAAATTGAGCTACTTTTATAGCCATTAGCAAAATATGACCGTTTTATGACCGTTTATAGCAGTTGGAGTTTATGTTTGAATAGGTATGGATACCCCAATTGAATACAATTGTGTTTATTCTTTTGTGGGAGGTAAGCTCACCAATGTGTATTGTCATTCTTTTTGTAATCCTAAATTTTATTTTGCTACAACTATAGTTTTCAAATTCTAAAATTTATAATGGTACAATTTGAGTTTGAACTAAACAAAATATTATAAATTATAGTATTTATTATCTTAAAATATTGATGAAATAAATAATATTTTAGGCATCATTTGGTAACTGGAGCGTTTTTTGTTTTCGTTTTTTTTCTTTAAAAAAAAATGTGTTTAACAGATGTGATGTGTTTTTTTTGATTTGACCCATCAAAAACTCTAAAAGAAATCGGTTTTCTCAAAAAGCCCAAAAGTAACCGGTTTTCTCAAAAGGTAGAGTTTACCGTGGTCTTTGTTTTCCCAATTCGATCCCCTTTCTTCCCCTCCGCCAAACCGCCGCCCCCCCACCCAAAAAAAAAACCCCCAAACCCCAACAGCTCCCCTTCCACCTCCGAGTCGCCGCTGCCGCCTCCGAGTCGCCGCCACCTCCTCGCCGCTGCCGCGTCCGAGTCTCCGCTGCCGCCTCCTCGGCGCTGCCGCCACCGTGTCTCCGCTGCCGCCTCCGAGTAGCCGCCTCGGAGTCTTATCAAGGTATCTTCTCAAGGCTTTCTTCTTCCTCTCACGCCCTTCTCAACTTCGCACTAGTTTATTGCTATAATCCCATATATTTTCATTTGATTTTTGCCCTAATTTGGGTTAATTTTACTTTTGCCCTAGTTTGTGTCAATTTCATCTTTGCCCGAATTTGAACATGAAAAAGAGAAAAATTGAGTATCATGACCATGAAATTGTTGCACTTATCTGCAGTGGATGATGTAAATATGGAGGTCGAAGAAGAAAATGAAGAAGACGAGGACATTGACTTTAATCCGTTTCTTAGAGGAGATTCCCCTTCTGAGGCCTCCTCAAGTTTGAGTTCTGAGAATGAAGGTCCAACCGACAATGTTGAGAGCGAACTCGGGAGCTCGTCAAATTTAAAAGATGCTAGTTTATCATTGAGACAACCGGAGGAGACACGAAGTGTGATGCAAACGACAGCCCATCGAAGAGATGACCTTACAGGCAGTCCAATGGAGACGGAGATTACTTCATCAATTCAGCAAGGAGATGGGCTTACCCATGGTGGTGGGTGTAACAAGGGCTTGTCGTCTAGCATTGGAAGCGGCGGGGCCAACAATGAGACTGTAGATGGAACTTCTGGAAGATCCGTGGTTGAGGTAGACAACGAAGATGCTATCTGCAGGCGTACAAGAGCTCGACACTCACTTGCTAACTATACACTTGAGGAACTGGAGACATTCCTTCAAGAATCGGATGATGATGTTGACCCTCCAAATGTTGATGATGAAGCGGAGTACCGGAAGTTTCTTGCAGCCGTTCTGCTGGAAGGAAGTGATAATGAGAAGGAAGGTCAAGGAGATGAAAATGTTGATGAGGATGAAGATAATGATGCTGACTTTGAGCTCGAAATTGAGGAGGCACTGGAGAGTGATGCTGATGAAAATGTTGATTATGATGAAGGAAAGAATGGTAAGCAAGAGGGAGGTGGTTATGTGCCGGTGACTAGGCAGAAGAAGCGCTTGAAGGAATCTGCAAAAGACAAGAAAACTCTTATGGGACAAGCCAAGATGCCATTACGCCCTTTGGTGCCATATGAGTCAACTTTACAAGCATCTGGTCTTCCATTACATGGATGGCCATTTTCATCTCCTATGGTTTTTCCTCAATGTGCACCATATGCTTCTGGTGCTTACGTAAATACTGGGTTTACAGCAAATCAACTTGGGCAGTTGTATTGTCTAATACACGAGCATGTTCAATTTCTTGTTCAGGTCTTTTCACTTAGTGTTCTTGATCCTTCTAAGCAACAAGTTGCAAGTGAGATGCAAAACCTGATGTCAGAGATGATTTCTAGACGAGAAAATGCACTAGAGCAGAGGAAACTTCCATACCCTGAATTCTGTTTTCCTCCTCCTAATCTTCACTCCTCTGTGAGTGACTCCCACCAAGATGCTAATAGCTCCTGCTGGACACCTGTCATAGACAGCCATGTAACGTCCATTCTTGATGTCGCTCCACTTTGTCTAGTGAAGAGTTTCATGACTGATGTTTCTGATAGTAGGTGACTTGATGAAGAGCTTTTACCTTTGTGTTTATATCAGTTGTTGTAAATTTGGCTGCTTAATTCTTGATTTTGATTTATGATAGGTGTATTGAGGCATAGGCAAAGCCATGTGGAAGATATGTCTACTAAAAGCCACTCGATGAGGGTTCCTCTTTTTCCAGTGCCTGCATTGGAGTCTTCCAGTAATACAGATAACGATATTTCTGGAGGAACCGCCACTATGTCTTCAAAGACACATTCCACTTTTCCAGTTTTAGCAGATCAGACGCATTCTAAAAAGTCAATGGCTTCAATGCTCGTGGAAAGTACCAAGAGAGAAACAGTGGCTCTTGTCCCCAAAGATATTGCCAAAGCAGCATGGAGGTTTTATCCTCTATTTAATGCTGCACTTTTTCCTCATAAGCCTCCTGCACAAGCTGTTGTTAATCGTGTGCTCTTCACTGATTCTGAAGACGGGTGAGTTCATGTTTTACTTTTGCTAATATGTAAGCTTTTGTTTGTGCTCTCTGTCCAATTTTTAAAACACTGATTGGTTTTTTTAATTATATGCCGTACCTTTGATTCTTTGGTTTAATAAGTAAGGGAGCATTTTTTTACTTAACTGGCGCCACCTGTTGGCATACCTTTTTTTGTGTGTGTGTAGATTTCTGTTAGTGTAGGAGAATTTTGGAAGTCTGCTCCTTGGTTGCAGGAGCTGGACCTGCATGACTCTGGTGGCTTTTCCTACTATTTAACATGCCTACTAGGCCCAGTAGCAGCTCCTCACTTCTCCTTTACTTTTAATAAGAATAGGACAACAGTAATTGTTCATGGAGTCTGATTATTAGGTCGTGCTACATAGACTCCATTAGTAAGGCTTAGGGGATGATACTGAAATATATACACAAATGACTCTCTAAATTATCGTTCTGAAATGAGCACATGTTGAAACAAACCTAATCCTTGTCCAAGAATTTATAAAGAGTTGCGGTGAAGTTGAGGATATACTTCGAAGAATTGTATGACCAGTGTTCTAAATTAAAACATGTATTATCTAATTGAGTACACGTCTGAATGTATTTATATAAATCTATGCATATATTCAAGGAGTATCCAAGGCGTGTCAGTGTCCAGTACGGGCACAGGAAGTGTCAGGTATGGGTATGGCTTCTTGATACAAGTGTCCATGAAACATAGTGTGTAGAGCAACAAGTGTTGTGCTTGGCTATATAACATCATACATTTGAGTTAAAATGTGGCTTACAATGCTTATACAATAGGCAATGCCTTAAAGATGTGAATCTGGTATACTATCCACATTTTCTCACATCATCCCATTGTATGATTTGAAAGATTCTTTAAAACAAAATAGACAGTTTATTTATTTTTATATTAATTGGTCTTAATGATTCATAGATGTTCTATGTTCATTTTTTGAGACCCCATACAGGTTACTTGCAATGGGGCTACTGCAGTATAATAATGATTGGGCAGCAATCCAGCAGCGCTTTCTTCCTTGTAAATCCACCCATCAGGTTTGATTCAATTCCTGTTCTGAACCATCACAAAACTGGATTCTGAAAGTTCACTGATGATGGTGTATTTTTGTTTTTGCTTTGTTTTTTTTATGTGTGCGCAGATTCTATTTCATTTGTTAATATTGGTTTATATTGTATTGCTAACTCTGCCTTCTTTAATTTTTCCTTCGTTAACTAATAAAAAGTGGGTATGGAGAGTATGTGATAGTGTTGGAACTTAGTTGCAGTCATAAGATGTATGAAGATATCTTTTTAGGATGTTACGATTCAAGTTTAAGAGGAGAACAATCAAAGGAAAGACTTGTTTTGACAATGTTGTCACCCAGACAGGGAATGCAGTTTCTATTCCAGTTGTAAATTTGCTGCAGATGTTAAGCATAAGTCAAAGTTTGACGTCATGTATAAGAATGAAGTGGGGCCTATCTGGATGTGGGGCTGCAAGGTTTTTAATTAGGTATGACATTTGGCAAATGCCTTGCAGCGCTTGGCAAAATTGCCAGGCGTTGAAATGAAAAAAAAAAAAACCTCTCCTGAGGTGCTCAGGCATAATGCCTTTCAAGAGATTGGAGACTTTGTGTCAAGACCAGAAGGCTTGGATGGAAAATTGTGCAAATTTACTTTCTAGACTCTCTAAGGTACATCTTGGGGAAGGTGGAAAACAATGGATGAACTTTACCATTCTACCACTGTAACTAATGCAAGAATGCCACAAGCATTATGAGCATGCACACACTGAAGAAGTCATGACGTCATATGCCTTAGATATACTCTTATGCTCACACAGCCAAGAATTGCTGACATACAAATGCACAGATGAAGCATGCTGATATAATATAAAATAGTATAATCACAATTTTTTAAATATATGACTATTCTCACGAGCATGTTTTCCAATGTCTCGAGTGCACTACAGAGATGAATGCAACATTGCAACTCCCAAGTTTTTATCTTACAACCTTTTCCCTGCTATGCAGACCCTCACCTTCCTCCTTACTCTTCAATACTTTTGTCTTAATTTAGGAGATCATAGATGATTGCTCCTTGGTTTTGTGGGTTCAAACTGTGTACATAATGATGTGAAGTTTCCCATTCATCAAGTAGCATTTAGGTTCTATGATAAGCCCTTCTATTTATTGCCTATAGTTTCCTTGCTGAATTTGTCTAGTTCAAGGTGCTGGCGTCATTTAACAATTACTACTGAATTGGTGTAATTTCTCGTAGGGCCTTCTCAGTTTAACATATGATGTATACCTCATCAATGTTGAAACTTGAAAGGACAACAGGGGAGACAAAGGACTTCAAAACAATGCTTTACATATCAAGGACCTGAAAAACGGGTGGGTTGGGTGAGAGTTAACTTTCGTGTAGGTTGGTAATCAGTATAAGAACATGGTGTGGTTCTTCTAGTGGATTATCATAACTGGAAGACAACATAGGTAGAATAAAAGAATCCACACCTAGTGATTAACAAGGGTGTGAATGAGAGGCAGAAGGAAGCTTAGGGATTCACATAACAAAGTCAAAAATAGAAAGAAACATGTGCAATAATGAAAGAATAATGCAGAATAGATAATAAGTCCCAGTTAATGTACATGCTATTGCTGTGGGAAGCTTTTGTTTTTAGCATAGAGAGAAGATCCTATCTATTGATTGAAATTATAGAAGTTCATAGAAAATAATTTATTTAAGGGTAACCAACTTCCTACAAGAGTAATCAGCACATAAGGGTCTCAAGAAAAGGTTTATTTTCATACAATAATTAGTTCCTTTGTTCATTATTAAAACTTTTTCATCCAGTTGTTATTTTTATGAGGCAGAAGGATCCATGTAGATTTGACCAAATTTCATAAATGGCTATCAACCTTATGTCAGCTGTCTAAGTTGGTGCAAACTCTTTGCAGATGAGTATCACAGGCACGGTTGGCTAGCAGTAAGTCCTAGAATTCCAGCCAACAGTAAGAAAAACTGGAGTAACTTTCTAAAATTATCCTTGACTAAAAAAGAGCAGGAGAATATTATAGGTTTTTTGTAGGGAATCACATACTTGGCCTAGAGAGGTGAAGAAAATACACGCTTCAAATATTATAACAAATGCATGTTGTTAATAAGTGGTGAATCTGACACCCAACACCAAACCTTCAAAGAACTCAAATTTAGCAGGTAGAGGGGCCATATACGACTGGATTCAGTTAGCATTCATTGCAGCTGGCCGTAAATAGAGGTGCAGCGGAGGCGAGCTAGCAAGAAGGGGAAAGAAGATACATTATGATGATGGAAAGAGATATTTACCACATTGTGAAGAATATCTGACTGATAATGTTGACAAACCAAAATTAAATTCTATTTGTCTTATCTGTTATATTCGAAATATAATGACATTAGTTAATTATAAATATAATCAAATTTTTTCTAGTCCTAAATTTAGTCTTATCAGAACTCATTAGAAGAAATAAATTGTAAGCTGAAATCCTAGAAGTGGTCCCGCTACTTACTGTCCTGCTGTCCTAGATATGATATCCATGATTCAAAGTAGAGAAAAAAAATGTTAGTTTCAAACTCTAACCTATTTGATATTCATTTTCAAATGAATTTCTTACCCCCAACAACCTAATGTTGAAGATTGACTCATATTAGGGATGGTTTTAAGTTTATCAAGTTCAATTTATCCAAGTTAAATGTACTGGAGCATAAAGGGGGAAACTTCAAAAGTTAATGGATATTGCATTATTAATCTTGTTGCCTCAGTGGTTGAGGACTCTAAATGACATTTGGGCTTTAATTGCATTAAAAGTGATAAAGTTATGACACGATATAGGTAGACATATCGATCTGTTGATTAGTTACCTATGTTTGCATCTGTAACATATCATGTCTTATTTTGGAAATAAGTGCACAAACAAACATGCTTTAGTGCTTCCCGGAGTTAGTATACTTGCAAATCCCAGTCCTGTGCATTGTTTGTCGTCCTGTATTTTATGCTTCTGAATTTTAGCTTCATATACAATCATGTATACTAATTCAATGTTTTTCTTCTTTGTCGTAGATTTTTGTTAGGCAGAAAAATCGCAGCTCTTCCAAAGCACCTGAAAATCCTATAAAAGTAAGCATTCTGTTCAGAAGTGAATGGGATACTTGTCCATCAGTCTGTTCTTAAATTTTGATTTCCTTTCTGTGAACATATTGTTTAATATGAAGTGCTTCAACTTATTTTGCAAATATCCACTTGGAGCAGTTTCTAGTGTTCCTTCTCTGGGAGTGAATGGATTTTTTAAATTATTTTTTTGCTTAAAAGTATGTTCTAGGTAATTATTTGTACATCTTTCAGTTAGTCTGCTTAATTTCCTACTTTTGTTTTGTCTTTTATGGGGTTGTTTTCTAAACGTCCTAGCAGCATCTAATCATTTCAAATAGTCCCTCCTAGTTACAACCACACAAACAGAATAGCTGTATTAAGGATGGAGTCTCTGGCCATGAGTACTCCTAAGAGCTCCGTCACTCCCTCACTCCCTCGCTTCCCCCTCCCTCCCGAGTAAAGATCTCATTAGAACACCCCATAGAATGGGGGTGATCCATATCATTCACTGATTGTTAAGGGTTAGTTTAGAAATTTTATCTATTCTATCTATGGTGTAAATCACTCCATGCCTATAGGGATGGTTCTGATAGAATTCCTACTACTCCCTCCCTCCCTCAGAGTTAAGACCGATCTCTGTTTAGTAAGTTACTGTCATATCCTTTTTTGTTATACATCAAGTCATTTAGCTCTTTGCTTGATCCTTTCTTTCTTTGCAACCACTATTTATCTTCTTCTAAAACTATGTTTGGCAAGAAGAAAATTTAAAAACTAAGAATCCGATTTTTAAGATTTCATTTTCTACTGGTTTAAAGGAAAATGGTGGAGAATTTAAGGTATTAAAAGAAGTAATGATCAGTCCTATGTGGCATGTAAAAGGCAATCACAATAAATATGATATGGGTGCCTACTCTTTCAAAACTTGGTGATCCCACCTTTCCTTTTAAAATCACTAGAAACATGTCCAGCATGACAACTAGTTTCCTGTCATTCTTTAAAGCGTTGACTCATGCCAAATATAGAAACTTAGTGAGGAATATAACTAAATTATCCTTGAGAGAAACTCCCAATTTACCCATTTGCCATTTATGGCCAACAGACAACCCCCCCCCCCCACCAACCCCAATGTGGGGATTTTCCTCTCAAGAGCATTTTACTTATCTTCATTTACAGGTTGAGGGATCCATTGGGACGTGTTGATTTTTTTTGGGGGGCGGGGGGTTGGGTGGGGGGTGGGGAAGGGGGTTACATGAGATGCCTAACAATTTAGTGGGTTTAGTGGAATAAACAAATTTTGGGGGGTGGGGCGGGGTTGGGGGGGGCATTAGTAGGGAACACCCCAAAATTTGGGGGGTGGGTGTGGGGTGCGGGGAGAGGGGTTGTGAAATCTACCCAATGTAAGGTACGGTGACACGGCTATATATAGAGGAATATGGGTACCTTGGTACCCAAGACCAATTTTGGTCATTGGTAGTGAGGTGACTCATTCTTATCCACTCATTTTCAAGGAGGGAACTATTTTCAAGTGGGGAGTATTCAAATGAGTGGATTAGAATGAGCCACCTTACTACCAAGGACCAAATTTGTCCTTGATACCAAGGCTATTCATTTTTCTCACACACATAAATAAATAAATAAACACACACACGCATACATATACATATATTCAAATTAATAATTTACAGAAGATCAATATTGTTTTACATAAGATGAATATATATATAAGAAATAAATGTGAAGGACAGATACATCCAAGAAGCGTATGAGGAGTGTTTTAAATTAAAACTTGTATTATATAAATGAGTATAGGCCCGAATAAACATATGCATATATTCAAGAAGTGTCTTAGAGGTTTGGGTACGGGTACGGCTTCCTAAAAGAAGTACCCAGGTAACAGTTGAAAGTATTTGTATCTGCATCTGAAATGGATATGGAAGTGGATTGGTTTTGATAAATCTGAACCCATTTGCACCCCGATAGACACCTATTAAGTTATCTCAGGTCTTTGATTGTGACAATGCACAAGTATAGGCCTACCATACTTAGCTTGATTTCGTGGAGTTGCTTATGCGGTGATCCATTATTCTGTAGCATATTTTTCCTCATAGTAGGGTTCAAGTCTTGTTATGATTATGTACGTTAAGGGTGTTCTGCTGCATTAACTTCATGCAGGCTGTGAGAAGAATGAAGACCTCCCCATTGACTACAGATGAAAGGGCACGCATCAGTGAGGTAATTTTAATTTGCATATTTTCCTCCTTAACTAGTGTTGTAGTCAAGTGTTATATTATCTGCAACTTAATCACATTAATTCTGTAAAACCAGGGACTTAAACTCTTCAAAAACGATTGGTTATCTGTCTGGAAATTTGTGGTTCCATATAGAGATCCAGCCTTATTACCGCGGTTGTGGCGTATTGCTACAGGCACTCAGAAGTCATACAGAAAAAGTGAAGCCATGAAAGAGAAACGACGATTATATGAAGCAAAAAGAAGAAAAATGAAAGCTTCAATGACTGACTGCCATACATCATCAGATAAGGAGGTTCGTCTATCTTGTTTAATCCACAAGAAAATAATTATGAAAAAGTTGAATTCTTCTTGATATCTGAGTATATGATTTGCAGGTTGATAATGGTGGTGATAACAGTGCAGGTGACGTCGATGGTGAAGATGAGGCTTATGTTCATGAAGCGTTCTTGGCAGACTCGGAGCCAGGAAGTTCCAAGCACAAATCTTGTGATACCCCTCTTTTAAGCATAAGCAGAAGTAATATGCAATCAGTTAACATCACGGCATTTAATGGTACTTATGTCCATGAGACTTCTTCTTCTATACCAAATGGAAGTAGAGAACTGCATCAAGGAAGTAGGCATGGGTTTCATAATTCTTGCACTCAAGATTTGGGTCCTCCATCTCATTTTTCTCATGCAACACATGGTGCGTCTTCGAAGCAATTCCTTTACAATTCAATGCCAAGGGCTTCAAATAGCCAGCTGGTCTCGCAGGCTTGCCAAACACATAAAACTAAATCTGCTAGAGTAGTCAAGTTGGCACCCGACTTACCTCCTGTCAATCTTCCTCCATCTGTTCGTGTAATTTCACAGTCAACTTTCAAGAATTACCGCTACGAGTCATCAGCTTCTATAGTTCGTGATAATGCAGTAAGAAATAACGTTCGAAGAGTTTCTCAGTCTGCAAGAGTAGGGAGTAGCATATTAAATCTTGGGGATTACTTAAATAAAATTTCTGATAATGGTCTGGATACTAATCCACAGCAAGATGGTATTACTTATATGGGTCAATTTGGAGCAGAAGAAAACACCTCTGAATCTGATCTTCAAATGCATCCTTTACTGTTCCAGGCCCCGGAAGGTCAACTTTCATCATATCCTTCAATTAATTCTCATGCTACTGGTTCAACTATTAGCAGCTCCTTCCTTAGAAGGTCGTTTCCGAATGATGCCAGTCCCTCTAGACCTCCATGTTCTGCAAGCTCAGGTTTATTCAGCAATGCAACAATACAGCCTAAAAAGTTACCCTCAGATTTGCATACTATTGACTTTCATCCTCTCTTGCAAAGAGCTGATAGTGAAAATGGTGATTCTTCTGTAAGACCATTACTTCATCGGGTCTCTGGCGATTTAGAAGTATTACAAGGCGATTTCGATAAGGTCGGCAATCAATCTGATTGCATATTGAGAATACCTGTGTCTGGTAATAATAAGGTGGCAACCAGTACAGCATCTCTAACCAATAATGAAAATGAAAGTAATCTTGATTTAGACATTCGCTTGTGTTCTGTCCCAGAAAAGGAAAAGACATTTGGCAGAGATCGTCAGAATATTGAGGAAACGCCAAAGTTGTTAGGCGATGACTCATTTCTTACCTGTAGTGGTAGATGTACGGAGGTTTCAGGTACCCGCGATTTAACTTTGCAAGTTGTACCTCCAAACAGCAATGGTGTATGCCTTGGTGGAGGAGACCCTCATGATTATTCTATCGCTGGGATAGTGATGGAACAGGAAGAGTTGAGTGATTCTGAAGAAGAGATTGAACATGTGGAATTTGAACAAGAGGAGATAGATGACTCAGAAGAAGATGATATGGACCATCAGCTGCTTACTGGAACTGAAAATAAGGTAATCTTGCTTCTCTTTTTTTAACTGACTAGAAACAGTATTTAAATGCTGTTTTTGGGAAACTGATGTACTCTCAGAGAGGAATAGTCAGACTATTTATAATAAAGTGAAGAGAAGACAATTACATAAATTAGCGAAGGATTAAGCTAACTAAACTATGATTAATCCCCTTAAGATGGAGCATACATATATATCATGTGCAGCTTGTTAGATTAATGGAGCTCCAATTTCCATCTTTCGTATTATTTTGAAATTTATTTTTATTACTGAAATCACATTCCAAGAAAACCAGTTTTGTTATTTTAACCTTTTGTTGCGAGATACGTCAACTGAAACTTTTGAGCCCAATCAATTTTCTTGTGTCAAGGATTGCATCAAAATTTGCAATTATTGAAGGATATCAAAGGTAGTCAGAAACTAGATACCTAGGGGCACCAGAAAGGGTGGTCACGAGCTATTTGATAAGGTATATCATTTTGATGTACTTCCTCAGCACCAATGTATCACGAGCTAAATAAATGCTTGAAATTTATGTATTTACTTATTCATCATGCGGGCTGGATTTTTTTCCCCCAATAAAGTCTTAGGGAGTTTCTGGCAATTAAGGCTTTAATTCGCAAGTTCGAGGATGAAAAGCTTCAAAGCTAGATGCCATTTAAATTTTTAAATACACAAGTGATACCTAAAGAAATAAAATAAAAGCAGATGTTATTTGGTGTTACTGGAAGAGTAACTTGTCAAAGCAGTTCTTGAAGGGGACCTCATTGACAAAGGTAATAAAAGATTGAAAGACTGAAAGAAAACAGAGGAATCTGCATGGCAGACAACTCTTCCCTTGATATATCAGGTTAATGAATATTGTTAAAGGAGCCTTCCACGGTGAGGGTTATAACTTTGATGCTAATATGCCCCGCAGATTAAGCACCCTTTTCATGGGGCCGAGACGTAGACTCACCTAACAATATAGTTTTTCTTAAATCCGCTTTAAATTTGTGGTAGGTGAAAATTGAACCTATATTGCTCTTATACTATGATACGTGACCCTTTCGTTGCGTCAAAACACTGAAGTTGAGGTGAAGGTTGAAGGTAGTAATTTTTTATTCTAACAAATATAAATGCTGATCTGCTTACATGTCAATTTAACCTTTTTTTTATCCCTCAAACGCTTAAATATCCGTACTCCCTCTAACTTCAATTTTGTCATGTGCGTAAAACATTTCTTTGGCTGCCAAACTACTTTTGGAGTCATGGGCTTAAAATCTTCATCACCACGATCACCTTATCATCTTTTTAAGTGGGAAGATTAACTGCAAACCTCACTTTTTGTACATTTATCAGTGATTTATATTTCACAAAAGAATAAAAAAGAAATTTTTTGTTTAGTCATGGTTTCCAAAACAATCACTTATCATAGTATTCGTAAAGTCAAGAAAGATCCTTGGCTATCTTAAAGCAAGTGAATGCACTTCATGCATCTGAGACTTTCCGGATATACTCTGTAGTTATTTATATAATTATAGAAATGAATATCTCCTTATTTGAGTTGTTTAAGATGTCGAGATATGCACCATCCGTACTCATAGGAGCTCTATTCCTATCTGATCTAAGTTGCATGGAAACGGGTATGACTACCCATGCGGCTGCTGGTGCGGGCACGGGACACGGAAAATTTGTAAAAATGTAGAGTATGTGAACATAGCTGCACACATATATATTGAACTTAATAATTACATGAGATCATTATTGTTTTTTAATTCATGTGTTATTAGAATTGAAACTCCTATCACATTTTTAAGTTTCTTTTACCATGTTGATTATTATAAATTGGAAACTGCTCCTTTTGAACTAGACACCCAGATGACCATTTAGAATCATAGTTTTTTACTTGGGTATAGGCTAAAACGAACCTGATTTTATGTCTAACAAGTTTCAAGATATGGATGTGAGTGTAGGATATGTATCCAAGAACTGCATCACAAATGTTGTAAATTAAAACATATGTCATATATAATTGAGTACATGTCAGAATAAATGCATGCAAGTAGTGTCTATGAAGTTTCGGTATGGGTACGTGTTGGGTACGGGTATGGCTTCATGATAGAAGTACCTGGGTAACATAGTATCTAATGCTTTGACAGTCTTGATATTAGAGGCATATGTGTCAAATATTTCATTTTGTTCTAGACATACCGAATACATACCAGCAATTTATTAGACACTATAATGCTAAAGTTCAAATGGATGAATGATGGGTTCATTACTCCATTTGACTTTTTGATTCATTGCATTTATATAGTTTGCTCTAATTTTAATAAAGTATAGTTATTCACATAATTTATTCATGTGCACGTGCATATTTTTGGTATTGCACCCACAACAAATCAATATACTATTGGAATTTTCATGATCTGTGCGCACATTGTTTCTCATCTCTAGTGGTAATTTTAAACAACTCATGGTAATTTTTAAACACCTCATGAGTTGTTTTTTTTTGGCAAATAAATACCATGATTTGTTTAAAATTGGCATGTTAGTACTCTCGATCGAATGTTTCTCAATAATACTTGCATGCTAATTTTAGAGTTTTTTAACAGTGAATATTTGTTAAATTTGTTACCAAATCTACCAAATTTCTTTTTTAAATTTATCTTAATTCTACTTTAAAATGGAGTTGAGATATGTTAAATGATAAATTTAACAAATATTAATGGTTAGAAAGTTATGAAATTTACATGTTAGTGTTATATGGGAACATTCAAGTAAAAATTTTCACGTTTGCATGATTGAGGGTACTAACGTGCCAATCTTAAACGACATGTGGTATTTATTTGCCACAAAAAACAACTCATGGTATATAAGTGCCAAAGCAGGAAAACTTTGTGGTATGTAAGTGCCATTTAGCCTAGTTTTATGATATAACTTTTGTTTTATCCATATTATGCCTTTATCGTAAAATTTACCATAACATTGGTGTATGTATTGCACATACCTGTATCCCACATCTGTTTCCATGTTCATGGACTCTAATTTGTTACGGCGTTGACACGAGTCACACAGAATCACTACATTTCTTATCAGGCCTCCTGCTGCTTATGTATGCATGGTTACCAGCTATTAGCAGCGTGAACAACATTCTTAGAGAAACATAAGGTGCGCCTGCCAAAAGTAGAAACTTTAAAGTCATGCCTATTCATCTCGAAGTGAAAGATGAAACAACTAGGTAGGAGTGATAAAAAAAGACCCTGTGTATGAAGGAGAAGATTATGCCGTTAATCACCTTTACAATTACATGGTCGCTCTGACTAAGATATTGTGGAGGATGAGCTCTTGAAGGATGACTTGATTTGCAAGACCTGCATGTTTTTTCCCAAAGGTTTTAAGCAGCTGCTGATGAAGTAATCTTTCCTATGTTATCTCTTTGTTTTGCTTTTTACCTTTGACTTACCAAATTAGGCTTTATCGTAAGAGAATAGCGAAAAGGTGCCCACAAAGATGGCTTCTAATATAAACTTACCAAGCTTATGCACCTTAAGACTGAATTCACTGGACTTCATAACTATCTAGGATACTAACTGATCCAAATGGAAGTCATCTTGCAAAGGTGATTCATGATTTTGAGCAGTGTTACAGGGGGCCTGCCATTTGCATAAGGAAACTTTAAATAGATTTGTCACTTGCTAGTTGTCGTTTCTGAAAAAAATTCTCCTCCAGTTGATTGTTTTTGTTAGCGTGGAGCCTTGTGTTATTTCTTTAAAAAGTAAAGTTAAAAGTTCTATTAAGTTAAGCTTATGTTAATGGACCACTGTACTAATTCAAGTAGATTAAGCAGTTATTGTGAAATACGTATTGAATTCTATAAATGGAAAGCTTTCCTAGCAGTTTAGAGGTTTAATTTTTTGACTTTCAACTGTGAGGGCAAGTATAACAGATGGAGTTATTTGTGTCAATATGAGAACATTAGATCAGGGGCAGAGCTAGGATTTATATCCAGATTAGGCACATGTAAGGATTATCTTAAGCAATTCCCTTATACGCATTGCTTCAATCAATCTAGGTGATAATTATCTTTAGCAATTGTAACATTATACATATGCCCAATTTAATAATAATTATATAAATGAAAACTCTAATACAATGTGAATTTGGTGTGCTCATTAATATATGAAAACTTTTATACAAGATTAGATACACAATGCATGGGGAGTAATTAATAAAACGAGCCTACAGTTCTACATGCAAACTCGTGCTCATTCTTGGAGATTGAATACAATAATGTAGTGTGGCCTGGATTTTACGCAAGTTTACCTTGCTAGAATACTTTCTGTAGTTCATTCCATAATTCATCATGTCAGAGAGAAGCAAGTAGTTGCTATTTGTTAATGAACTGAATTTGTCATATTTTTCTTTTTGGGAAAAAAGGCTGATCATAGTTTTTCTACCTTAAGTACAAGCAAACCACTCTTCTTTGTTTTGCTTTGTGAGAAACCCTCCATCTTATTGAGATGGGTAGTCTGTATATATCGGTTTCAGTTTACGAGCATGTCCTTGTTTTCATGTTTAGTTTACTATACACATGAACAGATAAGAGTTCATCATGCCGTAATAGACACTATCTTGGACTACTTTTCTAATTGCTAGTTTTTTTTAATTGTGTATAGGAATTTCCATTCTTCACGTCCAAAGAGGAAGAGATCCAAGCTAATAAATCCCATCGGCCAACTTATCTAAACAAAGGACCAGTTGGGAAGTATGGCCAGCTCAAGCGTGGTCGATTAAGCAAGAAGCAAAGTTCAGACATCTCCAAAATGAATCCTGTTGCTTCTAGAAAGCCAAGAAAACGTCCTTCGAGCTAAACCCTTCAAGTAGCTCGCTTTAACTTAGTTTTTCGCAATTTTGTTGCGTTTTGCATTCGTTAAATGCTCAAGCATTTTGGGTTTGCAAAGATGCGTTCTGGCAGGTTATCATCTCATGTAGACAGCTTGTAGTCCTTGTTGTAACTGCTGTCTTAATAGTTTATATAGAATCAGTAGTCCCTGCTTTCTGTCCATATGAGTTTGTAGGCTTGTAAAAATGAATAGTTTCTCTTCATTTCATGACATCAAGATTAGTGCAAAGTCCTCAAAACAAATCTTGTCAGCTGATCAAAAAATCTGTCCATAAGACTTCCATTAAAGCATGGGATGCTTATTTTGATTTGGAGGTGGAAATTATGAGGCAGATAGAACGTGTTTGTTAAAGGCAAACATCAGACTTCTACATCCTCATAACGCATTGTATGCGCCCAGCACTAATCAGGGATGTGAGACATTACAGGTAATTGTACAGGTAAGCCGATAAAAAAAAAATCCATTTTTGTATCCTTCTTTTGACAGGTATGGACATCCGGAAAATGTCCATTGAAAACACAAGTGTGGATCTGAGCATGCTAAACTATTCGAAATATTTGAATATCTAAATTCATGGACAATATAAATTCATACAGATGGAACAGTCTATTTGATATTATTTCATGATATAGACACTTTTAATTTTAATTTTTATCTTTATTTTATTCTTTTTTGTGTGGAACTGAAATGCACCTTGGTAGAACTCATTTTTTGTTCCAAATGTGACGACATAATTCCTCTTTCACAAGTTTAGTTTCAATTTGTACTGTTGCCCAAATAAGCATACGTAAAACTTAATAAAAGAGTGAACATTTCTAACTCAAATCTTTTGCTCCAGCAAATACCGACTCAAAGAAACCTTGCACAAGACAAGCATACTGTAGGGTAACTGACAAATAATGGGAATCAAGTAACATTTCTATTAAGAGAACAGCTAAAGGGAGCTCCAAATGCTACAAATTGTCAAGGGGAAAAAATGCATTTGTAAACAACAAAAACAAGTTCTCCAAACCTACAGTGAACATAGGACTAGTTAACCCTGTTCCGCTTCATCCTTAACTCTTGAAAAAAGTTATTCTTGGCCTATCGCTTTTGTTTCATCTTCCTCAATTCACGAGCTATAGCCTTCTGCCTTTCCTTATCCGCTTCACTCATGTTACCTTCAAGCTCCTTGCCATGTTCAGCTCCGACCTTTATTTGTTTAGCCTCTTCTGAATTTTTCCTCTTGACCCCTTTGCTTGTAGAGGTCTGACCGGTACTTTCATCGGTCTTGGTAATGTCACTAATATTTCTACTTATTGCAGTATTATCTTTATCTGGCAAGGAGGCCTCACCATTGGGAGGCACAAACTTGGAAGAAACACGAAAGCTGTGACGAGAATTTGTAAACCATTTGTCTACCTGTAAGTAAATAGAAAAACAAGAAGTTAGTAGGCAAATATTATTTAGCTGCCGGAAGAGTAAGATCAGACCTGTCTATATGTGAGACCAAGTTCCTCTGAAAGATTTTCTTTCTTCTGTCGAGTAGGGTACTGGTTTTCTTGAAAACATTCATAAAGTTTCTGCAATAATGTATACATATCAAATATGTCTGTCATCGATGAATGAGTTGGTGTATGAACAGACTTGTGAATATATAAGTATATTTATGCACATATATAAGTATATATGAAGCCCTATCTGCCACCTAAGAAAAAGAGTGAATAAACATGATGCCCTATCTACCACCAAATAAAAATAGCGAATAGAAATGAAGCCCTACTACCACCTAATAAAAAGAGCAAACTCTCACTGACCATGTTGTCACCATGCTGCTCGCAAATTAATCCTGCTAGATTTTGTTTGGATCCATGGTTGGGTTTTGCTCTACGTATAAACCAAACAAGATCCAAATCGTTGCAGAAAATGTTAAAAAAAAAGAATCTAATTGTGACCATCTTCCTTCAATCAAGGGATCCATCAAGAAATCACTAGGTTTCTCTCACTCCATTTATGTTTTTGCTTCTCTAATGCATACATGTCAATGCCAGTTTCCGACATCTGCCTCCATCTACAGTGAAACGTACTACTGTCTGGCTCATATTATCATATACAAAATATAAGTATGACAATAAAAATTTCTCCTATTTCTGCACAGCAAGCACTTCTTCATTGTTTAGGGTTGAAAAGATATTACCTTGCCTCATGCTTTTATTTTCCCTTTATACGTTAGAATTATACGTTTGTAAAATGCATATGCTTCAATTATACTTTCGTTTTAAATTATCTAGGATTGAAGAACACAAAACGCAAGAAATTTTTTTCTCAAATTTGTGAATTGAAGAAATAGGATTTGTGTGGTCAAACCCTAAGAATTTGAGATAAAATCTTCGTTGTTGCTCTCTAGCACATGATCATTTTTAACTCGTAAGAGGTTAAACTACTAAGAAAATAAATTGCGAGGGAGAAGTGTTGAAAAATAAACTGCATACCTTACAATAATTGTTTTTCCTTTAAATCTTTTCCTAAACTTGCTGATCAAGTACCCGACTGAAAGGACTACTTTTCCTTAAAGTTTGGTGGGAATTTGATGGAGGTTTTCCCTTAAAGCCTGCTGGCCACCAAAGCAAGGGGGAGAGAGAGAGAGAGAGAGAGAGAGAGAGAGAGAGAGAGAGGGATTGCTGAAGACGTGTATCATGCATATTCAAGATTTAAGTGACATGTGAAACATGCATGTTTAGGGTGTAAAGCCTCACGGTTTAGGTGCCATCTTAATTGACTTAATTAACACTTAACCGCAAATCATGGTTATCTCTAAGGTAGGTTGCACGGACACGGGACACGAAAAATTTGTAAAAGATAGGACACACGGACACACACACACACAACACACACACACACACACACACACACACACATATACTAGTATAGAGCACATGCATTGCACGTAGGCATTTATTTTATGCTATAAATTTGTTTTATAAAAATGAAAATGAGGAAATGATCCAGAGGAAAAAAATTCAAAATTTATAGTAAATTATTGAAAATAAATTTTGAGCATTTATATATAATGGTACATAAATTGAAAAACAAAATGAGTGAAAAGGATTTCGCAAAGTCACAAAATCCATACGGATCGGGATAGATGATAGGTTGATGATTCATTGTAGTTATTGTACCCATCATCTCGTAAAATTTTTAATTGACACTAATTAATATATTTATTAATTTATATAATTTGAATAAATGACAATTTAACCCGTAGAGTATTATAAATGGATGTAAATAGAATGCGTGTTTGCTCTGGTTGCAAAAGTCAGTGTGAATAATTGAGTTCCATTATAGTTCCTTCTTGAGATCAATTGATCAACTTTCATGATTTTGTTTCATAACATCTAGATTCCCCTTGGGAATAAAAGGGAATGTTGCAATGCATTATAGGTACTATAATAATACTTCAAGATCCTGTTGGCCATGAATGCTAATTTTCCCTTGAACTTATACTGTTTGAATGTTTCCTCTAATCCATTCAGTAGCAATCTTATGGGATTGGTTACATAATCGTTGATCGAGGTGAGTATTTGTAGTAATAGAAGCAAATCTATCTTTGACAAATCAAGGTCTTTTGAGGCGAGAAGGAATCCTGTACGTGGATTATCATTAGTTTTGTAACATCATCATTAAAATAGTATTTTGCAGTATTTCCATCCAACTATGAAGCCTATTATTAGAGCCATAAAAATACGTCCAGAAAGAGGCAAGTTTATCATCACTTGGTATTAGACTTCGGAGGTAATTATAAAATTATCCTTGTACTTGCGAAGTATAAATATCTGCTCAAGATGACATCGAATATTTATCAACTTAAAATGAATTATGTTTAAGTTAATTTCAATTTTTTGTTATAAAAAACAAAAGCAAGCATAAATATTTAATTGTGATCATCGCTACATTCATCTTTAACATTTCTAATAGTGAAAAATTTATATAACTAATTTTTACAGCTTCATGTGCTCCTAATTTGTTTAGATATAATTAAGAGACATAATTCATAATATAGAAATCTACAAATGTAATAATGAAAAGAATATTTAGATTATGAAGAAAGAATTAATTTTCTAACCGTAAAATTAAATAATGTTTTAATGTTATTGAAGATTTTTGTTATAGATATAATTGTAGAAAACCTTAAGGAATTATAAGTAATTTGTTATATAATTTATTGAAAGCTTTGACTTTGGATGTAATTATAGCAAATCTTGAGGAATTATTTATAATATCTAATAACTAAAACCCTACGATTAATCTAAATTTTATTGCGTTCATTTAAAAAGTTTGTAAGGATTAATTTGTAAAATTGTAAAGTTCAGGATTTTTTAGTAAATTTGTGAACGTTCAAGGTCTTTCTTCAAAGTTTAGGGTTTATTCTATGAAATATGAATATTCAGTGTTGATTCTGCCAATTTTAGTTTTTATTTTGTAAGTTTGTAATTTTCTAGTGTTTTAATAAAATTAAGATTTTTATGAAGAAAATCATAATTTTTAGAAGTATGTTGGGTTTTCTTGCAAATGGTGTACGTCTTAGATTTTTTGTAACATCTACAACTTTTGTAAGTATTTTGGTTTTTTGGGTTCTGTGCATTTTTGTGCAAAATATGGAATTTATGGAAGTCTTTAGAAATCTATGAATTTCTACAACTTTTCGTCAAAAGCTGCAAATTCTATAAGTCTTTTGGGTATTAGTGAATTTTTTTAAAGTTTTGTGGTACTATCTATAAAATCTACAAATTAGTGAAGTTTGTATGTTCTTTATGTAAAGTTAATGTTTTTAGGGGTTTATTGAAAAGTTTGGTTTGGGATTTAATTACAGCAAAAGCTAAGGAGTATTTTGTAATTTTCTCGTTATTAAATTTCTAGGATAATAAAATTTTTATTAGGTTTGCAAAGTTTCAAAGGGTTAATTTGCATATTCATAAAGTTTGAAGGATTATTTGTTAAAAAATTGAAATGCAAGGGTCTTATCCGCAAAATTATGTCTTTATTCTATAAAATTATGAAGATTCAAGATTGTTTCTATATTTTCAGTTTATGTAATTTCCTAAACTTCTTGCAGTTTCCCTATACTAATGAATTTCCTGCTAAATTTTGCAACTTTCTTTTTCAAAATATTTGGTTTTTTACAAATTTGGTAAGTTCGAAAGTTTTCTGCCAAATCTACATTTTTTGGAAGTCTTTTTTATATTTAGTAAGTTCTTTGTACTTTTAATTTTCGGAAGTTTTGAATTTTTGAAAAGTTTGTAATTTCATGGACTTTTCTCAAAATATATAAATTCTGTCGGGGGAAAATATAGATTTTGGTAAACTTTTGTAAATCAAGGGCTTCGTCTATAATATTTAGGCTTTATTTTGTAAACTTATGAAGCTTTACAGTTGTTTTTGCAAAAAAAAATTATTACGTAAAATTTGCAAGCTTATGGTGCTTTTATAAATCTGAAAGTTTCATATTAATTTTTGTAAGTTGGAACTCTTTTAGATTTTCTACAAATGTTATAGCTTCAAGATTTTTTCTGCAAAATCTACAATTTCTAGATGTGTTTTGGGATCTTAGTGAGTTCCATGGACTTTTATGCAAAATATTCACTTTATGAAAGTTTTTTAATATTTTTGTGAAATTTCTAATTTCATGGACTTTTTTGCAAAATTTGCAAATTGTGTTAGGCTTCTTGGCATTTCTACCAATTTACATATGTTGAAGACTTCTCCATAAAAATTAACAAATTTGTGAATTCTTGAGGTTCTATATGCCAATTTGCATATTCATAAACTTCTTATGTTTATTTTTCTTTAACATTTTTTTTCTCTTGAGAGGGGTTCAATCTTGCATTTGGGCTAGACAATACTTGGTTTATTTTTTTTAAAAAAATTACAAAGGCTAAAGCAAGTTTTAATTTAGCTATCTTTCTTGGATTATTTAGACATGTGTCCTTCAAATCTTCATCAATTCTATAATACTCTTTTAAATCTTTGAAATTGCTCATAAGTACCTCAAATCTCACGGGCTCTTACAACGTGGTCCCTCAATGACCAAAATTAATCTCAATGTGACTGAAATTACCCTCTAACTTATATTTCCCAGATTAAAAAAAACATCAGGTAGGGGTATTTTCAAGGCTCCTAATGATTTAAGGAACATATGGGCAATTAAAAAGATTTGATGGACCAATATGGAATTATTGAAGTTTTGAGGAACTAATATCTAAATGACGCTTCTTTCAGGATCCACTTCGCTTTTAATCTTTCTATTTATTATACACAAGAGAGAAAGAGAATAGGTAGGAGGGTCGGTAAGTTGCATAATTTCAAGCACCAACGTCCTTCGTATACATTTCACAAAAATGAAATACCTCTTTGCTGTATGCGTAAAAGAAAAGAGAAGGAAAAGTGCTTGAGAAGAAAATAATATGCATAAAAAGGGCTCGTATCATCATCTGATTTTAAAGAATTTTTTACATAACATATATCATACTATATTATGAATTATAATCTTATGAACTTTTCACATAAATTAATGTATTGTATTTCTGTATTAATGTTTATGCAATTTTACATAACACATCATATTTCTGTATTTCTTGAATAATATAGTATCTATAAACATGTACAAATTTCACATAATATATATCATATTCACATAACATATATCATATTTCTGTATTATGAAAAAAAAATTTTTGTTCAATTATAAACTCCAGTTAATGGAAACACGCTATTGGAGAAATATTGGTTTCTTTCAATTATGAACTCCTGCTCCTAACTCACAAGAAACACCCCAAATGACAATACATGTATAAACATAGCCCTTCAACACAAAAGCTAACTCCAAAGACTAAGCATACCAAAACCCCTTTCTTCAAAACTATTATCTATAGCAAACCAAATGGAAAAAAAACAAAAAAATAAAAAACCTCCAGTTACCTTTCTTTCACACTTTGGCCTCTAAAAGCAAACAAGAAAAGAGTTCATATGCATCTTCTCTATACCAGTATTCTTCTAGGCAGCCAATAAGCAAAAAGACAACCAACAATGCAAGAGAACGAGCTTCCTTCAAGAAGCAAAATCATCACTCGTCCGTCTTTGCTCCTTGAAAAATGGAGGATGATTACAATATTTTTTTTCTTCTTTTCACCATTCTTAATTACCCTTAGTGTCTAACATGGTACAAATAGTCTCATCTTCCAACTCTTCTTCTTGGCGAATTTGTATGACAGTTCAGTTGAATATTGGTATGCCATAGGATTGGATTGTGGGTTTAGGATGAGTAGAATATATATAGGAGAGAAGAAAGGGGGTTACTCATAATGAGAAACTAAAGGATTGGAGGGTTTATTTTGGGATTAAAGAGAATTAGAAGCATTAGTTGTGAGGTTATGGTAGTGATTAAAGGGGAAATTGGTGGACATTATTAGGAATGGGTAGTTAGTTCTGAGGTTTATGATGAAGCTGGGTGTTTAATGAGGATGAGGATGACTGTAGAGAATTTGAAAGGGTAGTGAGAGGATGATATCTTTTTGTTGCATTGAACATGGCCAATAATTAGAGATAAATTAAGGAAAAAGTATAGGGTACTTTGGTAATTATCCATGAAATTTTGAAGGTATTATCAGAAAAAAGTTTTAACATGCTTCACACTTTTAGAATAGTATTAGATACACACACACATAAGATCAATTATTGAATTAAATACTTACAACATTTGTCTGTTTCTTCCACTATCTATAGCAATTAAGAATCACGTTAAATCTAAATAAGAAATAAGGTTTAACAATAAAAGTTTAGTTTTGATCGCATGGGATACGATCTGTATTTTTCAAATATTTAAGTGATTGGTTTCAGTTTTCGAGTTCAAAAACCTATTGGTTTTGAGCTTAATATACCAAAGTTTAAGGTTATAATGGTAAAAAAATCAGGGTTTGCTTTGAACCATAAGTGTTCATGGTGTGTCCAAGGAAAATCCATGCTCGACACATGTCCAACATGGATACGACACCCAAAACGAGGTGTCAATGATAATGGAATCTGATATGGTGTGTCCAAGGAAAATCTATGCTCGACCAGAATATTATGCTTGAACACATGGGTAGTAGTGTTTCAAATTGGAAGGAAAATAAGGTATGTTGCAAAGAAGATAAAAAAAAGCATATGTACTCATATTACTTATTATTTTCTTAACAATAATCTAGTATGTTGTCACTTAGATATATGTCTAATGAAATTTTTGGCAATTACTGATAGGAACTCACAATTGGAATCCAATTGCAATAAATAATGGAGAGAGAAAATAAGGCAGAGGTAGAGAAGTTCGTGGATAGCAAGAAAGATTGAGATGTTTTTGAACATGATAATAGTGATAGACTGCTTGGTAAGGGAATTCTTTCGTATAGTTGTTTTTGAACATGATAAAATCTATCAACTTGGCTAAGGGGGCATAAAATATTTTTGACTTTGTCTTTTTATATATTTGCTTGCTGTGATTGAAAACATAAAATTAAATGTATGACATTGTATATCAATGGGTTTATGGTAATTGAGTTAGCACTAGTTTGTTACTATTTGTCTATAATTAGTTTTATAGTCATATGGTTGTGTTTCGCATTATAGTCATATAGGTGTGTTTCACATTTAATGTTGTTTACAATTTCTTCTTGGTAATGGCTCTGATCGGTAGCTCTATGCTTTAAACTTGATCATGCTTTTGTGATATATACATACTTACACATACATGTATATACATGCATGCATACACGCACACACTATTATAATATATACATACCTACACAAAGGGTTGCTAGGGGCAGTGGCGTAAAGCGACTGCCCAAAGCCACTTGCTACCTTGAGATGACACGTGTTCCAATTTTATTCCAAGAGACGGGTCTGGATAATTTTATTATCTTGCCCCTAATGTTTATAAAAGTTACTCAACATATAGCCACACTAGCACCTTTCTCATTCTTTTTTGGGTTAACTTCACAAAAAACCCCCTGAACTTCGTGGAAATTTTCACATAACCCTCTTAATATTGATTACCTCACATAAACCCCCATGAACTTCAGATTTTCTCATAATCCCTCTAAACTATGAACTACTCTCACTAGACTCCTGTAAATGGAATTTGCAAATAAATAAAATTTCATTCACGAAGAAATCATAAATTTAGGGGAGGGGGTACGTAACATGTGATAAAATTTAAGCTTTTCCGCTAGAGTACATTTTAGTTATTAGCAAATTACAAGTAGGGGGTTCAACAAGAAAAGGTTAACGCTAAGGGAAGTTTTGTAAGACACCAAAGTTCAAGGGGCATATGTGAGATAAACAAAGTTCAAGGGGGTAACGTTAAATGACCCTGAGAGTTCTAAGGGTTATGTGAAAATTAGCATATTCTCTTATATACGTTTATTTTCACTAAACTACTCTAAAGTTTATCTTATTTTTCACTTTGATAACCCAAAGTTTTTTTTACCAAAAAATACCCTAAATTTCAAAAAATTTAACTTTGATACCCAATAGATTTTGTTTTGCCTAGAAAAATACCTTAAAATTCAACATCTATTAGAAAAAAAACTTTGGTATCCTTAAATTTTTAATAAACTTTTGTTAAATTTTTATTGAAGTTTGGAGGTATCAAGGTTCTTTTATTAAAGTCTAACGTATCAAGGTTCGAGTTTTTTGAACTTGGGGCATTTTTTGGCAAAAGAAATGTTGGGGCTTCAAAGTTCAAAACGAGGTGAATTTTGAGGTATTTCTTAGGGGAAAAAGAATTTTGGGGTATCAGAATTAAAATTGGAGTAAAGTTTAGGATATTCAAGTGCAAATTAAGATTGGAGGGTATGAAAGTTAAATTTTATTTAACTTTGTGGCATGTACTTTTTAGCAGATAAAAACGATGTGGATACCAAAGGTAACAATATGATAAACTTTGAGGTATGTAAGTGCAAATAACCTTATATTGAAAGTTGCACCTGTGGTAAGAAATATATGTCAAAATTAGCGGCAAGGACGTAAAATTACCCATTCTTGTTACGAGAGAAAAATTTGGGACACCTAGCAATTTGTGTGCGCAATTGACTCTGGGCAGTCGCTTTACACGACTATATCTAGCAATCCTCAACCAACACATACATACATATAAATACAGGCATGCACACACATACGACATACATATGTACATATATAAATAATATATATAGTTGTATGCTTGAACACTTGATACTTTCACATAGATCCATATATTGATATGATATGGTATGTTACAGGATATTTACCGAAAGCACACACAATACGTCTGATTTTGACATTTTCTCCCATCCAATTTGATAATAATTTATTATTATCAGAGTTAATTTAAGATAAAAAAGAAAGTTCTCAACTACAGTGATGTATACAGCATGAAGAAAGCTATATTGCATCTCCCTTTTTGTCCTTTCCCTCCTCTCCACACCCCTCCTAGAGCCCTTGGCATGAATCCTAGAGATTCCTTGTAGAATAAGCTTCATTCTCTTGTTGTGCCCCTCCCATCACCACTTCCCATCATTGCTTCAACCTACTGATAAGCCAACAACCAAGGTTTTAACAAGCAATATGACTGCAGCTTCTTTCTCACTTCCTTTAGGGAGAAGGCAAATGCTAAAAGAGTTCTCAGGAATGATCCTATCAACATTTGGGAAAGACTTCTTGTCATTCAACGCTAGAAAGAACACTCTCTCTCTCTCTCTCGCGCTCTCTTCCTCCTTTAATGAATTTGTAACCATGGTATGTGGACCCAACTTACATAGTTACATCAACTCCAAATGGACTTCGTCAACATCATAACTAAAGAACATCTCCTATGCTTTTGTGACATGACAATACTCCAAGGATAATGACTCAAATAAATGAGTGACTGGTGTCTATGTAAAATCTTTATCAATATAGCCGAAATCCTAGTTGGTGCCATCAACTTCCTACTTTCTAGAAATCCAACAATCTACACAAGTTAGACATTTTATGCACCTGCTATGGGAAAATTAGGCATGGGAATAAGAGCTGTTAAATTCTTGAATAAGCTTGATGCAGTGATTAGACCTCTAATTTAAACAAGCGTGAAGTTGCTATTCTCTCCTCCATAAGCTCGTTAGCAAGAAAAAGCAATTCTAACTGAGAGCAGACAACATTTTACTTCAAAATATAATGGGTAATGTTTTAAAAAGTGTTGGGCAAGGCACCAAACTTGACGCCTACTACCTAGGCGCTTATGCGGACACCTTAAGGTCACTTTAGCCTTTTTTTGGCATTGTTTTTTAAAAACTGCTAAGTATAAAAAGCTCTTTAAAAATGCAAAATTAAAAAAATTAAATTGAGAAAAGAAGAGAGAAAAAGTAGAAAAAGGAAGAAAGGTAGAAGAAAGAGATAGAGCAAGAAGATTATCAAAGTAAATTTTTTATAAAAAAAACTATGATAATCACAAATCAAAAGTAATTTTTTGCTTATGAAATTCAACAATGGTTGGAAGCGTCTTCGCCGATGCTTAGGACTTGAGAGCAGTGTCTTAGTTTGACAAA
The DNA here is from genome assembly GCA_037177215.1 of Asparagus racemosus. Classification (NCBI taxonomy): domain Eukaryota; kingdom Viridiplantae; phylum Streptophyta; class Magnoliopsida; order Asparagales; family Asparagaceae; genus Asparagus; species Asparagus racemosus. The sequence continues at coordinate 24,207,984 of JBAKGM010000139.1, forward strand.
GGAGAGAGGCAGGGCTCGAGAGATAAAGAGAAGAGGGAAATGGTTTCTTTTGTGAATAAACACCCTAGCCTCTATGAATTGGATTTAGAATTTAGGATAAACTTGCTATCTTCATCCATTATTATACTTAGGTGGGCCTATAATAGTTTCATATGAGGTGTCGCACACTTTTAAGTGACCTACACTTGCTTAAGCATCCTCAAAGCAGCCTAGGTGCTTCTACCTGAGCGAGCATCTAAGCAAGTAGATAACGTCTGCATGCAAGGGCAGATCTACTTGTAATCTTCGGGGGTTGGTTGCACTCTTAAGGTTATGAGAAATTGCATTCTAGACCCTTCAAATTATAATGAGAAATTGCATTCTAGACCCTTCAAATTTTATAATTTGCACCATAATTAATAATAATTGCACCCTATCATAATTTTAGCCCATTTAAATTAAGAATTTAGCATATTTGTCAAAAATGTTGTTTTATAATATTATATTTAAATTTTTGAATAAATAGATATTTTATGTCCCCCCCTAAGAAAATATTTCTGGATCTACCAATGCCCGCAGTGGGATTCAATAATATAAGCATTAAGCCGTAAATGTCTATGAAGCTCAACCTTTAACCAAACATCCCCTCATTTCCCTCCTGCCCTACCTACCCACTACCACTTCTAACACACTTTAATCAAACATCCATTATTGTACTTAAGTGGACCTATAATAGTTTCATACAAGGTGTGGCAGACTTTAAGCGATCTACACTTCATTGTTTTCCTTTGACCACCTCCCACTTCTTGTTTCTTCTCATCCATCCTTAATGGACATCCACATCCAAACCAGATGGTGACACGATGCCAGCCTTTTACCTACAAACTAGTGCTATTCCTAATTGCAACAACCCTCTTCTCTTGATAGATCCAGATTCCAACTAAAATAAAATATCAAGACCCTGACAACCATGTTTCTAACTTTCTGCTCAGCTACTTCACGCTACAGAGCACTAGCGTCCAGGGCTTGATGTGTTTTTCAAGTAGTAGTTTCATGACCCTGAGAAAAATGTGGAGTACCAATACCTGATTTCAACAAGCAATTAGGTTTCTATCATAAGTCCCTCTCTTGCTTAGAATTCCCTTCAGCAAGAACTTCGTACCAACTTAGAGGGCGGGTCATGTATACGGTGGGGCATAAAAATTTGGTCAAAACTTCGTAGAGATTTCTGGATTCAATCATGCTCATAGCCAAGCTCAACTAAACAAGGACAGGCTTAAAAGATGATGACGATCATGACCATGATGGTGAAGAAAAAGCACAAAATAAACTTTATCTCGTATAGTACCTGTGTGGCTACTTCACCAAGCCTTCTATTTGAAGATGCAGAAGACTTGTTCGTGTTAGAATCAGGATGACGACCATGTTTCTGCTCAGCTACTTCATGCTCCAGAGCACTAGCGTCCAGTGCTTGATGTTTTTTTTGGGGAGTAGTTTCATGACCTTGAGAAACCTGTGGAGTATCTACACCTGATTTCTTAATTGCAACAGCCTCTGTACTCAGGCCCGCAACATTGTTGGACTTTTTGCGGTTATTAGAAGTACGCATATTCATCTTTAACAATCCATCGGATTCTTTTCTACTGGCATACTTCTTCCTACTGTTTGACGTATTCATGTTGGATGAGTCAGACCAATCTTCATCACTGCTTGAATCTGAAGATTTCCCATATGCTTCCTACAAGGTAAACGATGTTATATATCAAAATCGAGAAAGAAGTACAAGTTGCCTAGAGTTGTATACACAAACTTGAAATCCAGTGAGTCTGAGCAGCATGAGAGGTGAAGTCCATGAATATGCATAGGTTTAGTTTCAACAAAATGACCCAAATGATAGGTTTGGTGAATTAAATCTCCTCAAAAGAGGGCGAGCACATGAACATTAAGATGAAAATAAATAAAGGAATCTGCAAATAATTACATCATACAGAAGGTTCCCTAAGAAGAGTCTGAGAACAAAACAATGAAATAAAATAAAGGAGTGCACAAATAGGTACATGGTGCAGGTGTTCCATTGAGCACATGCACATGCAAACATTATATTAGAACACCAGAGAGAAGTTGCATGAAGATTGCGTCAATGGTGTTACCCTTTTTGTCAAAGGGGTCAAAATGAAAGTTAGGTATGCATCAATAATTGGACCAAATAGAGCTGACATTATCTCAGAGATGTAGTTCACACTTCACATGAAAGTTCTAATATGTCATCCTTTGTGCCCAGGCAGACCAGATACAGACCCTTTTTTCTTTATTTCTGCTAAAGCACATCAATGGCGCTAAAATAAAACTAAAAGGCTTCCAATGAAAACCAGTGAAAGAGATCTCCAAAAAAACCAACTCATTCTTTCAAGCGCCGAATAAGCAAAAGATCAAATTCAGGAATCACTCTCATAGGAGATAACACACTAGAAGTTAAATTTTATCGATCAATATTATCAAAAAAATCCCAAAACCTCCTTCAGATAACTACTTAAGGATAATACAACGGTCTTAAAAGAGCTTCATCCTGATTTTGTTTAAAACAATTTAGCTTTCGGAAAATCCTTAATTTCTCTATGAACTATGAAGTAAATCAAAACTTGTATTCTCTGATGCTGCAGTGCACATATATATTACAGAATAACATGATGAATCTTAAGCTGCTATGCATTTAGAGAAATTGTTAAACCAGAACATTGCAAATCATAAACCTAGAGGCGCTACTCGTGGTTTAAATAACATCTGGTTATCTGAGTGCCTCAGGATCAGATATATCCGTATCAAACAAAAACTTTTTGGTCAAGACATTATATTAGCTACATGACAAATTGACTGATGTAATAAACAGTCCATCAAGTTGCTCAAATCTCGACAAGTCATATCAGCAACTAAGCATCACCATGAAACTAGCAAAGCATAATTGGAATATCTATAAAGTTAAATTTTGAAGGTTGCACACGAGTTCAACTTGCACCGATAAACATAAGTCATAATGTACAATAACAGTAATTAGACTCCATATTGCTTATTTTAGCACCATCTTCCTATAAAATGCATATGTAATAGGCACCCTACTTTCATTCACATGATTAGTTCTCTAAAAGTGATGATTATAGTGCTTCAATAGCTGAAATATCAGATATCCCTTTCAACACACAATATTTTGTCCAAGACATAAATAATGAAGATAAATATACCTTCTGTAACACCCCGACCAAGACACTTCAATAGAGGGGTCAGATTGTACCAGAGTGGGTGTGACTCAGCATTTCCTGATGCTTAAAAGATATATAAAGGTTTTACTAAAAATTTCAACATGACCATCCATACAGCCAAGGTTGCATGTGTAATAAATATCCCAACTCAATCTTAATCCCACAGTAATATCGATAAAAATATTATCACAAGAGTACTTAATCAGTCCAAGATCTCTAGTTGACAGCACAATTTCAGAAAAAGAATTTTACTGCAGTAAGGAATTGTGGGAATTCTTAACCTATGTTATCCACTGCTCAAGTCCGACAAAATCACAACTTCAGCCATAATTGTTTTACGAAAAATTATACTATGAAAACCTAACAAATATTTTCTCAACTATCCTAAGGAGCTGGTGGTTCCATAGGTGCCTTACCTTTACTCAGCTCACCTGATGCGAACAAATGCAGCCACATATATGTGGTGAGCGAGAGCTCAGCAACTAACATAAACAGGAAATAAGGAATATAACGACTTGATCTATCAAACATGGAGATATATATAGCACTTCGCATTTTGTGGAATTCCAAAAATCTCGAGGTATCAATTTAATTGTCATAGAAGAGCAAACGAATAATCACAAGTGTGCTCTTACTCCCTGGATTCTGAAATGTTTAATACTTCCCACCAGTGAGATGTTACCTCATGCTGCTGGGCATTGTTGTGCACTGAAGGAAAAGAAAGAGGGTCATGAACATTGGTTGAAGCTTTTAAGGAAAGGTTAGACAGGTCTGAATTCACAAGAAAAATAATTTTGAGTAAAGCAAGAATGCCAATACATTTCATAAAGACAGCCCTGTCAGGTCAAGGCTAATAGTTATCCTTAAGTTAATAGACTAACCAACAACCACTTGTACCATTAACTTTAATATATGCTCAAGTGCTGATTAGCATCAAAGAAAATAATTATGAAAAATCAAGATGAGCATCAGTAAGAATTTCTGTTGGTACGTGCATGATGATGAATATATTGATATTATATACTATTTCTAAGGAAGGAAAGCTTACATCATACAACTTTTTGTAATCTAATCTTTCAAGCTGCCTTTTTCCTGACGGGACCTCATTTTCTTGGCTCAAGACTGGTTCCAATGGAGAAAGAAGCTCAGAACTATCCATATTTCCAGAGTATGTTCCTTCACCAGATTGGGCAAGAGGCTTCAGATTTGACAAAGAGGTCGCAGAATCTTCAATAGTACCTAAATTTTTACTAAGTTCATTACAGAACTCGTCGGAATCTGATGTAAAGTCTGATTCATTTGAACTCGAATCTTTTGAGATGTTTTTACTGGCATCTGGAGCATCAGGGTCAAAATCATCATCTTCTGAATCATCTGAAGAAGGAAATCCAAAATTTTCATTTTTCTTATTACTGTTTGGTGCATCTGAATCCTCAGAGGCAGCACTAAAATCCGAGCCTTCAGATTCTGATTCTTCAGAATCTGATTCTTCAGACTCTGATTCTCCAGGACCTGATTCCCCCTTGTGATCATTTACATCAGCTTCTGGACCATCAGGATCATAATCATAATCCTCTGAATCATCCGATGGTATGTCATCATGCTGCTTATCTCCATTAGCAATAGCAACTGCCTCGGGAAAAACTTTCTGAAAATAAATAAGGAAAGCTTTCAGCTGGGGATTGCTCAATGCCGACGGTGGGGTTTAGCGCATTCAAATGGCAAGAAAAAACTAAGCACTCAAAACAAGGAAATCTACCAAAAAAAATCTACCATTTATTACTTACCTCCCATTTGTCCTTAATAGATATATTACTTCCTTGAAATTCATTCAGTAATTCAATACAGTCTACCTTGCAATCACAGGCTGGGCATAACCACCCTTCATCGCCAAGAGGAACTGGAAAAAGCAATCAGATAGTTAGTGCAGTCAAATATCTGACTGCTGCCAACTTCTATCTAAAACATCAAATCAACATAGAATTTAGAAGCTTGATTTTACTAGCTTCACTCAACAGAGGAGGATTCAAACACTTCTGATGGAAGCCTCTATCGCATATGCCATCACAAAGTATGATATCATTATCAAGAGACACGTCCTTTGAAGCACATTTAGCGCAAAATATCTGACATATGGGAAAAATTGTAAATTAAGTCATACCAGAACAGTTTTAAGAGCTCTTACTAGAATAGGATGATGATACAAATAGTTGGAGTATTTCACTTTATTTTGGTCAAGGATTTACGTACATCTTCACTATCAATTTGCCCTTCTGAATCGAATAAAGATTCCTCAAACTTTCCCTCAGAAGATAAAGAATCAAGGTGTCGAAATAGTTCGCGTATTTTAAATTTACACCGCAAAATTTCAGATTTGGCTCTTTCAAGCTCCTTCTCAGGTCTTAATTTCTCTGCACTGAAAGATTCAAAACAGTAATATAAGTAAAAGAAAAGCAGAAAATGCTAGTAATAGATCCAAATATTCAGGTACAGATGTAGACAAAGAAATTTCACCACCAAATAACTTTCGAAGTGAACACGCACACACATATTGATAATAGAAAACTTAAAGAGAAAGATACAGCGAAATGTGTGAAGCATCTTCTTATTTTTATCAAGCAACAATAAAACATCTCATGCTGCATTGAAAACTAATTTCAATAAATACCAGTAACATTAGCACCAATATTGTTTCTTTTTCTCTCTCGTGAGATATCATAAAAGGACATAAAATGCTAATCATAATGATGCTAATCACGAAAATATTTGTCTGTCAAAATGTACAAGGGCTATGAGATCATATGTTATAAACTTATAAGGTAACCAAATATCCAGAACTTCTTGCTGGCGGGAATGTCATAGTTGGTTAGGTGATCAAACAACTTGATTGTGTCAGGAGATAACAAATCAATGAACCTAACCTAACCAACTCATGCAGCACTTGGCTAAGCTCATGTTCCCCCACTAAAGTGGCTAAGTCAGCCTTCACTCCAAAAAGACGCAAGAGAATAATTCAAGAAAGATCATGTTGTATTGCTATCTTACATCGAGAGAGTTCCATAAATTAATGGATGTATATAACTTACTAAAGACTTCTTCCAAATTCTAGGATTTCCTAATAAATATCTTCTATCTACAATTAATATCTTTGACTTTCTAGGACATTCTCCCAAACTATTTACTTATAAAAGAATACAAGAAGATCGTATAGATAGAATACATAGACTAGCCCTGTCATCATCCTAGTAAGCATCTCGGGTGTACAAGCTGACTACGCAGCCTGTGCCAGCTGCATAGCATAAATAAATACAAACCTCAACAGGTTATATGCAAGGAAAATATTTTGAAAATCTGAAACCTTCTAGAATGAAATTTTTAAACATTGAAAACATTATCCTAGTCCAAAATATAGAGGAAATTTAGCATGATATAACTGTGGCTAGAATAGATGGAACTGTAAGCAAGAACAAAGCATAGGTACATCTTCATTCAGCTGTTATCCTACAGAAGTAAAAGATCATGGATACTGGAGAAACTTTTGACTAACTCCTGCTCACCCAAATTTATGGATCACTATTACCTCCAGCAAGGACAAGGTTTTGAAAAATCAAAACCTTCCATATTGAAAATCTAACTGTTGACAACATTATATTGCTCCAAATTATGGTGGAACCGTAAAATGTATAAGCCTAAATAGTATAGATGAAACTGTTAAAAAAATACATATCACAGATTCATCCTTAGTCTGTTATTCCCCTACCATAAAAAAAATGCAAACATATGTATCGCTACAATCCCTAGCAGGGCACCCCTAAAAGTAGGTGTATCATCTCTCCTCACATCTACTTTCCCAATTTTGGATTGTCGGTACCTTAGATAGCATTGTTCATGATGATTATTTCTGTCCTTGACATTATGCATTATGATCACTAGAAAAAGCTATTCTTGTAGGAAATCACACTTCCATTGCTTCAAACCTAGCTTCAGTTACATCTGCATGCTGGCTTATTTGTTTCAAGTTTCAACAGTTCTTCAAACTTATAATCAGTTTACTTTGTAGCATGCACTCTAGCATAGGCTCTATACCAATACAATGAAACAATAAACTATAGAAGCTAAGATGCAACGCAATGAACAAACACACAAATGTCTTAGATGCAACTGGAGCTTCTAAACTACCCGGGGACATAGTAAAGGAGTCTAAATCTGTGTATACCCTAGTGCAACAGGTAAATTAACTTAAATACACCTCAGGATACCATGAATGAATCCTGAAAACTCTAAACTAAGGAACATGGCATAAAAGCCAACATGATACGATCCTAGGCTATAAGATCAGTGCAAGACACACACAAAGTAGAAGGACAATAGGATCGGGTAGGGATTTTTTTAGGTCAGAAGGAGTTCAGCCTGAGGAAAAGGTCTTTTTAGCATTCAGGTCGATTTGCAAAAGAGTTTGTATGTTCAGTGATACAGCTATGAGGTTTGAAAGAAGTACTAGGTTTAACTGAAAGGTTTTTGATCTAGACTAAAGATAAGATAGGATACTGAGACATTACAAGATATCCAACTAGTATCGATATATTTCACATCCAAATCCCACCAGCATGCACAGATAGACTTGGGTCCTTTTGGCAAGATTTGGAGACAAATCCTCCCGGGTTAGAATTTGATGATGGAACACCAATTTTTACCACCCCTAAAGTAAACGCGTTGCAGATGGGCTCATGGAGAGTTGGATCGCCAAAAGCCCACATGGGGGCCCAGAAAGGGTTTTTGACTTGCACATGAAGAATGGGATGTATCTTCCAATCTGTTTGTCAAAATCAAATAGAATCAAACATATAAAATATAAAAATAAGGTATTTTTTTCAAAATGGGCCCAAAAAACCCAACCGATAGTTGGTTTGCAACGCTCAGATTTGCAAAATTCCCTCTGGTTTGAGAGAGATGTTGAACTTTTTCTTAGTCTTTTGCTATTTTGAGTAACAAGGTAGGAATATGTTTAGATGAGAAAACAAATTCAATTTGATCTTAGATTTGACACCGATTAGTTTCCTTCATTGTAAGGAGTTTTTTACGGTAGTTTTTGATATTTTCTATTTCTGATAATTTTAGTCCCATGGGAGCTTATTCTGTTTTTTCCATTTAAGCAAAAGATTCTAAACCCTAAAGGTATTACTTTTCTGATAATAATATTCTTCTTTTTATTATTCTTCATGTATTCAAAAGTTATTTTCTTCGTGGATTTGAACAGCCTTGTGGATTCCTCGGTTTTATTTTTATGCTGCGTCAACTGGTATCAAAAGCCTTGTTTTCTTCCTCCGATCCAATGGTAGACGAAGCTCTTATTACCATCACCGAGTTTCAAACTTTTAAGGGAGAGATGCAAGCTGAGGCGAAAGCTCCCTTCGCTGCTTCCATTGACTAATTTGTGTTGGTGTTAGGGCACTTGAATCCAAGATAAGATCGAGATCACATTAGTCGTGATGGCAGCTAATGATGAAATCCAACTCCGAGGGATAAATCTAGTATTAGTAGCGATGACTACGAAGGCCCGGGTCATGATCACGATCGTCGTAGTGGCTACCGAGGATAGGATAACTATGATGCTGTAGGATTCAAGATGAATGTACATCTACCATCCTTCAATGGGAAACTCTATATCGAGGATTTTCTCAATTAGATTGCTAAAGTGGAACAATTATTTAAATACATCAGTACATAAAGATCCCAGAAGACCAGAAGGGTCTTACTGACTTAAGGGTATAGCATCCACATGGTGGGATCAAGTATTGATTAATCAAGCCTATCTGCACAAGCAACCAGTTCAAACGTGGGCGAAGATGAAGAAATGTTGAGAGAGTTTTATGCCTACTAATTACAAACAAGATCATGTCTTCACAACAGACTTTAACCTTAGTCAACAGTCAATCTAACCGAGAAGTTAGAGCGACAACTTGAGGAGAATAAAAAAGATCCTCGCCATGTACTTCTTACGTTCTCACTCTATTTATGATCATGGCGAGGCGAGACTAAGAAACCCTAATCTGCTCTTGAGCAACAGTTGGAGTTGTGAATAACACAAAAAGAATAAAAAAGGAATACTAGATCAGATATGTCAATCATAAAACTTAAGCCATCCAAGATAGATACTGCTGAGAAGAAAACCTTGTTAGTGGTGGACAACAAGATGTTTGCAAATGATTTGAAAAAACCAGGAGAGGCATATGCCTTGCTTTTAACCAAAAAGGATGATTTTGTCTCTTGAAGATTCCATCCAAAGTGCAAACTCTCTTGCGCCAGTGATTCAATAAGAACTCTCAGCTGAAGGGTAACAGAATAATCGGAGAAAATCAATGTCAAGTACAAAGTGGATGTTGACCGACATAGAAGAAAGAAAAGTGTTTAAGGAGGAAGCACATGCTCAAATGAATACAAGCTCAACATCGAGACCTTTTCAACTAGGGGAGACTAATGAAGACGCTTCACGCTTGGTGGACGAATTACACAAAGTAGGGGGCTGCTAGAAGCGCAAACGAGGTGTAAGATGGATTGTTGACTTGATCGCAAAGAAAATGCAAGAATATGCAATATCTCGCAATCCAAAAGAAGGATCAGATATATAACATATGAAAATCGCCTATCTCAACGAGACAAAACCAACAAACTAGCATATTTCTAAAATTCTATCAACATCACCCTTATTTTTAGTAATATAGTGAAAGTCCATTTAGGATAGGAAACATATTCAGTTTTGATTCAAAATTAACCAATTTATTTCCTCTATTATAAGGAGTCTTTTAAATAGCTTTGATATTTTCTACTATTACGAATTCCAATCCAAATAGAGATCTATTATGTTTATCTATTCACGTAAATGATTGTAAACCCAACATAATTATTATTTTTTCATCAATAATATTTCCTCTTTAATGTTTCTTCATGAATTGTAAGTTCTTGAAGAGAATTAGTTAATTATTATATCTCCAAGGAAGATCTTCACAGACCACTAGGATATTTTCGGCATCCTGTAATAAAGATGAATAAAGATAAGTCAAAAGAGCCTTTGAGCCTCATCACAAACTAAAAAGTGTGTGCATTTTATTTGTAACAAGTTGCACATACATGATATATATGCTACAGATTGAGGGAAGCATTAAGGAATATATTAGGAAGGGATATACGTGTGAATGTGTGTGCGCTAAAGACTTATATTAGCATATTAGGAAAGGACATATTAGAGATATGTTGAGGGAATGTATGATGGGATTATGTTTCACATATTTTTAGAATAAGTATCATATATTTCATTCTTTAGTATTATAACTAATAAAAATCGACAAGGCTCAATAATCGAGTCCCTAGTTTAGCTCAAACTACTTCAACAGGAAGAACTAAAATCTCTTTCTTCCTTCTATAGGAACTGTAAATGGCATAGATAAAATATGAGTGGGTTTAAGTTTAATTGATAGTGTTTCACTAGAGCTTAAAAAAATGAGTTAGCGCTAGGGGAACCTTCCCCCTCCTTCCCAGTTGATTTCATAGTTTATGGTGGAGAAGAACTCTAATGTGTATTTGTTATACAAACCTACCCGCTAACCTTTGGGGTCAAGTGTGTTAACCTTTAGGTTAAAGTAATTCCTAACAGGTTTAAATACACACCTAATTTGATGAAAACTCTAGTTACATATCAATAAATAGAAGTTTGGGCTTCTTAATAAATCTTTCCATAATTCTGCATGGGACATCATATGCTAGTTCAGTAAACATAGAACCAAGAGGTAAGGAGGCTAACAAGATAGCTTTTTGTGATTTGGTATAGAATTACAAGTTGTCCTGCCAAGTACAAATGATTAATACATCCCATACAAGTAACTGATCATTTATTCATATGGGGATAACATGAGCCAATCAGATATCTGTCCTTAAAAACCATCTAATGTCAAAGTTTCCAACTCCTCATCCAGCCAGTTGAATGGTATCTATCTAACTCAATCAGTTTTCATGACAATTTGAACAATTCAACTGTACAGAAGCGTTCCCACTCTACAATAAACTTAAAACACATAATAAAATTCTTCATATAGATATGTTATAGAGTTCTAGCATGGCAGAACGGAAGATCACTTCAAGAAAATTCAAAAATATTAATCATATACATGCGTGTTGTTCAATTTTATAACAAGAAATATGAAAAGGATGTAAACAAGATGTGCAATGTTAAATGAAATTCAGCAGGCACATACCTTTGGCCTTTCCACCCTTCACCAGCATATGCATCAATCAGGTTCTGCTCATAGTTCATTCGCGTCAACAAGTATCTTACTCGTCTCCTGATCACTGAAAATTCATCATTGGAAGCTCCCTTTGCTCTTTTTCTTTTTTTCCGTCCTTTTTTTACTGGATTAACTGGGGCATTACCTGGCCCAGGTTGGTTGTTATTTTTTGCGTTTGACATTGACCGAAGAACTCTGCCAGTACCTAATGAAGACCTTAAGGGGTATCTTTTGCCATTCAGTTGGGAAGAAACTTTCTGTTGCTTGTGTGGAGATTTATTAGGACTCTTCACTACATCATTGTTTACATCCACCTTTCCCAATTTTGAAAAAACATTTTCATCCTGCTCAGCCAGTATGCTTACATTTTCAGCACCAGCAAACCGGGACTTCGTACATCCATTTTCTGTAATTCCTGAGCTAGGCTCATGAACCTGAAGCCTGGGACTCTGTCTTGAAATACTTCTTATCTCATTACTGCTGGAAATAGGGGAAGCCATGTCCACATTAAAAATGCCTCCCAACTCTAACAACCCCAACAAATTGCATGCACACCCGTAGGGCTTTAGGTGTTGATCAGAGAAAACGTTAAATCAAACACGCAATCCCACTTACAAATTGCCTAACATCAAAGAATCCTTACTCTGCATATAAGCACATAATAATTGCAGCGATACCTGCAAAATGACAGCACGGCGCTCTATAAGGAAATGCATGACAAAACTAATAGCAACCAACAAGTTAAAATATACATGAAACATATCTCATTTTCTTCTAATCAGGAAGGCGAGGCATATGCTACATTGAGATAACATTAAGCATTTATATTCCCAAGCAGGATTATAAGAATTTAACAATGACCTGAATGAATGTTGAAATTTTGAAATATGGTCAAACATCGATTGCTAGTCTGAAATTTAAAACAAAATCGTGAACTTCCATTGAATATCGTTTTCTTCACAAGAACATTGACAAAATAATGTGACCATGATTTTTGACTCTATCGACAACTCTTTTGAACAGCAACAACATTTAAGAAGTGTGATGGCCCCAACACTCGCCTAATCCTTAATTACAGTCTTATAGATATACACTCAAGTTTCGAACCATCAATAGTTCTTCTTTCGGAGAAATGACACTAAATGGTTACATTCATAAGATGCTACAAAAAGGGTACTAGCATCTTGCATATGTACCAACTAATTTTATGCATCAATACAAGTTAGTGTGCCCGTTGTAAAAGGTGGCCACACCATTTGCAGGTAACTTGTTGAATATCTTAAAATAAGAAAGAAAAAAATTATTGAATGCAGCTGAATCGTTCACTACTGAAGAATTCTTGCCAGTGAATTGGATTGTAAGAATAAAATCACATTGGAGAAAAGATAATCACCACGAAGTTCAGATGTTCCAGAAAGCAATTTTTTTAGCAATAAAGAGATTAAAAAACACATTGTGCTTCCCATTTTATTAAAAAAAATCACCAGTTTTTCCCAATTTCGTTAACGTTCTTGGCATCTAAACATCTGAAGGGGAACAAGATAAATAATTAATTAAAAAAGACAAACTTTAATATCTAGGGCACGAAAGAGCAAAAAACTTTATGAAGAAACTAAAGAGAGAAAGTAAAGCTTACAATTAGCCGCTTAGGTTGCGCAGAAGAAGGGAGGGAGGGAGAGAGAGAGAGAGAGAGAGAGAGAGAGAGAGAGCGAGCGAGCTTCTATGTATGACTAATAATCAAGGGCAATGGAGGTGGAGATCGGTTGCCATTTCGGAATTCGGATTGGGATTCTGAATCAGAGCCCTTGCTTGGTGTGGGCCTTCATTGGGCTTGGGCCGAGCTATGACACTGTTTGACCAATTCTTAGAGGTTTTCTCAGAAGATTTATCGGAATGAGGGTTTATGATGTAGCGGCTTATTTAGCAAAATGAGTTACTATGAGATAATAAAATATATATTCATTTCAACAAAATTTTCTGACAATGATTATTTGATAATAAATTTTTTAAACCATATAAAAAAATATAACTTTTTTTCTTATTCTTAAACTATAAAACTCCTCAAATAATTTTTTTTCTCTTTTTTTTAAATTACTAGCACATCACTCATGGGTTGCACGTGATGGATGTTATATTTATTCACATAAATAGATATTA
>JBAKGM010000139.1:24228124-24241378 GCA_037177215.1 Asparagus racemosus
TTTTTTCCGGAAAATTTTCCGGACTCAAAACCCCGATTACGACGGAAAGTGACGGAAATGAACCAAACAGGCCCTAAAGGTATCACTCTGGAAATTACAATCAATCTCAGTTATGATTCATACGAGCACAAGTATAATCATGTTAAAATCAATATTATTTTATTTTATTTTTTTTGGGTGAAAACAGGGCAATAAAATGCCATATTCAAATTGTAGATACGTACTACATATTTATTGAGTACGTAGAAAGTACTGTCTTGGATTTTGAAGTTCAAAGGATTTAGGAGGAACAAACTTGAGCAGAGAAATTATGAGAGTTGGGAGACGACTGTAGCCATCACCATCATGTACATATATTCTCTAGTTGAGGTAGTAACCTCACAAAGTCCAGAGGACTTACAGGTAGTAACCTCACAAAGTCCAGAGGACTTACAGATCAAAGAAGTACGAAAAGAAAATGAAAAGACCCACAATAAGAAGGACCATGTTCGAAAAATTAGAAGCTAGAATGGCCAGCTACATGGCCAAGATATTAAGTAACAAGACTCGTCAATGAAAAACCAAAGAGTAAGAGTACACAAGACTTTAAAGCTGCTTCACCCTGCATACTTTTCACCAAACCTCTCCAATGGTTTCTTTCCTAGGAACTTGAAAAGGTTGATATGTCAGAGCTTCCCTTAACTTAGAAGCTTGTTTCCTTAGGAGAAAGTATCACATGAGCTAGATCTATAGATGAATGGCAGACCTATAGAATTTCAACCCTTAGATCCCTTATATTTTAAAATTTGTGTCCAGATTCAAGGGGATCTGAGGGTTAAGATCCCATGGATCTGCCATTCATCCATGGATCTGGCCCACGGGATACTTTCTCGTTTTGGAAAAAGTATTATATATCCGCTAATATTTTGATGTCTCAACTTCTTTAATTATCTTCTGATTCCTTGCTCTCTAAACACCAACAGGCAGTAGGAAGAATTAATTTCTATGTTATCCTAGATTGATTTGGCAAGGAAATTTCTTTTGAGTCCAACAAGTGTTGATAGCAATTAAGTCATGATGTAATATGTAACTCATTGATGAAGAAATCCCAAACTGATTTTGCCAAGATATAAGAGAAAAAATATGCTAATCTGTTTGTATCTCTAAGTTACAGAAACTGCAAATAGCATCACCACTCCAACCCCTTCTACTAAGCTGAAACTTAGTTTGAAACTTCCTTTGAGTAAGAAGCCATATAAAATCTTAACCCTGAGCAGCAAGATAGATTTCTAGACATCTTTAGCATGCAACCCCCCCCCCTCTCTCTCTCTTTCTAATAAGAAACTTAAGGAGAATATTTACAAAAAAAACTCTCCATCTTTGGTCAATCACCACATTGCTATATCACTATTGTTTTGCAAAGGTGTAACATTATCAAGCAATTCCAAAATCTTCTTCTTCTTCTCCTGTCTAGCTTGGTGATTGAAGGCTCTTCTCAAGAAGAGCTTCTGATTCCATATGTCATTTCTATAAAAGCCCTGATCAGAAACATTTCTGGACATCACCAAATTATATGCCGATCGAAATAAATTGGTTAAAGAATTAGAGGTAATTACTTATCTTCTCAAAATATAGTACAAGAGCCATTACCCAACTTCCAATTAATCAAATTGATAAAACGATCTCTAACAAAATAATGTTATTCCCGAATTTAGAATTCACCACTCTAGGTGGGATGCTTTGGATGAGATTGGAGGCATATGAGTAAAGAGAGTTTAAGGTACTCCCTAATAAGGATGATCCAGAGATACATTTCTGGAACAACATAGAAAAAAGAGAGATGTTGAAAATGATTAGATTGATGACCCCCAATCCTTAATCAAACAAATAGCCTCTCAATTTATAAGACTTTTGAAAGATTTTTTTTTTGGCTTGAGTTCCTTTCCAAAGGAAATTTCTCCTATTTTGTCAACGGGCCTTTATTATCCAAGATGGTGTTGTCAAAGAGGATGAGTTGGATTGGATCATCTTCATCGATGTTGAATAGGGTTCGAGGGAGGTGTGTTGATAGTGTCTAAATACTTAACCCCTTTGATCGTACGAATGCGAACTCAATGGTATGAGACCTTGGTGATCGAGATTGAGCTTTGGAGGAGTTCATTTGGTCCTTGAGTGATTAGATCACCCGAAAATGGAAAAGAAGAGACAAAAAGCACTTGAGAGAACTCGAGCGTAGCTAGGGATGGACGGGTAAGGAACGTAGAGACCGGGAGAGAGAAACTCAGCCTCTTTGAGGAAATAAACAAAATTTGCTAAAAAAGAAAATAACAAAAAAGGAGAGCCATTTGCCAGTGGCTGGGGTCTACTAGTTATAGACAAATGAATTCCTCATCGATGCGCCCCTTCTATCCATGTGCCCTCATCTAGGTGCCCTCCTAGACACATGTCATGCCAGCTAGCCTACTACTAACTATCTCGTCAAGGTCTGTTTACTGAGGAAGTTTTCTTTTTCTTTTTTTTGGCAGTATTAGGGGACAAGAAATTAGAGTGGTAGCACGTGGTCTGGGGTGGATTTGAATAGGATGAAAGTTGGTAATCAGCAAAGAGATCTCATCATTTGATGCCCTTATAGGTGTAGGGGAGCGCATGTACAGTGGCACTCTTTTGTTAATCTTTCATCTTCATTTGGATCCATATGATACGATTATGTGAAATTGGTTACCACTTAAATAATTTGTTCTCTCTTGTAACAACTTCTTGGATCATCTTACCGGCATGCCCCTTCATTAGTGCGCCCTTCACTGCTGTGCCCCACGTCATTGAGATTCTAATTCTACTTGTGATTTAACTTAGTAATTTTGAAGATTAAAAATTCTGGTCTTTATCGGCGATTGCCACCTTAGTGCACTTTATGTTGATGTGCCCCATGCTGGGCCTGTCCCCCCCTCCAAATTGAGCGCAAATCTTTCTTCTTCATCCATTCGCCTCTCCATGTTTTGGGCGCATGAATATTGATTCTTTGGCTTTTTACTCCTTTTCCAACATATTTTGGTCCAAGACTTGGGGTCTCATTCTGTTAGTCAATTTGTGAATTCTTAGGCTCCATTAAATGACAAAAATACCCCCTAGTAGGCTCCACACCATGTCATGTTGATCTCATTTACTTTTTTGATCGCCTACAGATGGAAGCTTGTAAAAAGACATGAAGTGCAAAGGTAGAGAGGACCAAACAGAATTGATGTGAATTAAACTTCCACCAATTGATAGATGATTGCATTTCCACATAGAGAGCCTTTTGTTGAACTTATCTAAAAGAGGTTATCAAACTCTTTTGGATAGTTTGGCATATTACAAAGGCAACCCTAGATAATTAATAGGAAGGCTCTACAATTTACATTTTAGGCCAATAACCAAATAGGAACCTCACTTGCAGTTTTTGCCAAAATAAATGAAATAGGTCTTAGCATAGTTAATATTTAGACCAAAGACATCCTAAAAAAGATAGAATATTTTTTAAGGACAACCAAGTTGTGAATCTCTGCTTTGCATAAAATGAATGTATCATTTACAGGCTAAGGAGATCTAATAGAATTGAGACCTTTGTTTTCCGCTCAAATCAGATGGGGATGACATCTAAGATGAGGCCTTTGCAACTTGGGCTTCGAACGAGCAAAGAAGAAATCTGGTCTACTTACTCCTTATTTTTATTATTTGGTAGGATCTTTACCATGTACCGATGGAGATAACTTGTCATGCCTCATGTCTCAGAAACACCTAGTAGGCACGTGACTATGCTAGAAAGCATACAATCGGGATAAACATCACCCGATAGTATATCTTAAGTTTATAATGAGGATCGGTACATAAATCTCATCTACCGTACTCAGAACACAATCATAGCATCATACATAAAATAAATATAAGGAAACGATATACAGCAAAAGCAAGTATACAATATAAATACACAGCGAAAGCAAAATACTCAATAAATACCATAAAGTCCTGCAAATAATAAATAACATAAAAGATATCATGAGTTTAATATCAATGTCATAATTATATAATACAAAATAACGAGGTTGCATGACAACACAAGTCTAAATTAGCGACTGTAATAGTTATGTACATCAATGTCTAGATAACAAAGCTTGGTAGCAAGAAAGATGAAATAGAATTGAGTAAACACATAGACAAGCCAGTTGATAGAAACACCGTCTACTAAATATCACTAAACTTCGGGGTACCTAAAAGAAGGGGTGGAAGGTCCGGATTCATCACTGGTGTACAAACCAAGACGGTTAGAAAGCCATATAGTAAGTGGTAAAATAAAGGAGTGGATTGTACGCATGTAATGTGTATCATGAATGCATGACTAGTTTAAATATAAGAAAGACTATATAAATGTATCACTTAACTTGTTTTCATAAAAAGAACGTGCATCTCAAAATCCAGAACATAGAACAGATAAAAAGTAGATAACCAGAACAACATCATTCGAGAGATATTAATGAGAGTGCACTTAGCTCCTAGTTTGTGATGAAAAGGTAGTGTGTGCATTTAACTATTCTTAGCTTTTACTTAATCTTATTTAGTTAGTCTCATGGTATAATGTGTATTTGATGTACCCGCTGAGCATGTCGCTTGGAGCCTTACTTTACTTGGTTTGTGTGCACAGACTCATCTGATACTAGCGCTCAAACACAACCCCGGGCCATACATAATCTATGAAATGTCCAAATGCCACCCATTAATTAACCCACAAGAATATTTTTATTACTTGGTTATACATGATATATTACGCACTAGGCTCGATTTACTCAATCCATAGAGAACATCCATCCCTTGGGTGCCCTTTCTGACTGGGTTTATAAAACAAATGAAACATGCCCGTTAAATAACAAAGCTAGTCATCAATACTTGAACATATGGATATTGATCTCTTTCTCAGTTTATCTTTCTTGCTTTGCAATGTTTTTTATACTTGTTCAAGTTTTTGGTAGTGGAAAATCACAAGCCTCCACTCACGGTCTCAATGTACCCCAAACTGAGAATTATCTTGATTTCAAATAGAGAACGTTCTCGATTTAGCGTCATGAGGGACACGTCCAATATCTGGACATAAACAATCATCATCATAATGTATATACCACATCATGATGCTGATTCATGCATAGCCCTAGGGCCAAGTCTCATGATAACGTACAGGGCAAACAAAAGCTCAAGGTATAACCTAGGCCAACATGCATAATGTCCATGAATTCTAAGTCATGGCATAGCATAATAGAACATGACAGGAACTTACTATAAACATATGCGATAACATAGCACATCAAGCCTTACTTGCGTACTTAAACATAGATATATCATGAATTCAATAAAATGATCATAAATAAGGAACTATAACCAAGTGACTAATTTATCATCTACTATATCTCAAGATGGCAAGAACAAGCTTAATTGTGTAACTAATATTATGATCCATGAAAGGAAACCAAAGAATCATTAAAAAAACAAGTTCAAACAGATCAATTTCTCCAAATTGAAAGAATTTATTTTCTTATACTAAGCTTGTGCACTCAACCTGATACCACGTTAGCTATGTTCTGACAGCAAACTAATAAAAATCCAAAACATAAATCATCTTTGAAAAACTTGCTTGAGCGCATGCACTCATTGTTTGGGCGTATGCACTCAAACACTGTAAAACAATATGTTTTTGGGACTTCATTAAGCATGCGCGCTGGTCAAGTTGAGCGCATGCGCTCGTGCTGAAATTCGTGATTGCCAAAATGTTTTTGATCAAATACTCCATCAATTAAAAACCAAATAAAAAATCAACTTCTACCCAAGTTTTGTATTGTCAAAAGAAAACTATCCTATCAATTCTTACACTAAATTAGCAAGTATTCATCAATCCACCATTAGAGTTTGAGGGCTCACAATTTAAACGAAAAATGGGGATAACGCCTTATCTAAACTACTCATTCCATCCAAAAATATCATAAGTATATAGAGATCTCATAATACACAAAAGCCCATGAAAATTACCTTAAAACATAGATTAAAAACTCTATTTGCAAAAGTATTATTTATCTATGACAATGGGTCCTTCTTTTTGAAAGAGATTGTAAATTAAGATCCACCACTTAGAGAGATCCTCCCTTTGAGCAAAATCCATGAAAATCTAAAATAAATCCACTCAAAACATAACTTATATCAAAAGCAAGTTGAGAGTGAGATCTCCAATACCCATAATTTAGAATTCTAGAAAGAAAATTCTTGAGCAAGGAAACACTTGCCTTAGGGTGTAGATCTTTCCTCTCTTGGCCTCACAGGTCTCCAAAATCACAGCCAAATCTTTTAGGGGAGAGATATTTAGGGCTTTTATATGTGGGATTATGTAATGAGTTCTAGGTCAGTGGATATCCAATCTACTAGATTCAACCCAATAATCTAATATGCCATAAAGCCCATTATTTCTCTCTTAAAGTCCAAATCTATATCTATAATAGGCTAAATATTAGAAAACCACCCTTAAGTTTCACCATTTATCAGGAAACCCGCCTTAAGTTTAGAAATATTAGAAAATCCCCCTTAAGTTTTCTCAAGAAACCCCCAACTAATAGTGTTAAATCTTACTAAATCTTAAGCAACAAAATGACAGATATACCCCTAAAGTTTCAAAAAATCCTTGTTATATTTTTTAAAGGTAATTTTACAAAAACCCTCCATCCTCCTTCCCTCTCTATCCTTCCTTAACCCTAACCTTACCCAACACCGACAACCACCACCGCCTGAAATAGAGTTCACTGACAGTGAGTTGGGTTCTGTTAGATTAATAAAAAAGTGAGAGAGAGAGAGAGAGAGAGAGAGAGAGAGAGAGAGGTGAGGTAGAGAGGAGGAGAGAAGCAAGGCACCACCGGAGGGGGACGGAGTGGTCGGAGGCAAGAGAGAGGGTGGTCACCTGTAGGAGATGGAGTCGGCGGCGGCCCGCTAGCAGCCCCTTCTTCCCCTTACCCTCTTCCCTTTCTTTTGCTCCCTCTCTCTCTCTCTCTCTCTCTTTCTCTTCCTAACCTAACCCTAACCCTCTCTCTCCTCAAAAACTCTAACCCTAACCCTACCTACTGCGGGGTCATCGCTATATGGGACTCTCCAGCGACCTGCCGGCAGCTATGTTGTTTCTAAATAGGTTTAGAAGATTAGATTAGGTCTAGGAATTTAACTAATTCAAATATGATTATGTAGGCATTGAAAATTGCCTATAAGTCCCCGAACGTTACTCGTGACAATGAGTTGATGATCAGCGAACCATCCGACGGTGCAACGAACAACCATTGACGACGTAATAATGAGTAACCGCGACGCAAATGCATGGAGCGAGTCGACGAAATGCATGAAGCGAGTTGGCGAAGCGTGCAAGTTAGCGAAGCAACGAATCACAGCTATGAAGCTTCAGATCAGTAGACGTCGACGAAAGTAAACCAGATCAGACTCAACAAATGATTAAAAAAAGCCAACTGGACAGTTCAGTGGCCGAGCCACCTTTCGGTGGCTCGGTGGCTCGGTGACCTAGCCACCAAATGGTGGCTCGGCACAGATCAGACCCGACCTGCATATGAAGCCTATAAATATCAGGGGGATCTCATTTTCTCAGATCCGGACTTTTGGTAAGAAGGAGAGGTTCTGTCGAAATCTACAAGGATCTGCACTTAGATCTGAGATCTCAGCGAACCCATCAACATAAGGTGAAGAAGTTCGAGAGATCCAAGGATCAGATCTACATGTGATCCCTTCGAATCAAACTTGGTTTGATCCCAAGAAGAGTGGTGATTTCGCTTGGTCAATTTCATTCACTTCCGGCAATTATTTCCTTCATGAAATAATCCCCTTAATCGTGTAGATCTTAGATCTGACACCCGGATCATATCACGCGTGGTCCACGGATAAACCCCAGCACTGACAAAGATTCCATGCAAGTAGGAGACTAATAAATAGGGTCCTGCGTTTGTTTAAGGAAGAGTTGTAATTTTTCTTTATTTTGATTTTCATTGTAATCGAGTCTTATAAAAAGATGAAATTTTTTGAATTCATTTGTAAACGCATAAAGCTGTAATGAGTTCATCAGCAATAAAGATCAAACCAACTTTTCCCACGAACAAGCTGGAGACTACAGTGGGAACTAATGATCTCGCTGACGAGATCGTCGTGTCGCAACCGTGGATTGTGATCCCAGTCAAAGAGGAGGCAGAATACGAGTTCGACTAACAAAAGTTCGAGGACTATCTATCTTCCTCGTCCAGATCATCCTCCCCCCACAGATCCAAGAAGATTCCTACTGCAAGGAAGATCCGTTGGTCTTTAGATCTGAAATTTCAAGGCCAGGATCCCAATCCCGTTGCTGCCAAAGTCGCAGATCTGAACTTCTCTGTGCAGGAGATGACCGCTGATGGCGTGCCAACTCTCTCAAAGAGAGCCCGCCAAAGGCGATGCCAACCCCTAGTGCGCCAATTCGCCAAGGCCCTAGAATCGGTTGATGGGATCTACTATGAGATGGATCTCAAGTTCAGAAGAGGTCAAAGGCCTCAACAACAGGTGGTTGGCAGCTCCTCCAAGCTGTCAACGAGTGAATGGGTTTGTGTCAGACAAAACCCTTCAACGCTCGAGGAGCGCATCCGAAAGCACCACACACTACTTGCGCACACACGGGCCCTAATTGAAGAGGCCTGAATGTTGAAGAAGGTAGAACTAGCTAAGAAGCCACCAAAGATGCACCAAGTTTGGAGGTTGAAATCTGAAGCAATGATTCGGACAACTCCACCTCCGATGATTACAACAATCAAGTCTCCGTCTAACTCTGTTCCCGTTTTGGTTGATCCCGAAGGCTCACCCCGAAGTAAGAAGATGGTATTAGAGCGCCTTGGTCTGTTGCACAATGTTTGAGGCAAAATTTCAGTTAAGGAGCGTTTAGGCCCATTGAAGAAGTCCCGAACAACTCACAGTACTAGGGGTTGCGTCCACCTCCACCATGACGAGAAAATTCCTGAAGTTGCTCGCACCTGGCTGCGAATTAAAGTTCAAGAGTCCATCAAAACTTCACACCCACAAGGGCGAACGTTGAGATGAGTCACTTTTGAAAGCTCTGATGACGCAGTTCACCCTCAGAAGGAGACGTTTTCATCTGACAATGATGACGTTACACCTGAGAAGTCACACCAACACACGATGGGTTGCTTCGACATTCATGCCGACGAGTTGTACTATCGTGTTGGGGGTGCGAGTAAATCTCGAAAAAGGAGTTCCCCAGAGTTGAACACACATTGTCTGTGTTCCAAGCTGATCAAGGTGGTGTTGTCAGAATGCAACTGCACCAAGACAACTCCAAAGAAGGTGTCAGTATTTGATAGGCTCGGCACTGAAATGCCAAAGCCCAGGTTGAGGCACTTCTACAGAAGAAGATCGGTGCCTCAAGGTGATGAATTGCCAAGAGTCACCATCAACATAACTAGCAAAGGGACGTCGACACGTGCCGTTCTCGAGGTATCTCAAGAATAACTCAGTTGCAGACCGGGACTATCAGACGACCTAACTATGGCAAAGTACAGAGGGGTTACCCTTAGATGACGAAGTGTTGGACGCTGGCTCTACAATTGATGCCGATAACACAGTTTTCAGTGAGGAACAACCCCGTGAAGCACACATGATCCGTGCAGAACAAGTGGCTAAGATGCTTGAAGAGACTATGGCCAAGCAAAAGGAGAATTTCAAGTTCGAGATGGAGATGGTTATGCAGCAGATGAGAGAGATGCATGACCAGCAAATCTAAGAACTAACGAACCGCCAGGGTGAATCAAGTCGTCACAATAGCGTCAACCAAACAGACAGCGACACGGACAGGGACGAAGACCGTAATGTCGATAATCCCCTTGATAAACAGAATGCAGGAGGTAGCCTCGAGAACGTCAGTGGTAACATCGTCGTCCCTCCTCAAAATCACCTGAACAGAGACGTAGGTGAAAATGAGAAGATAAAGGACCTCGAGAGTAAGATAAACAGTTTGATTTCTGCCCAAAAGGTGAAGAAGACGGGTATACCATGTCCGTACCCAAAGGGGTGGGAATCAATCCCGTATTCGACGAAGTTCAATCTAATAAACTTTACGCCTTTCGACGGGAAGGGCTCACCCACTCAGCATTTGATCTACTTCAAGTCTTGCCTGGGGGTTATTTCCGGTAACGAGCCCTTGATGGTTCGGTCATTCGTTAGCACTCTTCGAGGAGTTGCCTTCGATTGGTACTGCCGTCTCAAGCCGGGGAGCGTTAACAGCTGGGACGATATAGAGACCTTGTTCCTCACTAATTTCTTCGATGAGGATACCGAGATATCCATCGGGACATTGTTGGATGAGAAGCAAAAGGACAGAGAGACGGTAGACAACTTCATCAAGCGGTTCCGAAACAAGGCAATGAATTGTTAGGACCCAATAACTGAGGAGTTCATTCTCCAGACTTGCCACAACAATCTTTCGTTGGATGTGCTAGAAGCAATGGGAACAGCACCCTCCAAGACATGGAGAGACTTGAAGGTGCGCGGGGAGCAAGCTGAGTAATTCCTTAGGAGGAAAAAGGCAGAAAGAGGCTAGCAAATGGCAGGCGCTCACAAACAAAATTTCGTCCCACGTGACAAAGAGAAGGAGCAGGTGAAGGCAGTGGGTGCTAACTAAACATTCCAGTTGCAGCCGCAACAACAACCGCAACAGCGAACGCCGCAACAATCGCAGACCCAATGGCAGCAACGACCTCAAAATCAAAAGTCGTCAGAACTAAGGTTCCCTAAAATCTATTCTTTCAAGGAAGACGAAGCACCGTTATCTTCAATACCTCCTGGAGAACAATAAGATGCAACTGCCACCGATTGTGAATCAGGAGGAGGCAAATAAGGTCACAGATCTGAGGTACTATGCATTCCATAGAGCGGTTCACCATCCGACAAAGGCATGCTACCATCTCAAGGACAAGATCCAGGCCTTGATCGATGTAGGGGTCATTACCACAAAGCTGCCCAAAGAGAAGAAAGTGGGGGCGAATGCGATATCCATTAGCTTCGGATCGGTGTCTTTAATGTGGTTTCAACCGGAGCCCATCGTTAAAGTAGGGATGAAGATGGTGAATGATGATCCTCAAGGGTAACGCGAAAAGGGGCTTGTCCCACATACCACCTTAAACGGCGAAATTCTTTAGGTCCACCCTGACTTGCCCAAAGATGATCAGTGGGCGGCCTCTTCATCCAAGAAAAAAAATCAAAAGGCAAGGGGAAACTATGTCATGCCACTTCAACAATCCTAGAGGAGAATGATGAACACATAACTGTAGGGTCGAAAAAGTTTTGTTTGATTGAATTTGAATAGATTACAATCACGCTCTCCCGATAACAGAGGAAGAGAAGGTTGATTTGACTTCTCTTTTGTTATGTGGGTTCTTGGTAGCGAAAGGATGCTTCTCTCGATGCACACGCCGAGATTGCTTCCCGTTGATGATTGGAAAGGGGTCGCTGATGATCTAGGGCTTGCTAAATGCCTGAATCTTCGTTCGTCTCTGTCTCTACGTGCATCTGCATGTCCGTGCCTTCATAGCTGCTCACGGCTATTTATAAGGACTTAAGCACGTAACTGATGTGCTGGAAATGTAGAAATGTGGGCGCGATTTGGGCGGTTGTGGGCGTAACTGACGCCTGCCCTTTAGCCCCCATGGCTGGCTAGGTCTTCGAGACCGTTATGGGTCATGAGCTTCATGGTCGAACCTTCGAGACCATTATGGGTCATGAGCTTCGTGGTCGAACCTGTCTTCGAGACCGTTATGGGTCATGAGCTTTGTGGTCGAACCTCGTTAAATGTCGAGCTTCGCTGCGCAGGCGAACCTTAGATGAATGTTGAACTTCACCGCTTGGGCGAACCTTGGTTGAACATCGAGCTTCACCGCTTGAGCGATCCTCAGTTGGTTGACAAGCTTCGCTACTTGGGCGAACCTCGGTTGGATGTGGAGTTTCACTGCTTGAGTGAACCTCGGTTGAACGTTGAGCTTTGATGCTTGAGCGAACCTCGGTTGAATATCGACCTTCGCTGCGTGGCCGAACCTTGTGTTTCAAGTTTTAATAATCAAGGGGCATGTGACCCTCGCCTTCTAGATTTTTTTTGACTTTCTACAAGACCCCCTTCAAAGTTTTTAGACTTGAATTATGTTGTGAGGGGTCTGAAACACTTTGAATTTTCTTAATCACGGTAAACGAGGCTTGCATGTCAACCTCGTCCAATCTTATATCACAAGGCTAAAGCTGTGACCCTCGCATTCGTCGGGTTCTGCCGTTTCGTATTCATCCTCATTAAAGCCTATGTCCATTTGGCGGCTTGATGTCTTTCGAATGTCGTTGCACATCCATGAATCCTGTCCACAGATCTCGCCTTGGAGATTGTGTGAACAGTTTCAGTCGCGTATTTCGAGCACTGATTCGTTCCTTCAAAATTCCCTATATAACGCTGAAGGGTCCAGAAGAACGCCTCCTATTCATCTTCTCCAAGCCATTGCAATTTTCTTTCGTGTTTGAAATTTTTGCTTCTTCTTCATCCATGGCCCCCAAAACTGTTGCTGGCAAGGGTAAAAAGACTATTGGGTCCTCTGAAACTTCCGCCATTCCGCCCACCTTTTCAGGTAAGAAAAATAAATCACAGATCTGACTTTCAACCGCCTTAGGACTGGTTTTCTGGGGCGATTCTCATCCTCGAGATGGGTTTCATCTGAAAGGTGATATCTTTCCAACTGTGTGGGTAGTTCCAATCGAGGCTCGCCTCCTTTGACTAGTAAATCGAGGTTCTTGCTCACCAAGTTCATCTAGGCTGTTGGGCAAATGAATTCCTATCTTCATTTGAAGAGCGTTCGAGGTTCGTCCATTTGGCGAAGTTTGAACTTCGTCTATTTATCGAAACTCGGGGTTCACCTATTTGGCGACCCTCGATGCTCGTTCATTTGGTGAAGTTCGAACTTCGTACTTCGTCTATTAGCGAAGCTTGGGGTTCACCTATTTGGCGACCCTCGAGGCTCGCTCATTTGGTGAAGTTCGGCACTCGTCTATGGGGCGACGTTTCTTTTGAGCAGTGTTCTCCGTTTGGTGAGGCTCGAGTTTCGTTTGATGAAGCTCGCCTGTTTGCCTTGTTGGGTCTAGTATTCTGGAGTAATAATTCCATCCTAGGACTGATTTCTTTGACTTTCTTTGTCTTATGTGCAG
>JBAKGM010000139.1:24249662-24261691 GCA_037177215.1 Asparagus racemosus
AGTTATTAGCAGGGTATTTATTCATATAAAATGGATAATGAGGGTATTAATTTGTAATTAAAATGTGATAATCAGGTTGGTCATGTAAATTTAACACCGCGTGACCTTAGCACCACAAAACGTGTCTTAGGCTATTTTTCAGCAAGTTTTGATCCGATTCACACTCTGCCTAGTCTCAAGGCTTAGTGACTTTGCATCCTTAGCCCCCTTGTAGGTCCATGTCGTCATGTTGAGCCCTTTGATCACTTTGGAATGGCCATTTTACCCTTTACATTCCCGTTCATTGTGTTATAGGATACTTGATTGATGATTCTATATTTTTACTTGTCTACAACCCTTCTTGAAATGAAGCTCTGAAAGAGACCCGGTTTCAACACTTTTGGTTAACATTTTGTTTAGGAAATCAATTACCAGAATGAAACACATAGGAGATGATGGATCTCCTTCATTGAGACCTCTTTGACTGATAAATGATTTAGAATAAGAACCATTTATGAGAATAGAAGCTAGAGGAGGATGAAACATGAGAGATTCAATTACACAATTTATCTTCAAAACCTCTACCTTTAAGTAATTTAAAAAGAAAGGACTAAATGACACAGTTAAATGTTTTCAATAAGTCAATCTTAATTAAGGACATTTATTTCCTCTTACTATAACATTGAAATGATCATTTCATCAGCAAGAAAAATAAAATCTAAAGTGAATTGCCACTTTGAAAAGCAAATTGGTATGAATCCATTAAGGCAGTCAAAACATGGGATAATCTATTTCAAAGGATTTTAGTAAAAACTTTAAGTAGGCTATGTAGGAGGCTGATGGGTCTAAAGTCCTTTACTTTGCAAGCTCCTTCAACTTTGGGAATTAAGGCAATGACAGAATGATTAAGTCATTATCATTGAAAAGATACTCGAAGAATGAAACAACATCATCATTAATAAGGTCACAAAAGTGCTAGAAGAATAAGAGAGAATTACCATCTCGGCAGAGAGCCATATTGATATTCACTCCAAAAAAACAACATTCTTAATCTCTGTAAGGGAAAAAGGAGATTGTAGAGAGGTTAAATCAAGAGAAAGGTCTGGGCATAATATTCCTAGTCAATATCTTTTGAGGTTGTCTTAGAAAGAAGATACATGAGAACTACTGAAATAAAATATCTTATTTTCCACTTTCAGTATCAACCAGAGAGTCACCTAAACTTGAAGAAGGGATAAGCTTTATTCTTCTATATGAGGACACAACTTTGTGGAAAAAGAAAGTATTAGAATTTTCCTTAAATAACCATTGGATATGAGATCTTTATTTCGGCCAGTAAACTTTCTCTTCTTTAACAATTGGAAGATATTTCTCTTTTAGAGAAGTCCTAAGAGAAAATTCTATGGAAAGAGCTCTATATTCTTCAACAGAAAAAAGAGACACTATCTCATAGAGGATATTAACTTTGGAGATAATTATAGAATACAAAAAAAAAAAAATTTTCTTTTTCCGTCATTTGATCCTTCTTTTTAGAAGTTTAAGAAGAAGTTGGTCAATAGGGGACCCTTTTTAAGAAAAGAATTTCTAGTAATTTTCAACAAAATTTGAGAAAGAAGCATTAGAAAAGTCAAAACCTTCTCAAATCTAAAAGGAGGAGGAGGAGATTTTACACCACAGGTTTCAAGAATAATAGGTGAATGATCAGAGCACCATTTGATCCTTCTATTTTCTTATTTTTATTTCATGTCTGATAGATTAGATTTATTTTATGCTTATAGTATAGATTTATTTCATGTTTGTAATATAGATTTATTTCATGCTTTGCAGAGTAGATTTATTTATTTTTTGCTCTTTTTGTTGCCTTTATTTTTCTTTTTATTTTTCTTGCTTTGTAGTGTAGTTTTCTTATTCTTCTTTCATGCTTTATTTTCTTTTTGTTCTTAATATATGTAACTAAAATCTTTAGGAGATTTATGATTGTATGAAACTAGTTTAATTTCTTTTATTATTTGTGAATTGCTCTCTTGTGCTTAAAATGATCATGCTTAGGATAATCAATAAGAGAACTAATTGGTAAAAGAAGAATTTCATAATCTATACTTATTTTGAATGATTTGATAGATTATGCATATGAATTCTAGAATTACTATCTAGTTACTTGTCTTTTTATGAATAAAATTTTTGCCTAGATGATAATTTGATAAATTATACTTTCTTTAAGTGGTTTGATAAACTATGCTTAGTAAATCTAAAGTGAAATATGATAAAAAGAGAGTAGTTCATAAATCTTAATTGAAATTAACTAGTGGATTCAACTTTAGATCCCTAAGTTTCTCTACTTGTTTTTACTCAATCTCTCTTGATTTTGATTTTCCTCCACCTTTTAAAATTTCCTTTTATTGATTTTCTCTTTTTTTATTTTCCTTTGTTGATTTTTCTCTTCTTCCTCCCTCTTTTTCTTTTCTTATTTTCATTTCTCTTTTTATTTTCTACTAGTTTTCTTTTTGTATCTTTTTATTGTTTTCTCCTTCTCCCCTCTTTTTTTTACTCTTATCTTTGTGACAAATTACTCTTTCTTTGTGACAAATTACTCTTTCTACCTCTCTACACATTTATTTCACCCCTTTTGTCCTCACATTTCTAGGACCAAATTTAGGATTTTCCAAACATACATCATCCTTGTGGGTTTGACATCTTTCTTTACAATACTTGATAGTTGTTCTCTTACAACTTTACATGTTGTTTTAAATGCATATCAAAGGTCAATAAGATGAATGAAGTTTATGAAATTAAAAAAGGATTTAATGTCCCTACAAGAACCAACCCTACCACTTCTCTCCTACGAATATAAAGTAACATTCAAATCTCCAAAATAAATCCTTGACTCACTACACTCCTGGCTAACACTTGAAAGCTCCCACCAACCAACCTCTCTATCTTTTCTATCAACATGAGAATTTACTAATGTAGCAACAAAAGTCAAATTCGACAAAGAATGTTTCAAAAGAGCAGAAACAGATAAAATACCTACGTCACTCTTGATGCAGGTTAACTTAAAGTGATTCTATCCTAAAAGCATCTCCTTACCTTTAGACTTAGTGGCATCTAGTTCAAGGCTAGAATTTATCCTATGACCTCCAAAACTTTTGAGGATTTTCTCTCTAGTATTCATCAACTTAATCTCTTGAAGACCAACAACATCTACGTCGGTAAAAAGAATACCAACTTTGATCTTTCTTCTTTTGGTGGGGTCGTTCAAGCCCCTAACATTCCGAAACCTAAAATTCAATTATATATAAAAGACAAACGCAACTACATAGCCAAACTACACTGAACAAACTCAAGCAAAAATTTATGCCCTTTCCACCTCTCTTTAAGTCGTCTATATCTTCCCCAGACAAAGAATTCTTAAACCTGCAATTATTTGAAATCAAAGAAACCTCATCATGCAACAACTTATTAATAGGTAGATAGGTTGAAGAGGAAGATGTAGACTACTCTTTCCACCTTTATATTATTATTATTATTTTGTTTAATATAAATTATAATGATCTACAAAAACATAGATGAGTCACAAGAGGATCCAAATAGACCACTCACAGCTTTTTAGGAAACTCGATACATATTGTGTACTTGACAGGAAACAAAATTGCGGTAGTAAATATTACAGCAATTTTTTTTTCTAGTGTTGGTTTAGGAACATATTAGTTACAAATGGTAATCATATTTACATTTACTAGAAAAAACCTGCATGATTATCCTTATGCAGCCTATTTGATTGCAACGAGAACTGCACGCAGATCCTTTTGTAGTATCGTTATTTTGATCTTACTATCATGCAGTTGCATTGTTACAGATAGCACCCTTGAGTTAAAATTTTTGACTCTTTTACCCTCAGATAGACTCATTTATTTCACCGCGGGACAATATTTGTCACATTTTTACCAAGGGTAAACAGAATAGAAAGATTTTTACCTTGGTGTCTATAGGCAACAATGGAACTATGTGGGCACATTCTAAACAAAGATATTAGAGAGGGTCTATGTGCAATTAATCCTTAAATTATAAATGACACGTAGACATTATCTGTCACAATTTTGAATACACACTTGGTTTGCAATGTAAAATATTCTTGGCCATAAAATACGCAAATCCAACTACTTTTGGTAAATAATTAAACACTGGATTTAAATTTTAAAAAAACATTTCCTATGCTAAAAATCCATATGTATCCAAACGAAGAATTTAAAGTTAATTTCCCGCCAACAAATTGTGCATTCAACATTTTCTTCTTGCAACATTTGCTGCATCTACACGCTTGCAGCATATCCAACAGCCCCAAAAATAAGATAAAGTACCTATTATTAACATTAAGAATAAGTTATCATAGCTGACACAAATAAATTACACGTGGTCCCTTAAAATTGTAGCATCTCACTAACTGATGGCGGACTGCAAATTGTTTGTTGGGTATGCAAGCGGCCTAACAAACTTAATCCAAGTTGTTTCTTTCTAAAGTCAAGAAAACACTTTTGATTAGGTTAGATGCCACCATTTGTGAAAACAAATCCTAATGATTTATTATTTATTATTTATATCCTCATCAATCTACTAACAACAGTTTCATTAATGCTTTACATTATGTATCTTAATTTTTTTAGTGATTACTATATATCTTAATAAAAGGCAACAAAATGTTGGTCAATAAAATGGAGTCCATTAAACCACTTGACACAGACTGCACGTTGCTCGTTTGGTACAAACAGCAGCTAACAAACTTTTAATCAAGTGAGAAATAACACCTTTTGACTTGATTTGATGTCACAACTAAAGAAAACAGAACCTAGTGCTTATTATTAAATAGCTTATGTTCATAACCTACTAACAACGTTCGCGAATCCTTATTCAAGAAAATGTTTGTCCAACGTCACTGCTGGCTCTGCGTGGGCCCGTTTGGGGACCATTTGGGCAATGCTGGGCTGAAGTGGGTTGAAACGACTCTAGAGTCAAGCAACTCGATGATCGGAGGAAAGCTCACGCACCTCGGCACTTTGTACTGATTAATCGAGGCTCCTCTGGAGAGTGCATAATCCATCAACTCTTCAAAAGTTCCCGCTTTTACCACTCTAATCTCCAATGGCCCGATGGACCCATCAGCAACCCTGCTCTGTCTGTAAACAGAATTCAGCGCCTCCTCCATCTCTAAACAACACGAATCGAGCACATCATGGCCCGGCCCGTCATCGTCGTCGCGGCCCAACAGCTCCCAATAAATCACATAATGGCCCGGTATCGCCTTTGTATCCGCTTGGCTAGTGTATTCAACCACGCTAGTTTTGTACGGTTTCAGCAGCTCCGACGCGCGCTCCACTGCCTTTTGGAGCTCCGATTCATCGGTCTTATCGGATTCGATGCTCAACAGCACATTTTTTCGCCTGACGAACTGAAATTGTGGGGCCGAGTTGTAGAACCCGGTGACCCGCAATATATCCCCAACCTGATACCGGTACAAGCCCGCATACGTGGTCACCACGAGCTCATACTCCTTCCCCACCTCCACGTCCACCAAATCCACGAGTTTCGGACTCGGGTCCGACGACGGTTCGAGCGGGAGAAATTCGAAGTAGGCCATGTTCGGCATAATCGTATACGAGACCTCCGAGGGGTTGCACATCGGCCGCAGATTCACGCCGAAATAGCACTCGGACGACGCGTACATGGTGCACGCCATAGGCAGCCCACCGCTGTAGTACTCGAGCGTCGGTATGTACTGTGCCATCGCGCCGGTGACGATCACCTCCAGGTACTTGGTATTGGGCCAGATACGGGTGATAATTCCGGCCCACTCCTGTTTCGAGCACTCAGCTGTGATGAGCTCGGCCAGCTCAGGGTTCGGCCGGGACAGGACGTGGGCGACGGAGTCGCGAAGGGATTGGTCGGTGATTTGGGGGTTCAGAGTGCCCGTGGAGAAGTCGCGGGCGATGCTGGGCCAGTGGAGGTGGAGGAAGCGGATGGAGCGGAGGAGGCCGGAGGCGAAGACGGCGCCGAGGCGGAGGACGGAGAGGCGGTCGTGGAGGCCGCAGAGCATCTGGACGTACATGCTCTGGAAGGAGTCGGGGCAGAGGACGGCGGCGATGGAACTTGTCTGGACGTTGTAGGGGTCGAAGGGTTGACTCTGGAATTGGTCGGATTTGTAGTAGCTGGTTAGGACTGGGCGGGCTGGGAGGCCGCCGGGGGTTTTGGATTCCGATTTTACGAAGAGGAAGTTTAGGGCCTTGCCTTTGTCCAGGCCAGGGACGTATCTGTAAATATTTAAAAATAGCGTGTTAGGCCTCTATTTGTTAATTAACTGTTCTCAAGTTTCAAAAAAAAAAAACTTTTAAAAAAAATAAAACTCTAGACTAGGAAATCATAGTTATTATTGATTAGTATGATAAAAGTATAAATACCATTCTTTAAAAAGTGGGTCAATTACGTATCTATCAACTGAAAAGGTGGTCTAGCAGCTAAAGGCCATGTTACATATTTCAAAAAGAAGGAAAGGAAGGCAATGGGGATACTATAAGTCTACAAGCCATGATTACTTTATTGTTAGTACTTATCCATAAAATAATGTTGTCGAAAAGTAAGCTAGATATATAGTAATTTATAAAAACAAATTCTTAAAAAAAAGAAAAAAAGTTAATTAATTCCCTAAAAAATAAGACAAGATCAAAATAGAATAAAAATACATACACGCTCATAATGGGCATGAGAAGACTGTAGAGCATCTGCCGCCGGTCCAGCTCTTCTTGAATCGTGGGCATCAATTTTCTCTCTCCGGCAGAAGTCCCCGAGCTAAAAATTCAAAAAGAACGAAAAAAATCGAAATCAAAATCAAACTTCATCTAACATCCAAAAAATATATAAATTATATAAACTATCATTATTACGAATGATCACCTGGTCAAGAACTCCGATATCGGATGAGCGGAGAGAATCGCAGAGCGATCTCCATTAGCAATCCTCATAATCTCAGGCTGCAGAGCCTCATAAGTCACCAGAGGAATCCTCTCCTTGAAAGTCTTGCGGTCAGTCGCTCCGTCGAGCTTGTACCTTTTGAGGTACTCAGTCTCGGCGTTTCTGCTGAGTATTTCAGCCAATACCTTCTCCTGCACCTCGTCGGCGTTCGCCGTCATCTCCTCGATGAACTGGAGCTTCTTCTCGTGCTTCTCGCAGGCCGCTGGGCCCAGCCCGCTGGGCTTTAGAGAAGATTGCACGGCCATATATATGTATAAATAAATATATATTTTTTTAATTTGGATTGTATGCAGCAATTTTGTGCGAAGAGAGTAAAGAAATGAGAAGAATGGAGTTTTGTGGGAGATAATGGGGGGAGGGATAGGGTCTATTTATAGAGCGCAGAGTGGGGCCAACAAGAGAAGTAGCCATGCACGTAGGGGACACCGGAAGGCGCTGCTGACGTCTGCGGTGTCGGGTCAGGATGAGAGGAGGTGGGGCCCGCGTATGGGATTGGGCCGGCACGGTGGGCCTACAGCCTGTGGTTTGTCGGGCCACGTGGTCCAGCCTGGCCAGCTGGTTTCTGACACGTGGCCGGGTTCATTGGCCAGAGATGCGGTCAACGATCACGACGGGTGAGCCGGCGGGGAGAAAAGCAGCTCGTGGAACAAAAGAGTACCGTGTGCTTTGAACGCTACGGCGAGAGGTGCAAACATAACATCCTGAGCTGGCAAATGATGTCATATATTTGTGAAAATTAGAGCTGATACAAGTCACTATTTTTGTTCATTACCGTTGGCTATTTAATGGATATTTATAATTTGTGTAATTTATGCTCACATATGTATATGGTAGAGTTTGAATAAATGACAACAGTCTATTAAGCATTAAATGATTGTAAATAAAAATAAGGACTTTTTTTTAATTGGCGGAGAGGATTCAAATTTATTGGTAACACTATAATTTTCTTGCTGAAATTATTCTGATGTCCGTCAATTTGGAGGCTTGAATTTTAACATTTCTGTTTAGAACGCTTTGCGTATGGAAAATGCTTTAATAGAATTCATACTCATAAAGAGAGATTTCAAGGTCATTTCATTTGGATTAATCTACTGATAAGACTCTCATAAAGAGATTCCACCTTTTGATTCTTAAAGATATTCGTAGGAGAATAAAGAAAGAAAAGCCCAAATTGGTCATCGTCATAAACCTAATTAGTTTTTATGGTGAAGAAAAATTAAGGAGCTGAAATTTCATAATTGTGGAAAATGTGAGGAAGATTTAAGCAAAAAGTTAGAGGACTTTTCTTGTCCGGCATCTTTACAAGTCAAGTGGATAGAGATGAGGAATATGTTAATTTGTTTGGTACGTAATGTATGTATATTTGTTTGTATTGAAAACTACAACTACGACTAAGTATATATATGGATGCTTAGAAGTTAGTTTTGAATTCCATTGAAATCTGCTACACAGTGCTCCTGCCTTTTGTTCATATCTTTGACCTTTGATTCCATGCATCCCACCTAAAAAGAAGAATGGAAAGTTCACATTTAAAAAGCAAACAAGAAATGATATGACTTTTTGACAATTTTCTTAAGATTAACTCTAAAATGAAAGTTTTACTTTCTTTGGACGACGAAATTTTTTTCATTTAAAACCATTCCTGGGACTTGTTGTACAAGGCATCCCACCTTTATAGAAGGAAATATCAATATAATATGTAGTTGCTTCCTTGAAAAAAAAAGGAAAGAAGAAAAGAAAAAAAAAAAGAAAGGTGTTAATATTTACCTTCTTGACCTCTTTTCTTTTTAGACGTGATATATATTGCATGCCTTTAGTTACATATACATATTGATATTGGAGTAGATGACCCCTAATGGAACCGAATAAAAAAAAAATAGAACATGTAGCCAGTCTCCCAAATTTAGGATAATTGCTTTCACCATTGTTCTTGTAAATTTATCCATAGAACAGTCAAAAATATATTTGCAATTACAGCTTTTATTTTACTACCAAATCAACTGTTAATTTTAGCAACAGCAGCAACAACAACAACAATAATAATAATGACAATAATAATAATTTTTATCTATTTTTTAATATTGAGATACGGTGAGAACTGTAATTTTCTACAAACTAGATGCCCCTAAATGAAATGACAACATCACTAGCTTGTTTAATATTCATCAAACAATAAATTAATTATTCAATTTACACAAAAATAAGAACTTAGCTCCAATGACCTCACCAATGAGACATGCAACAATGTACTATAGCTCATATTTGGGGGCTCAAGATGTTGATCTTAAAGCTAGAATATGCCTGGTCTAAATAAAGCTAGGTCTCAAAAGTGTGACGTATCTCAATGAGGACATATACTGAGCAAGGAAAAGGATTTCTAGGGGTGTTTGCTCCTTGGTCGGAGGAAATAGAGGAAAGAACAAGATTAGCTTAATTAATTAGTCATTAGTCCTAGTCATATTAATCATCAACTAGTAGTCATTAGTATATTTATATATGATCTAGCTAGTTGGAGAAAATGACTGAAATTGAAAAAAACTAAGCCGGGTCGCTCTCCTTGTCTTTTGAATTCAGTGTTGTGGGCACTATATTTCTTTCCATAATTGTGGAATCTCTAGGCTTGATTATTAGTACCCCCATTTGTCCTTGTATTATAGGCCCAAGCTTTAATCTTGTTTAATTAGTATGAGAAAAACTTTATCATTTAATTTCTTTTTCAAAATTATTCATGTGTAAGGTTATGTTTCATGTGTCCCTTAAAAGGGGTTCTTTGATGTATCCATTTGTGTTAAATTTTTGGGGAAATTGCTTCTAATCCCCAAAATAAAAAAGCAAATTCGTCCTCATCCCAAGAATAAGTCAAAAAGTTTAATACCCCATAAATTTAATTTTGCAAGCAATCACCCCCCTCCAGCTCATAATCCCTATCAGTGTACTTATTTTCAAAAAAAACCCAAAAATGCCCTCCTTCTCCTAAAAGAACAAAAAAACAAAAAACAAAAAACAAAAAACAAAAAACAAAAAACAAAAAACAAAAAACCCTAAATGAACTCAATTGCTCTCGTCTACTTTGACCCTCAACTTTGATTGGCGACAACAGAACTCATCTCTTTCTCCAACCTCTCACATCCTCCTGCACCACCATCCTCCCCTCCTCTAACAGCGGGTTCCATAGCAGTAGGAGCAAGTCCTCTGCTCCCTCTCCCCTGCCGCAGCCGAGAACCTCCTTCGCCGCTACGTCTCCCCCCTCATCCTCCCCCTCTCCAACCTCCTCCGCTTGCCTCATGGCACCCCCATCTCCACCCTCCTCCCATCCCTTAATCTCACCCTCACCTCCAACCTCTCCACCAATGGCATCCCCATCACCCACACAACCTCTTCATCAAGGGGCCTCACGTCGTCCACGGCGTCGCCACCCCTTTTCCCGCCATCGCCTCCATCAATCCCATGTCACTGAAAAAACCCAACTAGATTCAAGCTGTCAGGCCCCTAGTATCAAAGGGCTATGTATCCTTCGCTCTAGGTCTCAATGCAACTCTTGGTTCATTGAAAGAACCCATGCCTTTTTCGCTAAAATCCCATCTCCTTGTTGTTCCTCCTTATTTACTACTCCAAACACGAAAGTCAAGACCCAAAAATCTGTCACATAGCTCCCTTTGAAGGTGGAGCTTTGCGGGGATTGTACGTTAGTATGGGGAGCTGATGGGGATGGGGAGCTGATGGGGATGGGGATTGGACAGGGGATGAGAAGTGTGGTGGATGAGCATTGGATGCTTATGATCCCCGAAGGGGAACGGAGTGAGAGTGCAGTGAAGGTCAACAAGGTTGAGGTTGTTAAGCCAGGGGTCTACGTCGGTGACGGATTGTGGTGCATGGGATTGCATGCTATTTTGGTGTTGAATTGCTCGAATTGTGATTAATTGTCATAAATGTTGAGAGTTCTTTGTGGGATTTTGAAACATTGTCCGATCTTTTTTGTTGCAAATTTTGGAAGTATAGGTGTTCTTTTTTTTTTCTTTTTTCTCTTTCTTTATTTGATAAAATTGTGATGAGATCACTAGCGAATGAGAGTATGAAACAATCAAAGTTAATTTTGGGTAGAGGAATGTCAGTGGAATATTATGTAGTGCAATTTATGTTTTTGAGCAAATGAATACTTTAAGTTATTTCCTCTGTTCTTCCTCCTCTTTCAATTACTAGCTAGTTCTTTTCAGCTAATTAGTCCTAATGTTTTGAAGTGTTTTGGTAGAACATTCATAGTTAAAGAATCATCTATCAATTTTGTGAGTTAATTCTTAAACTTATGAGTTAGTTATTAATCTTCTAATTTAGCTGTTAGTCTTATAAGTTAGTTGTTAATATTATGAGTTATATTTTTTAAGATATTGAGTTTATTGTTAATATTATACATTAGTCGTTAATATTTTTAGTTGGTTGTTAAGGTTAAACATTAGTTGTTATTGTTGTGAGTTAGTTGAAGGTTAGTTGTTAACGATCATCTATCAAAGTTGATTCTTTTCTCTTTTTATTTTCATGGATCATTGTTTTTAGGTTTAACGACTAACTGATAATTTTAACAACTAACTCATAACTTTAACAACTAACTAATAATCTTAACAACTAACTAATAAGATTAACAACTATTTCATAAGGTTAATAACTAACTCATGAGTTTAATAACTAATTTATAAGGTTAATAACTATCTCTAAGTTTTAACAACTAACTCATAAGTTTAACAACTAACTCATGAGTTTAGTTGTTAACCATACAGATTGCTTATTAAGTTTACAACATAGTTTTTAAGTTTATAGCATAGTTGTTAAAGTTATTGTTTAGTTGATAAGGATACATGTTAGTTGTTAAATTTGCAGCTTGGTTGTTAAGGTTACAATTTAATTGTTAAATCTACAGCTTGGTGTAGACAGTCAAAAAAAAATTATATTTTCTAGAATGAGGGTCGCATGCATTCCCGTCATGAGACTCGGGAGCCACCCTCGAAGCAAAACTCAAGACTCTAGCGAGCTTCGCC
>JBAKGM010000139.1:24275832-24287543 GCA_037177215.1 Asparagus racemosus
GGGGGGGTTGGGGCGTGGGGAGGAGGGAGTGAATGTCACATTTTTCGAATTTCTTTTAACTAACCAAGCACAATAACATTACACGTTAATATTGTCAGAAACATGAGAATGTTTTATATGAAGCTTTTCATAAATCCATGAATTGTATTTGTTCTCATTCATTCTCATGTGAACCATATCATTTAAAGAATGACAGATGAGTAACATGCATGCATCAATGCAGATGCATTGCACCAAGTACTAAGAAACTAAGATCAATCTTTGTGCTATAGAAGCAAGTGCATATGTTTCACACCCATCGAACCAAGTACAATCCACAACGGAATGATCACTCATCTTTTCGGCCAAAAGTACATGAAACAAAGGCATATCACGCATGCGCTAGTACTATTACTAATATTGCTAGGTGGTGCTTATCCAACATGAAAGCCAAATCAATCATAATTTCAATTTTCAACACAAGCAGCTTTCAACTCCCACAACAACTTCTCCTTCCTTTTGAGGCTTGAATCCAACCTTTGGTCCATAAATAAGCAAACAAGCACATAATGCAACAATAAGTCTTGTCGCTCTCCTCAACCAATAATGGAGATCATCACCTAGCATAATCAAGCGCATACAAGCATGGAAATTGCATTGTAGTGGTCAAAACTTGGAGAATCATCTTAAGTGGATATGGGAAATAAGATTATCATTGGAGATTGAAAAAAATATTAACTTTCATTGTAGTGGCAAAACTTCGCTAAGACTATTGAATATAAACCATGCGCTAATTTAAGAGCCCAATTTCTAAATCATAATAGTTTATTAATATTTTGATGGATGTCTCTTGTGAGAAAAGTGAAAAGCATAAACTATGAGAGATGTGATATGTTAGGAATTCAAACTTCTAGAAGTGAGAGCGCAAAATAGGAAAATGAGAAAATCAAACACATATTTTGCATGATTTGATAATTTGCCTATATCAACAGCGGCACTAAGATTTCTTTCTTTCTTTCTTTCTAATAAAGTTAGACTTATAAGAGAGAGCGCCCATATATATATAGATGGAGATATGTTATATGTAGAATTATTAATTTATCCTTCTACATGACATATAATTGTCAATCAGTCTAATCAGACACCACAACTCTAACAATAACAAATATTAAATATGAAATGAATCAAATCAGACACCACATCTCTAACAATAACAAATATTAAATATGAAATGAATCAAAATAGCCTAAATGTTGATATATACTCTGATCCAACATGATCAACTGCTAAAAGCCATGAACCAGCAAAGAAAATTCATGGTATATATAAGTGATCCCTATAATTAGTTGAAGACTACTAAAGTGTAACGTGGTTAAGAGTCAATATTTTAAAGTATAGTTGTTTATTGATATCTAGATGAATGTGATCATTTGTCTTGATGAAAAGCGGAAATGAGTTGAGCCACAAGATATGTACGATATGTTGGTTACCTTGTAGGGTCCACCCAAATTAGCGGATGAATTACCCAAATGGGTAAAATCTAGTTGGACTAGGTTTCTCTTAAACCCATCAAATAAGTAAAGGGTCTCTTATGAAGAGATAGAGAATAATATATAGTAATAAGCCATCATCTTCTTTGTTTGAGTTCGTGTTAATGCAGTAGTTGATTAAGAAAGTCATGACAAATCCTACAGAATCAATCCATTTGGTAACTCCTAAACTTGTTGTTTATATTTATTAGATGCATGCTAGGGTTTTTTTGTTGTGCATAATCTAATTGTAGATTTACCCTATTATATGCGTGTAGTTATCTGGATGTTACATTGGTATCAGAGCCAGATCGAGGATCATTTGTCAGTTTCTTGATAGTGATTTTGACCATTGGAACAGAAAAATGGGACTTTTGTTATGAAAAGATTCAATTTTTCATTGAAAATTTAATTTTTCGTATATAAAATCTAATCTTTGGCATGTGGGATGGCAGATCTGTGTAAAAAGTATGATGATGAAATTAGTGGGCAAATTAATAAATTAAAATTAATAATTTTTGATAAATCAAGGATTTATCAAACTCTTTTTTAAATCAGTAATTTTATAAAAAAGAGGTTATTTATTTATTTATTTTCATATTAAAAAAATATATTTTTTGATCAGTCCAAAACCCTAGTCACCGCGATCGGTGCTTGGGGGGTGCCAGCAGGTGACGGGGGTGACCGAAGGAACACTGGCATTGGCGCCAGGGGTCTTCATGCTCCAGTGCTGACAGGGCACTAGTCGCTACCGCTGCACAAAGCTCCAATGAGGGGGAGGGGGTGGGCAACGGCAGCGGCGTCCGCCACTGCCAGTGGTGTTGGACACCACCTCTCGTGGGAGGAAAGGCTAGAGTGCAGTGCTAATGGTCGGCCACCACCACCCCTTAACAAATCAGACCAATAAGGTTTTAAAACCCTAGGGGCATTTTCATAAATGTGTTTGTTTATTTTTTGGTTTTAAAATCAAATGAAATATCTAAAAATTAAAGTAAATAAAAAATCAGTTACTAGAAATTAAATAAAAATGATTTTAATAAAATTTATCTTTATAATTCATAGAAATATTTATTATTATTAATTTTTAAATAATTCTAAAATTTAATTAGAAATAATAAAATTATAAAAAAGTTCTAAAAAATTCTAGAAAATTATTTTTTTAATATTTTCAAATTTTGAGAAGTTGTTTTTTCAAAATTTTAGAATTTTTGATGTGGGCCCACTAGATTTCATGATTAAGAGTTTTTGGATTTTTGCTAAAAAATAATTTTTAAAATTTAAAAGTTTAGAAAAATTATTTTAAACAGCAAAATTAATTTATAAAAGGCTTAATAAGTCTTGAAGACTTGTGATAGGTAGCTTTTCTAGTTGGAGGGCCTAGGGCACCATATTAATTTCATGAAAATAAAAATCCTAATAAAATTGACAAGATTAAGATAGGGTAGTTAAATAAAAATTACAAACTTTTTTGCTTACATTTGTTATGCCGCATGTTTAGACTCATACAGTAATATAAACAAATCATTTCATATTGGAGATTTTTGTGTAGAGATGGTACTCTGATTTAACTACCTAATCTAGTTTATCTTTAAGAAATCTTATATTCCATTTTACAAAAAATTATAACGATTTTAAAAAGTATATATTTGAGCACTATGGTTGGGGCCCTAGGCCTTCTTCTTTGTCTTTCGGATGTAATTTTATTATTAGTATTAAAAGCTTGATTAGATGGAATATTCTTCTGGGAAGAACACTATTTTATGTAAATGCTGATAATCTTAATGTATCCGTAAATTGAGTGTCTTAGTCCTTCTTGAGTGTCTTAGTCCTTCTCTTATAAAGGTATCAATATAATATTCTGACTTTAATTTGGGACTAGATACTTCTATTAGAAGATATATTTTCTCCTGAGAGCAAGAGATTTTGGTGAGTGCTAAGATGGTAATGTCCGAGTTAGAATAACGTTTAACAAGGACTCAAAGATATAAGACCAATCAGTACAAGGTTTGAATATGGAGACATCATTCAAGCGGTTCACTGGGTGGACTACAATGAGGAGTGATTTTATCGTGGAATTTGTGGATTATCCGAAATGCAAAGGGCTTCAAGGATGCTGTCAATGCAAGATTCGAATATGTCTCTTCGTTGAGGATCAAAGTTCTTATTATTCAATTAGATTTAAATGATATCTCTATTGGGTAGAATATCAAATTCACTTTTGGATGATAACATTTATGATAAGAAATCATGAGATAGCTAGAACTGTGTCGTGCTAGGAGTGGTAGATCCGGGTGGTTATCAGGGCTTTATATAACACTTAGAAAGACATGTGCTACTTTTATTGCACATTGCATATGCAACAACATCTGGGAATATGTAAATAAAGTTACGTTAGAGGCTAAACACCAGGGTGTGTTTAAAGCTAAGCATGTCAATTTTGCTTGGGTGCTGAACACTATAAGTGCAAGGCTGAGAGCCTACACGCAATGAAGGAAGCAGGGGAACTTTGGAATGAGTTCCAAATCAAAGGAGCCAGTGGAAAGGGTGAAGATACCAATAAATAAAAGCAAGGTTGATTTTTTTAACTATAGACAAGTCAATCATTTTGCACATGAGGGCGCACAATCAAGAAAACTTGGGGCTCATTGATTACATCTGCAAGGCACATACTAGTTCTTAGAGTTCAGATGGAGAATATGTAACGGTGCTGTGCACCGATTCATATAAGTTTTCGAGTTCAAGGAATGAATAAATCTTGTAATACTCCCACTATGGTGAGGAATCGTCTTTTGGTATTAGGCCTGTGAGATTCATGTTAGTTTCTATATGTGGGTGACTTGCTTGTGCTCACTTCTTAGATTCTTTGCTTCGCAAGACGCCAAGCTAATCTCTTAGTTGATTTTAGAATAGGACTGATTATAATATAACTAGGTTTATCTTCTACTTTGTCTTGTACCATGAATTAAAATTGAATCTAATTTATGGTATTATAGACTAGGTCTTATTAGAGGATATATGTAGGCTCGCTAGGGGCGACCTCCTAGGTATGTGTACTAAGATGTATCTATCCATCTACGAGTACAGTCTCATTGGTAAATCACTAGGAAGTCTTTTGACAAGGCTAGTAAAAATCTACTACAATCAGTACACAC
Source organism: Asparagus racemosus (assembly GCA_037177215.1). Lineage (NCBI taxonomy): Eukaryota > Viridiplantae > Streptophyta > Magnoliopsida > Asparagales > Asparagaceae > Asparagus > Asparagus racemosus. The sequence continues at coordinate 24,280,493 of JBAKGM010000139.1, forward strand.
TCATACATGCAAGCTGATATTTATGAAGATATAAAGTGGAGCATCTTAATTCATCATGTTAATAGGCTATTACTCTATATGCGGTAATGTGTATTTAAATTTTCACCTAGTTGAGAGCCTGGATTTGTTTTAAGTACTAAATTAGCAAGATGGATGATTAATTATGAAAAAGCACTAGATCTTTGAGCATTATTTACGAGATAGAGTAGATAACTGGCCAGTTTAGGGAACTGTATCAAGAGAAGAGAAACGTTAAATATTTGACGATAACCTATATTTTATAACAAAATGGTATTGCGGAAGTGAGGAATATGACTTTGCTAGATGTGGTTCATAATATCTACCATTTAGTTTTGGAGAAATACGCTATTGATAGTGACATATATTCTCAACTATGTACATTCTAGATTAATACAGTTGATACCTATGAGTAATAGACACCCAAGGGTCAGTGGTTGGATAGCCTACCATGTGGGTGTGTTGCTTACATACATGCCTACTTCTTCTCATTGTTATGAGAAGTTGGACCCCAGAGGGTTGAAGTGTATGTCTATACACTAATTTTGGATAATATATGGGATGCGTTTACTGTGAGCATTATAATGGGGCAGTGGTTGAGAGAGTTGCTTGATATTGGGTTCCTCTGGAAGGATTTTTTACACAAAGAAGAAATAGATTAAGATTTGGGATCATACAAGGCCTAGGGGGCTATCATCAAGCCAGTGATGGAAGAGAATGATTCCTCTACCATCTGGGGACACTAGAAGTGATATATTTTTAGATGACTTGAAGACATCTATGGAATCTCAATCCATGGACTAGTATCTAGATGGCATTTTGAGATTGATGGAGAAATGTTCATGCTAGTAGCGCATGTTGTTATGGAGCCCAAGTCATGTGAGGATACTATTTCTGGGTCTACAACGAAAGAGTGAAAAATAACAATGGACGGTATCTTAAGTTCATGAGGAAGAATCAAGTTGGGGACTCAGCACTTCTTCCAACTGAACGCAAGACCATTGAGAACATACAGGTTTTTAATGTCAAGTAGGATGGGATAATCAACTGGTGTAGGGTAGACTTGGTGGTGAAAAGTTACACCCAAAGTTGTAGGGTGGACCATAAGAAGACATTTTCTCTAGTGGTGAGAATCGACTCTATTCGCATAATATTGATTCTTGGCAGATATGGATCTTGAACTATTCCAGGTGGATGTTGAGACAGCTTTTCTCTATGAGAACTAGAGTAGGAGATCTACATGGATTGACTTGTGTGTTAGAATATTTATAGCCTAAAGGATCAACTGCTAGAGATGACATCGTTGGAGGGAAAAATTAAATTGTGGCTGATGGTTTGAGCAGGCTATGAAAAACCTTGCTACCATGGCTGCAAGCTATGAAGTAGTAAATTGTAAAATAATATCTCTTTAGAGATAGCACACATTCATGAATATAAAAGAGTTTACAAGGAATAGCTTCACATGGGAAAGGGTTAAAGAAATTAAGTAGAGAGAAAATGGTTGCTGGTATAAACAATTTCCTTGAGTAAAATAATCAAGAGAAAATTGAGCTGCTTGGGTTGAAAGGCTCTCATTCTCCTTTATGAATAAGATAATGTAAAAGATCTAGAAGGATATATGTTAGAGCAGCTTGAGTCAAATGGGCGATGTCATGAAAAAGTAATTTATGCAAGGCTCTTTGAGTTTGATATCTACGAGAGATGGCTTGTTTAAAAAGGAATAAACAAAGGAACACTCATGAATTTATCTTCTGATAAATAGTTGATGGGATAGGACAAGTGTGTTGTTTTCTTTGCATAGCTTCGAGATAATGGATTACTCAGTAGACAGATTGAGATCAGTTATAAAAGCAGCTATTAGTTCAGTTTTAATAATAGATGGGTCGTGTGGGTTTGTTGCCTTTAATAAAATAAGATTTGGTCACTAGGAAAAAAGTAATATGTTATTGATAGAGTATAGAGCAAGATGGATTTATCCATGAGAAGTTCCATGGGAAGATCGATAGAGATCCTATGGGAAGGTGTAGGGAAGCTGTATGGAAAGATATGAAGATATGAATTGTACATTAATCTTATCTTACTTTACAAATAGCAAACTTCACAAGTTATACCTAAGACTCATGAATTACATAGACTTCATTCCTTTTAGTCTAGCTGAGATTCCAAAGCACCTTGCAAGTCCTCTTGGGCTTGAACCTAGATACCTTTATGCTTGTTTGCTTGTTAGCTTGCTATGCTATTTTTGCTTGCTTTGTTTATTTGCTCCATTTGTTGATTCTACATTATAGGACTTGTGAGCATTTTTTTGTTGTCCATGTACTATGTGAAAGAGTCAAAACGTAAATATGATATTAGTACATATTAATTTATCTTTCACTAGTCAAAATATAGGGTTCACAATCTCCCTCTTTTTGATAATAACAACAAAATTAATTTGGATGAGAAATAATAATTAGGGAATATAAATGAATAGACTATTTTTACCAATACTCCCCTTGCTTTGATGCTCAGATATTTTTGAATAAAACCCCTTATCTGTATGCATGGGGAGATCCAGACGAACATCCAAGGATGTTCCACGTAGACCAAACTAGGATGTTTCTGTGCAAACTCAAGATATATCCAAGGCATATAGCAGTGTTCATATAGCAGGTTTAGTTCAAACTAATTCTATTTCTCTCCCCTTTGTAATTATCAAAAAGATAATCAATAGAGAAGTTCCTGAATTCATGCAGGGTTAGCTAATAAACCATGCATATAGAGTAAGAAAGTACATCAAAAACCAACATTTTCATCTTATCGTTACATATAGAGTTTGTGATACAAAATAAAACCAACTTAGCAAACTATAGTTAGAACGATTTATAGCAGCTAGTAGGGGATAGGAAAGGATGAAAAAGGGTATGGTACAAGTTAGATTTGAAAAGAGAAAGAGTGAGAGACGCAGTTTAGTCTAGAAGATCTCCTAATCCCTTTTGATACTGTTTGCTTCATCATCATCTTCTTAGGAGGAGGATCATCAGTGGTGGTCTCTTCTTGCACAAGCTCCTTGGTTGTAGGGGATCCAGTCTTGGCTTGCATTTCACTTGGTGCAGTAGTGGCTTCCTTTGCTTGGATAAGAGAATAAGGGCAAGAGTGGTCTCAGTTGGAAGGGGATTACTTAGAGGAATATCATCTTTCTTTTCTTTCTTCTTTCTCTTCTTTTCTTGTTTCTTCTTGCACTCAACATGGGGATGTGGTTTTGTGTCGGTAGTGGGAGTGTCTTGTATTATCTCCTTATCTATCAGCTCGTTTAGATTAATATCCAACACATGTTCCTTTTTCTTTTCAATAGGGGCAGCAGCAACAACTTTCTTTAGATCTTTCTTTGTAGTTGCAGGAAGATCTTTCTCAACAACAGTGGGAGTATCCTTGAAAACTTCTGCAGTATTTTTCAATGAGGATTCATCTTGATCATGAGTGCCAGTGAACATGATCTCATTAAGTATTTGAGCTAGGACTTGGTCAACATTAGCAAGTTCTTCATCAATTTCTAATTCAACCAACATATTAGTCACCATTTTCTCAAGAGTGGAGAGTCTGTAATCAACCATTTTAGGCGAGAGATTGAAAATTCCCTAGGAAGGAGTAGAAACTCTAATGCTAGAAGTAGTAGAATATTTCTTCTTAGAGTTGATGATTCTTATCATTGTGGTTCTGCAGATCTTTTCATTTGTGGGTAACTTTCTCTTATTATCAAGAGAAACATGCAATTTAGTGAAAATTTTGGTAAGAAGACATGGGAAGGCGATGAAGGCTCTTGGCTCTTTAAATTAGCTGAGGATAAGATGTGAGAAGTTAATTAGGATTTCTTGTTGGGGGCATAAACAAGAAGCACTATTTTCATCTTAGTGGAACAGAAATGACTGCCTTGGGGTATGAAGTTGAACATACAAATTGGACAACACTCTACTATGTCATTTAAGTCTCTATATAATAAATTTCCTTCAGAATAGGGCATTCCTTAGCAAACAATGTCTTTATAAAATTATTTTTGCCCCAATTTAACTTATCAGGGGTTTGACCATAGATGTCTAACCCAACATTTGGAGTTTTCATAACTGTAACCAACAAATCAAGGGTTATGTTGATTTTTACCCCCTTTCACTTTAAATTTGATCACATTTTCTTCTTCTTTCAATTACAGATTTGCATAAAACATAGCCACGATTCTAAGGTAGTAAACATCATCTTTAGAAATAACATACCTTGTTTCATGAGGGATTTGATGTCAGAGAAACTCATATTTGCTAGAGCTACTACTCGCTCGATGATGTAATTATCATTGAGACATTAGAACCACTTAGTATCTTTTCTCTTCAGCTTCTACTTTTCTTTGTCGCTTAACTTAACTTCCACCAAACTAACTTCATGATTTTTTCCTTTGGTGTTGTGGCGGACTGCTTCCTTATTAAGATCAGTGAACTTAATGATTCTCCTAGATGAGGACGCTATGGATTTTGAGATCAAGGGATTTGTGAAGTTTTCTAATTTGGGGAAAGATGAACTAAGAAGGAGGTGAAGGATAGTGGATAAATGAATTTGCGGGAGTAGTTATGAATAGTGGAGGAGAGTAATTGGATGAGATGGGCGGTTGAAGTGATAACCACTAGTCATTTCAACCATCTCTTGTTTGAATTCAAAGCATGGAATGAAACATAAAAAAATGGAGGGAACACAATTTGAAAAGGAGATGGGAAAGTTCCAAAGAATTTCACATGGGAAGATATGATAAGAATGTAGGGAAGATACAAGTTTGTGACATGAGAATATCCTTTCGAATGAATAGGGAAGTTACAATTTGTTGTATATCTTTATACTTAATTAAGTAATAAAACTATTACTCATTTTTCTCAATACCCAAAGCTCTTCTAATTTTGCAAAATTGATCCTCAGCTAAGGATTTTGTAAACATTAGCTAATTGTTATCTTTGTCAACATACTCCGGAGATATATCACCACATCCCACATGGAATTCAAGGAAATTGTGCCTAGCATCAATATGTTTAGTTCTAGAGTGTCAAATAGAATTTTTGAATATATTCAGTGCACTTGTATTATCACAAAGTATGGGAGTCTTGTCAAATGTGAAATTGAAATCTTTTATTGACATTGAAATCTTTTATTATTTGTTTCATCCAAAAAATCTATGCACAACATAGTCTAGCAACAATATATTATGCTTCTGTAGTGGATAAAGCAATGCAATTTTATTGTTTACTAAACTAGAAAATAAGGGAATGTCGAAGAAATTGATAAGTTTCACTTGTACTCCTTCTATTAGTTCTATTCCCTTCAAAGTATGCATCACTGTACCCAATAAGGTCAAATGAACTAGACTTTGAATAATATAAACTATGATCACACGTACTTTTAATATATCTAATAATCCTTTTTATAGACTGGAGATGTGATTCTTTTAGACATGATTGATATCTAGCACATAGGCAAATACTAAACATAATATTAGGCCTACTTGCAGTAAGATACACCAAGCACCCAATCTTACTTGTGTAAAATTTTTCATCAACCATCTTACCATTCTCATCTTTATCGAGCTTTGTAGTTGTACTCATGGGTGTGGGAAGTGTCTTGGCCTCTTCCATGTGGAACTTCTTGACAAGTTCCCTAGCATATTTTTAAAGCAAATAAAGATACTATTATTTTCTTATTTGATTTGCAACCCAAGAAAGAAATTTAGTTCTCCCATCATGCTCATCTCAAACTCCTTCAGCATGATCATTTTTACATATATTTTCATTAGTAGCACCAAATATGATATCATTAACATATATTTGGACATAAAGAGTATCAGATTTATTATGCTTGATGAAAAGAATACTATCTACCATGCCTTCTGTAAAACCATGACCCAAGTGAAACTTGGATAATCTCTCATACCAAGCTCTAAGAGCTTGCTTTAAGCCATAAAGAGCTTTATGCAACTTATAGAAATGATTTGGAAACTCATGACATGTAACCTCTAGGGGTTGTGCAACATAAACTTCTTATGTTAGAAAGCCATTCAGAAAAGCACTCCTGATATCCATTTGAAAAAGTTTAAAGTTTTTGTGACATGCAAATACAAGAAGCATCCTAATCGCTTCTAGTCTAGCTACAGGAGCAAATGTCTCATAATAATCTATGCCCTCTTCTTAGTTGTATCCTTGGGCAACTAATCTGATTTTGTTTCTTGTGACAATGTCAGACTCACCTAACTTGTTTCTGAAAACCCATTTAGTATCAATAATAGAACAATCCTTGAAAGGTTTGACAAGTTCCCAAACATTATTTTTCTAAAAGTTTGTAGGCGTTGAAAATTGCTTACCAGTACCCAAATCAGACTCGTGAAGGTCGGTTCGCAACCGATGCAGCCAACGAACCGTCGACCGACGGGTCGTCAACCGACGCAACGAAACAGCGAACGGCGTAATAGCGCCGCGAACGCATGAAGCGGGTCGACGGGCGCCCAAACCAAGTCAACACGGCGTACACGTCGACGCAGCATATTCATCGACACGAGTACATGTCGACACGACGTACGCGTCAACGGAACGACGTACCGAGGAATAAATCCGACGGTCACGTTCCGACACAGTGGGATCAGCTCGACGAGTTGGTTGGACTCGAACGTCGATGCAAACGTAAGCAACGACGGACGAGCAAATCGACCGGACTCAAACGTCGACGGACGAGCGATCAGGTCCGGGCGTCGACGTAAATGCAAGCGACGAGCGACGACGAATCAACGGATCAATCGGCTCAACCCCGGACTCAACGAAACGCCGGAACTGGATGAAACGTCGACGAAACGACGAAAAATCAAAACGGCAAAACGGCAAAACGATGAAACAACGCCTTGGTGCCGCATTTGGCACCAAGGTGCGGCGCACTTGGCGCCGCACTTGGTGCCAAGGTGCGGCGCCTTGGCGCCGCACCTAGCACCAAAGTGCGGCGCACAAGGCGCCGTACTTGGTGCCAAGGTGCGGCGCCT
>JBAKGM010000139.1:24297340-24341632 GCA_037177215.1 Asparagus racemosus
GTCTGCATGTCTTCCTTGGTAAAGGTGATGCAGGGGAGGTGCTTGGCAGCTAGATTGCACTGTTGGGCTGCTGACGACTCTGGCTCTTCACGAGCTAGCTTAATCTGAGTAAGGAAGATCTCAGAGTCAGCCAAGGCTTCTTGTAAGGCTTCTCGCGTCTCCTTTGACAACGGCAACAACTCATTGAGCTTGATCCTCGCTGGGATGTTAGCCAATTGGGCCATCACATCAAAGAGATACGGGGAGTTCGAACTTCCTAGTTTGTCTCTTCTAATCGGGCGATTGAATCAAGACTACTTCGGGAGTTGAACCTCCTGAGGTTGCTTCTCCTTCGTTTTGACCGCATTCTCTTTGGCAGCCGCCTACTACTGTGCCTTTTCAGCACGTGTAAGGGGAGTCGTTGCCACCCCCAGCTTTGTTAGCGTCTTGGTGTTCGGGTTAGGAGTCTTAGGGTACTTGTGCCTGTACTCGTGCCCACTCCTGGTGGCAAAGACTTCAGGCTGCTCTTCAGAGAGCTCAAACGTTACATCTGCTCGTCGTCCTCCTCTAAGATTGCTGAAGTGGCATGGTATAGTTTCCCCTTCCCCCTAGATTTCTTCTTGGATGAAGAGGCTGCCCATTGATCATCTTCAAGTAAGTCCGGGTGGACCCACAGAACTTCGCCATTTGGGATTGTATGTGGCACAAGCCCTTTTTGGCGTTGTCTATGAGGATCTTCATTCACTGTCTTCATCGGCACTTTCACCACAGGCTCAGGTTCAAACCAAGTCAAAGGTACCGATTCAAAACTGATGGATACCGCATTCACCCTAACCTTCTTTTCTTTGGATGGCTTTAGCGTGATGACTCCCACATCGATTAAGGCCTGGATTTTATCCTTAAGGCTGTAACATGACTTGGTAGGGTGATGAACCGCCCTGTGGTAGGCGCAGTACCTCGGATCATTGGTCCTCTTCGCTTCCCCTTGATTTTAGATCGGAGGGAGCTTGATCTTGTTATTTTCCATGAGATACTTGAAAAGACTAGGAATTTCATCCTCCCTGAAGGAATAGGTCTTTGGGAATCTTGGTTCTGAGGCCTTCTGCTTCTGCGGCCCTATTGCCATTACGACTGCAACTATTGTGGCGCTCGCGGTTGTAGCTGTTGCTAGGGTTGTAGTTAGAACGTTTAGTTTGCGACTGCCATTCTTGACTGCTCTTTGCCTTTGCTGCGTAGGATGAAATTGCGTTTGGGAGTTTCTGCCACCAGTTGGCCTCTTTCCGTCTTCTTCTCCTTGAGGAACCGCTCAGCTTGCTCCCTGTGCACCTTCAGATCCTTCCATGTAGTGGAGGGCGCTGTTCCCATCGCTTTAAGAACATCCAACGACAGGTTGTTATGGCAGGTCTGGAGGATGAACTCCTCAGTTATTGGATCCCGGCAGTTCATCGCTTTGTTTCGGAACCGTTTGACGAAAGTGTCCACAGTTTCTCTATCTTTCTGCTTCTCATCCAACAATGTCCCGATGGATATCTCTGTGTCATCGTCGAAGAAGTTCACAAGGAACATGAATTCTATAACATCCCAACTGGTAACGCTCCCCACTTTGAGACGGCAGTACCAATTGAAAGCAGTCCCTCGAAGGGTGCTAACAAATGACCGAACCATTAAGGGCTCATTTCTAGAAATTACCCCCAAGTGAGATTTGAAGTAGATGAAGTGCTGGGTGGGAGACCCCTTTCTGTCGAACGGCGTGAAGTTTATCAAGCTGTACTTCGACGGATATGGGATCGACTCCTACTCTCTTGGATATGGACACAGTATTCCGGTCTTTTTCACTTCTTGAGCAGAGATTAAGGTGTTGATCTTACTCTCGAGATCTTTTATTTTTCATTTTCTGGGGCGACGACGTTGCCACTGGCGTTCTCGTGACTAGCCCCAGCATTTCATTCTTCACGGGGATAATTGGCGCCACGGTCTTCTTCCCTGTCTGGTGTCGCTGTCAACTTGATTGACGTTGTTGTGATGACTGGTTTCACCTTGGCGGTTTGTTAGTGCTTGGATTTGTTGGTCATGAATTTCTCGCATCTGCTGCATGACCATCTCCATTTCGAACTTGAAATTCTCCTTCTATTTGGCCATCGAGTATTTTGGCCACTTATTCAGCATTGATCATGAGAACTTCTCAGGACTGTCCCTCGCTAGAAACTGTGTTATCCAAAGCTAGTGCGGAGCTAGCATCTGACACTTCATCTTCTGACGGCAATCCCTTCAGGATTTTATCGTAGTTGGAAAGTCAAATTGTGCCGATGCACAACCGAGTTATCCAGTCGGATGGTCGGGGACCGACACCAGTTGACGTCCCTCTGCTCATCATGTTATTGGTGACTCTTGGCAGTTCGTTGCTTTGAGCCACCGATCTTCTCCTGCGAAAACATCTTGACCTGGGCTTCGGCAGTCCGACACTAAGTCTATCAAAGACTGACAACCTTTCTGGAGTCGCTTTGCTGCAGCTACACTCTGATAACACTGCCTTGATCAACTTGGAGCAGAGGTATTGTGCAGGCTTCTCAGGAGAACTCCTCTTCCGGGACTTTCTTGCACCCCAGCACGATAGTACAACTTATCGGCATGAATGCTAGAACAGCCCATCGTGTGTTGGAATGACTTCTCAGGTATGACATCATCATCATCAGATGAAAGTGTCTCCTTCTGAGGATAGACTGTTTTATCAAAGTTGTCGAAAGTGACTTGCCTCGACGTTCACCTGTGGGGATGTGAAGTCTCGGCGGACTCTCAGACTTTGATTCTCAGTCCGGTATGTGGCGCTGTAGGGGTCTTCTTGCCTTCATTGAGATGGGTGCGACCTCCTGCATTAGGAATGACCCGTGATTTCTCAACGGACCCAGGCATTCCTTGATCAAAATTTTGCCTCAATCATCTTACAACGGGCCGAGCTGCTTCGTGATTGTTGGCTTGCCAGCTGCAGCAGGAATCAGCTTCGCTGAAAGCCTGGAAGTAGACGCCGTAGATGGCCTTGGTGCCGGCAGACTTTGGCCTCAGTGCCGGGGCAACTAGAGTTGTAGTGCCGGCAGACTTCGCCTTAGGTGCCGGGGCGGCTGGAGTTGTAGTGCCGGTAGATTTCGGCTTAGGTGCCGGGGTAGCTAGAGTTGGAGCATCGGCAGACTTTAGTTTCGGCTCTGTGATCGCCAGAGTTAGAGTGCCGGTGGACTTGGGCCTCCAAGCTTTGCTGATTGTCGGCGACTTCGTGGCCACCTCTTCCTTCTTCAATTGGTGGGCTTGTTGCATCAAAGCCCGCGCCTGCGCAAGGAGTGCGCGGTGCTTCCGGATGCGCTCCTAAAGTGTTGAACGGTTCCGCTTGACTCGGACCCATTCATTTATTAATGGCTTGGTGGGGCCATCGATCACCTAAGGCTGAAGCCTCTGAGTTAATCTGGACCTTAGATTAGCCTCATAGCGGATCCTGTCAGTTGATTGCATGGCCTTAGCGAATTTACGCCCCATGCTCTGTTGTCATCACTGCCGTGCTCGCTTGGAGAGCGCGAGCACACCATCGGCAGTCATCTCAGGCTCCAGGGGAACTTGGGCTGTGGGTGCCGAGGGAATTTTACCACTGCTTGCCATTTTTGGCGGCAGCGGGATTAGAATCGTCCTCCTGAGACTCAACATCTGAGGCCCACCGGATCTTCCTTGCAGCGGAGACCCTCTTGGACTGGTGGGGAGATGCAGATCTAGAGGAGAAGGAGAGGTATTCCACAAACTTTTGTTGGTCGAACTCGTATTCAACCTCTTCCTCGACCGGGATCGAGATCCGCCGCTGTGACACGATGACCTCAGATCTGAGGCGGTTGGCTCCCATTGTGGTCGCCAGCTTATTCGCGGGGAAAGTTGTGGTGATTTCCATTGCAGTGAATTCGTTACAAACTTCGATCGCTTACAACGAGATTTAGAAAAAAAAGATCGCCTTTTTTATAAGGATTACAATGAAAATCACAAAAGATTACACATTTATCTCCGTTAATGAACAAACGCCAGATCCGTTTATCGAATCCTCGCTTACGTGGGATCTTGGCCTGTGCCGAGGACTTTGTTCCGTCCGTGGACCACCACATGATCAGATCTAGGTGCGAGATCTACAGATCTATGGTGATTATTTCACGAAGAAAACAACCGCCAACGGGAATCAACTCACGAAGGAGATGATTGCCGGAGTGGGTGAAATCGACTAAGCGAATCCAAGCACGGGCCCTGAGATTAAGACGGAGCTTAATCTAGTGGGTGGATCTGATAGGTCTGACCTGGATCCACCTCGATTCTTCCCTTGGATGTGTAGATCTAGATTAAGAAGTCTTGATCTCGTGTGTAAGGAGTTTAGATTTGAGTTTTTTCCTGTGAAAAGAGCTCAGATCTGTGCCAAAATTCCAACCCCTTCAACTGAGACCCCCTGGCCTATTTATAGGCTGGGGTCGGGGCTCTTGTGGCTGAGGCACCAAATGGTGCCTTGGCTTGGCTGAGGCACTCATTTGGATTTTTGTCTGACATTTTCTGAGTCCGATTCCTTTCGGTCACGTCGATTCTTGAGTTCGATTGATTATTTTGTCAATTCTGGAGTGCGATTGGTTCAGTTCCGTCAACGTTTGAATCCGGTTAATTCAATCTCATCGACGTTCAAGTCCAGTTGACTCGCCTTGTCAAAACTCGCTTATCTGAAGCTTCGTCGTTGGATTTATTCTCTAATTCGTTGCTTCACTGACTTGTACGCCTTGCCGATTCGTTTCATGTGCTCGTCAACTTGCTTTGTGTGTTTTCTGGCGTGCTTACGTCGTCAGCGGTTCTTAATCGCATTGTTGGATGGGTCGCCAATTGTCAACCCACGTCACGAGCCACGTTCAGGTACTTACAGGCATATTTTAACGCCTACAGGCGGTGTGACATTTGAAAAGAATGCAAGTTATGACCTGCCAGAATTGCATAGTGGGTAAGACACTTTTTTGTGTCTAGGCACCAAAATTGTCTCGCCCATTGGCGAGACCGTTTGTACTGTCTCGGCCAAAGGGTTTTAGTTCCCTTCTTGTTGTAACCACTCCTCCTCATTTAAAAGCACGTTTAATGCCCCATTTATGCGCTTAGTGGGCGTCTTTTAAGGATGTAACTGCCCAGTAATGTAAATGAATGTCCCCACATGTTGAAAAGGTCAAATGGGCCCCATAAATAACAATAAAACACATGGAAAATTCTTCAGACACAATAAGTGTCTCGGCGATGGCTGAGACACAACAAATGTCTCGGCCATGGCCGAGACACAATAAGTGTCTAGAACATATATTTATTAGTTTTACCCCTGTGGTTAATTTCCTTAGGGTTTGATGATGTGGTTCTTCAATCTTTTCATGATTAAATCACACTTGGGGTTTATCAGCAATTTTCGATGCCTGCAGAAACCCCCTCCAAAGTTTTCAGACTCTACAGTATTTTATCGAGGGGTCTGCAATACTTTGGATAAGATGAGCATTGCTTCTGTTCAACGTTGAACTTTATAGAAGAGGTCTATATCTTGCTTCAGCTTTTGAACCCTGGCTACGCGACGTCGCTGACCATATTCTGGGATCAATGGCTTTTGCGTCTATATTTGAAGTGACTGAAATGATTGAGTTGATTTCAAACTGATTATCTTCATCCTGAAGGTTACAGCTTGGGTTGTAGTTGAATTTGTAGGAGTATCAGGACAAATATTTATCCGACCACTTTAACCCGTCACAGTGGGAGATGGCTACTCACCATTACCGTTATGAAGCAAGTGGCGTATTGTTCTTCTTCAATAATGTGGATTTAGAGAAGAGACACCGTCAGACTTACTGATCATCTGGAATCAAATAATCTATTGTAGGGATAAATTTCAGAGAAAACTCCCGAATGTGACCAGATCAAATTGTTTTGGAGACGTCATGTTTATGGATCGTGGGGGAGATAAACATGTGAAACGTCTCAAATCACAGGCGGAGACTAACCGTCAAATTCTTGAGTTGCCAAGACAGTTGTTGGCCCCTCCTTTGTGTGTGACATGTTTTGTATCTCGCTGGGTCACCTTCGGCGGAGACACATGTTGCGTTGCGCTCAAAGGGGCTGACATTGAGTCCATGCTTTATAAACCCGTCGGTTCGGGACTTTTCAACACTTATTAGCCTGCCTCTTGTTGAAGGCTCTCCTGTTCAACCTGGACCACTGGCTACTCAAGCCGGACCTGAATGAACTCCGGTGGTTCCCGAAGCTGAACCGACAAATGTGTGGCTAACAGGCCAAGCTGAGGGATCGGACATCGAACTTGCTCGCTCGAAGAAAGATGTTGAAGATGCCCAAGAAACGCGGATTCTTCTAAAGATCGATCTGGCTGGAATAGAGAAGTCTTGCTCCAAGTTAGCTGAACAACTGAAGACCTTTGATGAAAGGTTCGCTATGTTTGAGCAAGAGATCATTCAACTTCTAACTCCTGACAATTCCTCGAGGGTCTTCTTAGAGAGGGAGTTAGAACAAGAATATAAGGAGGAGCTCTCAAGCCTGGAAGAGCGGATTTGCCACCGCCAGTTATCCTGCTAAAGTGCTTTTGTTCTGTTTTGAGCATAATCTTGATAGGATTTTTAGCAAACTCTCAGCCATCAATAGATTTGATAATCCTTTACCAACTACTGTCTGAGTTAGGCTAGCATGTAGATTATCTAAGTCCGTTCTACATGTAACATTGTGCTAAGAGAATGAAATCTCTTAGACTTTGTACTACGATATTGAATACGTAGACTTGATCAATTATCACGGGAATTGACTACCCGGCAGCGTGTGTGAGACACTGACTTATTTATGATTTAAGAACAGGAATAACACCTACTACGCATAAATAGGCGTAGGTTTAACAGATCATTAGGTTAGTAATGAGACTGGCTATGTATTGAATGCATAGACTTTGTTTGACATGATACTGAATACGTAGACTTGGTCAATTATCACGGGAATTAACTACTAGATGGCGTGTGTTAGATGCTGACTTATTCCTAATTTAGGGACAGGAATAACACCTACTACGTATAAATAGGCGTAGGTTTAATAGATCATTAGATCAGTAATGAGACTGGCTATGTATTGAATGCATAGGCTTTCTTTGCTACGATAAAGAATACGTAGACTTGGTCAATTGTCATGGAAATTGACTACCCAGCAGCGTGTGTGAGACGCTCACTTATTCCTATTTTAAGGACAGGAATAACACCTACTACGCATAAATAGGCATAGGTTTAATAGATCATTAGGTCACTAATGAGACTGGCTATGTATTGAATACATAGACTTTGTTTGCTATGATATTGAATACGTAGACTTGATCAATTATCACGAAAATCAACTACCTAGCGGCGTGTGTGAGACATTGACTTATTCTTGATTTAATGACAAGAATAACACCTACAACGCATAAATAGATATAGATTTAACAGATCCTTAAGTCAGTAATGAGACTGGCTATGTATTAAATACATAGACTTTGTTTGCTATGATACTGGATACGTAGACTTGCTCAATTATCATGGGAATTGACTGCCCGGTTGCATGTGTGAGACACTAACTTATTCCTAGTTTAAGGACAGGAATAACACCTACTATGCATAAATAGGTGTAGATTTAAGCTGCTGAAATTGTTGTCTTCTCTTGGGGCAAAGACAAACATGTTGTGTCTTCTCTTGGGGCAAAGACGAACCTGTTATATCTTCTATTGGGGCAATGAAGAACCCGTTGTGTTGGAGAGGAAGAAGATATTTTCTTATCTTCCACTTCTATTGAAAACTCTTTGCTCATATGAGGTGAGAGTCAAAAGATTCCTGACGCACATGCGTTAATGAATCTATAAGGATATTCAAAGTGGGATCTCCACTTCGAGAATCAAATTGGATTCGGGCCACGTGGCTTTGACTCAAAAGGAGCATTTTAACTCACGTGTGTAAAAAGTAAAATTTGTAGAAGCAAAATGTTCAAATTTGTCTCCTCTTGGGGCAGAGACGAAATCGTTGCTCATTCACGAAATGAATCGAGGAGAGGTTTTGACATTATTGTTGGCCTTAACTATTGTGGGTTTGGCCAATTGGGAGTGATGATAAAGAAATTTTGATTTTGGTCCTAACTGTTCGAAGGTTTGACCAAGTGAGAGTTTTGGTAAAGAAATCTTGATTTTGGTCCTAACTGTTTGAAGGTTTGACCAAGTGGGAGTTTGGAGATCATGACTATTCAAAAGCCTGATCATACAACATTGGTGAAGAGTATTTCTTGGCTATCAAGATATGATAAACCTATGCCCTTCATTGTAAAACGGGTTATCCTGAGCACACTAAGGATAGTATTTCTTCAGGAACTTCCTATTAATTGGTATCATTATCTTATCACCGTTTTGGGTGATTAAGTGATATGCACTATTTGAGTAGACCGTATCAATTATAAATGGTCCTTCCCATTTAGGCTAGAATTTGCCTTTCTTTTTAGAGTTAAGAATCATTGGTCGCCAGACAGCGAGTACCAAGTCTCCCTCCCGAAGACCCGATGCCGGACTTTTTTGTTGAAGGCTTTAGAAAGTCTGGCTTGGTATAACTCAATTTGTTATTGAGCTTCCAAGTGTGTTCCATCCAACATCTCTAGCTCTTCAAGACGCTTCTAATGTTGTTCATCATCCGTCACTCCTGTTGCAAGTGCAACACGTAGGGACAGGATTTGTATTTCTAATGGCAGGATGGCTTCGCATACGTATACCAAAAAATATGGGGTGAATCCAGTTGGTGTTCAGACAGTAGTGCGGTATGCCCAAAGAGCCTCGCCAAGCTTATCGTTCCAATCTCGTTTATTGGCCTTCACGAGTTTTAACAAGATTTTAATAATTATCTTGTTGAACGCCTCTGCTAATCCATTTGTAACCGGATTATAGGCCGTAGATGAAACATCTTGAATTTGAACTTATTGCAGAATTTGACAAAGGCGTTGTTGACAAATTGGGGGCCGTTGTCGTGCACAATTTGCCTTGAGACATTGTATCGATAAATGATATGGTGTTTGATGAATTTGATGACATCACTCATCTTGACTTCTTTGAGCTGAATAGCTTCAGCCCATTTGGAGAAGTAATCGGTGATTGCTAAAATAAGTGGTCACCTTTTGCTAATGGGGAGAAGATAGGTCCTACCACATCCATACCCCAAGTTTTAAATGGCCAGGAAGTGGTTGACGGATGCAGGTTCTCTGGCGATTGATGCATATATTTAGCATGTATTTGACATGCATGACATCATTTTGTGTACGCAATCACATCTTTGATCATGGTTGGCCAATAATAGCCTAATTTTCTTAGTCAATCTCCTAACTTAGGACCTAGATGATGTGCACCACAAGTTCCATCATACACTTCTTTGAGGGCTTCTTCTGCTTCCTTGGTTGAAAGGCATCGGAGTAGTAAACTGTCATATGTACAGCGATAGAGCGTTTGAGTTGTGGCGTTATAATAGAATCTTGGTGCCCTTCTTCGAACTGATTCCCTTTCTCTTACGTCTTTCGGTAAGATACCGTATAAGACATAATCTATAATGGGAAAATACCAATTTCGAGGTTCGAGCCTGATTAAAGTGGCATGCACTTCTTTGACGTTCAAAGTTCATTCTGATATAAAAAGTTAATGTGTCCTCACGGTAATCAATTGTTCTGTTTCTAAGGGTTGCACCAACGAAATAGCTAATGCTACTAACGCATCTGCATAGGCATTCTGGAGACGTGGTATATATTCGATGAAGAAACTTTCAAACGATTCTGCTATCTCTATTGCCGCCTCATAATATGGGATTAGGTCCAGATTCCTAACTTCGTAGTACCCTCGGATCTGATTGATTATGAGTTGGGAATTCTCAAAGGCTTCGAGCTATTCAACCCCCAGCTCTTTGGTGAAACTGAGTCCAATAAGCAGCGCGTTGTATTTGGCTACATTATTAGAACACGGCTCGGTTAACAAATAAACTCGAGGTATCACATGCTTCCCTAGGGAAACTAAGACAACTCCAACTCCAGAAGAAATCTTAGAACATCCAGGGGTATTTACCACATTGGTAGCTCAAGAAGCTCCATCAAAGTACAATTGCCATATTTGCTTATGCGACGTAGTGTTGACCTCGTGAGTTTTGTCAGGTAGGTCTTCATAAATTTTAGCTCTATCCTTGCAAGGCTAGACTACTAAAAGGTCACAAATTGCATGTCCTTTCACCGACTTCTGTTGTTTGAAGTGAATGTCATACTGTGAGAGAAGCAATGTCCATCTTGCTAATCGCCAATTCAAGGAGGCCGGTTGTGTCATAAAGACTCAGATCGGATTAACATCCGAGATGACATATACCGTTTGCCCACTAGATAATGACACATTTTCTAGACTGCAAATACTAGGGCCAAACATTCTTTCTCAATATCGGGATATTGAGATTCGGCACTCACCATTGTCTTACTCAGATAGTAGACTGCATGTTCCTGATCGTTATCATCATCTTGTGCTAATAAGGCACTTAATAAATGGTTTGTGGCTCTGACATAAATCAAGAACAGTTTCCCTAATTTCGGTGCAGCAAGAACAGGGGGATTTGATAATATACTTTGATATCTTCAAATGCCTTTTAACAAGCGTCATCCCATATGAATGAAACGTCCTTTTTGTTGAGTTTGGAGAATGGATGGCATTTTCTTGCAAAATTCGAGATGAAGTGTCTGACATAAGCCAATCTTCCTTGTAACCCCCTAAGTTCTTTAAGGTTTCTCGGGGGTTGTAATTCATTGATTGCCTTCACTTTGTCAGGGTCGATATAGATTCCCTTCGATGTGACAACAAAACAAAGAAATTTACCGCTAGCCATTTTCGGGAAAGACTTAGTAGGATTCATCTTCAATTGATGACTTCGCATGAGATCAAATACTGTCTTGAGATCTTTGATGTGATCATTCTTATTGCGGCGTTTCACCACTAAGTCGTCGACATAACATTCAACGGTTTTCTGGAGATGCTCTTGGAAGATCTTCATCATTGCTCATTAATATGTAGCACCTGCATTCTTCAAACTGAAGGGCATGGCAGTGTAGCAAAATATGCCAAGAGGCGTCTTGAATGAGGTGTGCTTCTCATCATCAGGATGCATATTAATTTGATTGTACCCGGAGAATCCATCCATAAATGACATTCTTTCAAACCCACAAGTATTGTCAATAATGACATCCGTGATGGATAGTGGAAAGTCATTTTTCAGGCATGTGATGCTCAGATCTCTAAAGTTGATGCAGATTCTAATTGTCCCATTCTTTTTTAGAATAGGGACAATAATTGCCACCCAATCTGGATGTTGTTCTTCTCTAATGAAACTCGACTCTATGATTTTCTTTACTTCAGTAACAATTTCTTCCATAATTTGTGGGCGAAATCGTCGCTGTTGTTTCTTCACAGGTTTGGCATGTGGCTTAATATTGAGGCGGTGCACTGTCACTTTTGGATCAAGCCCTGGCATATCTTCATAATTCTAGGCAAAGACGTCAATATAATCTTTGGCGAGAGAAATTAATTCATCTTTCTCTTTTGGCAAAAGACAGCCGCTAATAAATATGGGTTTTAGATTTGCTTCGTCTTCCATATTTATTTGAATCACTTCATCTTCGGTAGGTGGTTCCCTTTGTTCGAACCTATTACCAAACTGAACGTTCAAGTGGAAAGTCTAAGGGTCTTCCCAAATTGGTGAGTGATCATCTCCTCTAGGCTTTTCAGGGCTTATTGTAGTCATATTAGACATTAGTCCTTTAAATACTTCCCCAAAGATAACGTCTGAATTCCACGCTGAGGAAGCTGATGAGTTGTCATGGTCATCAATCTGCCAACAACATTCAACGGCAGAAGAAGAAGTATAACCCAGACCTCTCTTGTGCTCATAATAACGGCTAGGTTTTCCTTTTGGCACATAAGAAAGTTGAAGTGGAGTTCGAATGCCTCGCCCAGAATAAAGACCTGCCCTGTCGCGAAATCATATCTCCATTTGCTCCATGTAATGGCGTACTTGTGAACTATACTTGGAGAAACATTTGCAAGATTCTTCTTCTCTATCATCAGTTTCCCAGAAGACATTTCGCGGTGGAGATATTTTTCCTTTCCCAAAGATTATTTCCTTTGCATCTTTTGAAGGAATGATGAAAGTTGATCCCGTCGAGCTTTGGAGGCATTTCTTCTTGTTAGACGATGAAAGCGGCACGTGCACATCATAGTCTTTATATAGTACCTACATTACAT
This sequence comes from Asparagus racemosus, assembly GCA_037177215.1. Classification (NCBI taxonomy): domain Eukaryota; kingdom Viridiplantae; phylum Streptophyta; class Magnoliopsida; order Asparagales; family Asparagaceae; genus Asparagus; species Asparagus racemosus. The sequence goes on from JBAKGM010000139.1 coordinate 24,309,660, forward strand.
TATGAACACTAGATACATATTCTAAATCGTCATTTATTATATGTTTGTCGGCAAGTTGCCAATTACAACCTCCTCCTAACGATTCAGTTTCATCAAGATCGATTACAAAAGGCTCAATGTCATTAAGTACAAAGTTTCCATCGTAATCGAGCCCGGCTTCGGTATCAGATTCATTTCCACTGTTCGTATCTTGGGCTGATGGTTCAGCATTGGATTCAGCGCCTTATAGAAGGGATCAGTAAAATAATTTTCCAACCCCTTGAATGGCTGCTTATCCACGACCACCGTCTTGACTACATTGTCTGTGTCAACATACTTTAAGCACTGCTGTAATGTAGCCGGGACAATGATGTTACTATGGAATCCAAGGTCGACCTAATAGTAGATTGCAAGAAGTCTCTGCGTCGATGATATAGCATGTGACTTCAGATTTGAGGTTCCCAAGCTGGCATTTTAGACGGATTTTACCCAAAGGTCTGGAACCACTGGTATTGAATCTATAAATGACAGTGCCCGTTGAAGCCAGCTTGCTAGCCGAAATGCCGAGATGATACATCAATCAGAGAGGCATGATGCTGACTACAGATCCCGCGTCGACTTGAATTCAGTTGACAGTAATCGAGCTGATGTACCCAGTAAAATACAAAGGCTTGTCGTGCTTCGAATTTTTTACTTGCATATTATCTTGGGTGAATGTGATGCAAGAGAAATGCTTGGCTGCCAAGTTGCAATATTCAAGCTTTTCAGGAACATTCTTGACTTGCGTGATGAAGGCTTTTGAATCAACTAATGCTTCCTGTGAAGCCTCTTTGGTGTCTTTAGAGAGACGCAGCAACTCGTAGAGAGTTATCCTTGCCGGGATATTAGCCAGCTGAGCCATGACATCGAAGTGATACTGAGCATTCGAACTTCCAAGTTTATCTCTTCCAATCGGATGATTGAATCGAGACTGCTTCGGAACTTAAACCGCCTGCTGTTGGGGTTGCTTCCCTTCTAGTTTAGCCATATCCTCCTTGGTGATCTCCTACTGCTATAATTTTTCAGCGGGCATAGGAGGAATTAAGGATATTCCTAGCTCCGTCAGCATCTTAGCATTTGGATTGGAAGCTTCAGGGTACTCATATCTGTACTCGCGTCCGCTCCTGGTGGCATACGCTGGCTCTTCTATTATTGCAAGAACTTCATGCTCATTTTCGAAAGAAGAAAGAGTTAGAATCTTCTCATCGCCCTCCTCTGGAGTTGCTGAGATGTGACCACAAGACCTGCCTTTACGCCTGGACTTCTGTGCAGAAGAAGATCCGATCCACTACTCATCTTGAAGGAGATCTGGATGAACCCATAGTACTTCGCCATTTGGGGCAGTATGTGAAACTAACCCCTTCTGACATTGACCATGTGGGTCATCATTGATCGTCTTGACTTTGACTTTAGGGATAATCCTCTGTTGGTACATCATAGGTGGCATGGACCCAAAATTGATAGCCACCATGTTTGAACTGACTTTCTTTTCTTTCTTTGTCGTTATGATGCTGGCATCGATCAAAGCTTGAATCTTGTCCTTAAAGACAAAGCCATTCTTATGATGGATCCTCCTGTGATACGAGAAATATTAAGGATCCGAGATCTTATTAGCTTCCTCCTGATTTGTGATTAGAGACAACTTGATCTTGTTGTTGTCCAAAAGATATTTGAAAATGGCCGGAACTTCTTCCTCCATAAAGGTGTAAGTTCTCTGAAATCTCGAATCTAGAGCCTTCTGCATCTCTTGAGATTTTTGTTGAAACCTCAATTATGGTTGCGGCTACTGTGATGATTGTTGACGTTGTTGCTGGAATGTTTGATTGGCATCAACAGCGGTAGCCGGCGCCTTTCCTCTACCACGGGGCACAAAATTTGACTTTGAGGGGCCTGTTGTTGATTGGCCTCTCTCAGTCTTGTTTCGCTTGAGGAACCTCTCAGCGTGTTCTCCTCAAAGCTCAGATCTTTCCATGTGGTCGGTGCTACAACCCTCATGGCTTCCAACAACTCTAATGAAAGATTGTTGTGACATGTTTGCAGTATGAACTCTTCTGTGACTAGATCCCTGTAGTTCATAGCTTTGTTACGGAAGCGTTTAACGAAAGCATCGATCGACTCTCGACTTTTCTGCTTCTCATCCAAGAGGGTTCCAATTGAAACTTCAGTGTTATTGTCAAAGAAGTTGTTAAGAAAGGAACTCTTCATGTCGTCCTAGGAATTGATGCTCCTAGCCTTGAGTCTTCGATACCATCGAAGGCGCCCCCGCGAAGGGTACCTATGAGTGATTGAACCATCAAGGGCTCGTTTCCTAAGATCACACCCAGATGAGATTTGAAGTAGATTAAGTGCTGCGTGGGTGAGCCTCGTCCATTAAATGGTGTGAAGTTAATCAAGCTGAACTTTGGTGGGTACGAAATCGAGTCCCATTCTCTCCGATATGGACATGGAATTCCTGTCTTTTTAACTTCTTGAGCAGATAATAGAGCATTGATTTTGCCTTCAAGCTCTTTCATTTTTCTTCTTTCGTCCTCCCCTTATTTCAGAGGTGGGTCGACGATAATGGTTTCATCCACTTCCGTGTCACTCTCTTCTATATCGTGAGTGACATGGTGACTAGGTCTGCTTTGTCGATTGGACCTAGGTTGTGCAACTTTATGGCTTTGTAATTCCCTCATCTGCTGCATGGCTAGCTCCATCTCTGTCTTCATTTCTGTCCTGAGATCATCTCTCTGCTTAGCGAAGGCTTCTTGTAATAATTGATCCATTGTTTCAGGAGTGATTGTATAAGCTTCTCTAGCCTGACCGATACTTGACATCATGTCATCGGATGCTATTGCTGAGTAGGTGTCAGAAACTTTATCTTCAGATGAATCCCCTTCATGCATCCTTCTATAATCCCTGCGTTGTGTAGCTCGCAGTTGCAACCGAGACATTCTCTGGAAAAATTTTGGTGCTGACTTTTCCTTCAGGAGTGAAGTCAGGATCTATGTCTTTTGCAGCCTTTCCTTTCCTTTTGTCCACCATGTTAATGGTAACTTTAGGGAATTCATCTTGTTCGGTCGCAGATCTTCTCCTTCAGAAGCATCTTGGCCTTGGCTTTGATTCTTCCACTATTGGCAGAGAAAGCCTTTCAAATACTGAAGCTCTTTGCGGATGAGCTTCTGACTTGGAGCAATCACATCCTGATAATAATGTCTTGATCAGGCGTGCACACGAGCAGGAATAATCTATTTCATCAATTGTCCTTTTTTGTGTATTGCCACCCCTGGCCTAATGACATGGTCGATTAGGGTGACGTACTGCTTGCTGTGAACCGTCGTGGATTGCACTTCCACCTCCAAGTGTAACGTTGTCTTCAATTGGAAGACACGTCTTCTTTTGGGGGCGTTGACCATTTAACCTAGCACACTCATTAGGAGGCGCTTTTGATCGTTTATCAACTGGAGTTGTCCTTGCATGAACCAAAATTGTATGGTCATCTCTTGTGACCCTGTGGTATACATGCTTCCCTTCAACAGTCTCGCAGACCCCCTGTAGGACGCTCAAACGAGATGCGATAGGAGCACCAGTGGGGTTCTGGGCACGACCCCCAGTCTGTTGTCCCAAGCATTCCTTCGCTGGTGCTTTGCCTTGGTTTCCGGGCTGTGGGCTGAGGTGATTAAACACCGAAGTTGTATTCTCAAGCTTTGTCGTTGACATGACAACAGCAGAAGTAGATGGATGCAGCCGAGGAGAACTCCCTTGATCTGGATAGTTGGAAGTGTCTGGACTGGCATTTCTTTGGCCAAGACAGTTTGGACTGTCTCGGTTGAAGGCTCTTTGGCTGAGACAGTTAGAAGTGTCTTGGTCAAAGGCTCTTTGTCTGAGACACTTTGTACTGTCTCGGTTGAAGGCTTGGAAGTGTCTCGACCAAAGGCAGAGCCTTGGGCTAGCTTCTGTTCTGAATTTTGTGCCGTTTTCAGGATCTAAGCTTTTTTGATTGATCCCTTTGTTGATTTCAACTCTTGCGCCTTACGTATAATAGCACGTGCATGAGCTACACGTGCACGATGCTTTTGAGCATGTTCTTTCCTCGTCAAACGGGTTCTCTTGACAGGAATCCACTCCTCTTTGATGGGAGTACCAGTGTTTTGGAGCTGAGGCACTGGTTTTTCTTGACAACTCTGAGTACATGAGTTCATGTACTAATAAACTCTGTCCGTAGACTCCTTGGCCTTCGCAAACTGGAGGGCCATCTTCTGACGCTGTCTCTGATGAGCTCTCTTTGACAGAGTTGCGGGAATCTTGAAAGACAACGCTTTCTTCAGAAAAGAGTCATCACGAGCAGAGCTCCCATCTTTGCAGTTTGCCGAGGCATTATTGCGAGGGGAAACCTCCATCACAATTGGGTAAGATTCATCACCCTTAGTGATGAGTCGGACGTCCCTCCTTGTAGATAAAATCCTCCGATACTTGCGAGGTGAGGAGGATCTTGATGAAGAGGAGGAGAGGTACTCTTCAAACTTGGCTTGGTCAAAGATGTAATCGAGTCCGTCGACCATAAGTTCAGCGTGATCGCCGTTCGGCTATGACACAATAGCCACAACGTTTAGACTATTGGCTCCCACTGTGGTCGCCATCGTGTTTGCGCCAAGAATGAGTTGATTCTCTTTAGTTTCCATTCGAAAACGTTTTAAAATGAAAACAAACTGAAAGATTGCACGTGTAACTTTCTCTATTACAAAGAAAATAAGATCTCACTCTCGTTCAAAACTCAAACAGAAGTCGCTACGTAGCAAGCTCCTGCTTGTGTGAGTTCTTTGCCTGTGCTGGGGACGCGTCGTCCGTGGACCATTGAGCAACGATCGCTGAATTAACAAAGTTGAGTTTCTGTTTCGCTAAGGAAATAAGAAATTAAGCAAATATCTTAGCTAAGTAAGATATCTACTCTTCCCAAGATTTAAAGCAAAGCTTAAACTCAAGGAAGCTCTGGGTGGATTGCTCTTGAACTCTCTCTCTGCTCTATTGAAGTCAAGATTTAGCTCTCCAAATTCTGGCTCTAGCTCTCCAAAATCTCCAAATTCAAGATCCTTAGGGGGCTATTTATAGCTTTTGGGAAGCATAACAACTGAAAAGAACACAAGTTATGGCCTGCCAGAATTGCATAGTGGGCAAGACACTTTTTGTGCCTCGCCACCAAAACTGTCTCGGCCATTGGCGAGATAGTTTATACTATCTTGGCCAAAGGGTTTTAATTTCCCAGCTGTTGTAACCATTCTCCCTACTTTAAAGGCACATTTAATGCTCCATGTATGCATTTAGTGGGCGTCTTTTAAGGATGTAACCGCCCATTAATGTAAATGAACATCCCCACATGTTGAAGAGGTCAAATGGGCCCCATAAATAACAATAAAACACGTGGAAAATAATTCAGACATAATAAGTGTCTCGGCAATGACTGAGACACAATAAGTGTCTCCCCGATGGGCGAGACATAAAAAGTGTCTCGGACATGGCCGAGACACAAAAAGTGTCTCGGACATGGGCGAGACACATTAAGTGTCTTGCACATGCATGTTGTCAGTTTTTTCCCCTGTGGTTGATTTCCTCAAGCTCTGTTGATGCTATTCTTCAATCTTCTCATGATTAAATCATACTTGGGGTTCATCAGCAATTTTCGATGCCTACAATACCCTTATAAAAATTTTCACAAGGGAATAAAATCACCAATGGTGATTCATCTGACCACACTAACCGAAGGTCAAGACATCATCGTTATAGGTGACGCTCACACACTAAAGCCCAAAGTGGCTAAGTTGACTCAAATCAACTTGGAACTCCTGCTGATCTACGAGAGTGGCTATCTCTGAAGAGATCACGCTAATGTCAACATTGTGCAACTCAGAGAGAAGTAGTTGTGGTAGATCAAAGGAATTGCCAATGCAAAGCTTTTCTTGAAAAGGAATCAGTCTTTAATCATCTTTGTTAAAATCCTAGGCCTTCAGACGCTAGGGTTAAAAGACGACGATGTATCCAAAAGGGTAACAACAACGTTCAAGAGTTCATAGTCAATACTATTGGTGTTGCCTCTAAAGATAAAGAGGAAGATGCCAATAGTCCTTCTGATCCCAGATACTCTCCTCTATTAGAAGTATACTATCAAATATCGATGGTGTCTACCGTCACACTAGATCAAGGCCAGAGGCAGCGATCCCATTTGACTATTCCATCCTCTAAGCATGTGTACCGCAAGCTGGCCTCAGGTCAACCAGCCAACTACTAGTAATGTTAATTCTGAAATAGTGTGAAATTCTACTCCCAGGTCGAGTCAGGGGCAACAATGGGCTATAGATATGACGGAGCGAAAATATCTTCTCCATTAGATGGAAACCCAAAGACAAGCTTCAAAAGAGTGATTGGAGCGATTAGAAAGATGCTTGGTTGGCTTATGGCAGCTTCTCATCCTCGTCTGAGTTCTTTGAAGGGGGAATGACCAATAATTGAATATTTCCTGGATAAAGAACAAAAGCATTAAGAAGGTGCAGATTCTGATCATTTAGCATAAGAAACATCGGCGCCTCCTAAACCAAGTCAAGAGACCAAGGTCCTCGAGGACCTCTAAAAATAGCTTAATGCTCACACACAGCATACAGTAATAAAGAAGGTTGGGATTACCCGACCTTATCCCATCGAATAGGATTCTGTTCCTTATCTGATGAAGTTCAAGCTGCCGAAGTTGCATACGTTTGATAGCAAATGTCCTCCAAACCAACACATTTACTACTTCCACCAACAAACATAGAGTGTAGTAGGGAATGACGCTATTAAGGCACGACTCTTTATTGGTACCCTTTAGGGGGTAGCCTTTGATTGGTTCTAAAATCTGCCCGAAGGGTCAATTAAGTCTTTGGCTGATCTGGAATCTCAGTTCCTCTCTCAATTCCATGAGGAACAATCAGATGTGACCAGGGCCGGACTTCTTTTTGAAAGGCAAAGAGGTGACAACTTGGTCAGAGATTACATCGAGTGATTTCATAATTTGAGCTTATGTTGTTGGAATATGCCATTATTGATGCTACTTCAGACTTGTCACCACAGCTTCGCAAGTCGTGTTCAAGTCCATATAGGTGCCATCAAGGCTCACACTTAGAAAGACTTAATGGAGCAAATTGATATCGCAGAGAAATCAGCGAAGTGCTTCAACAAGTTCGATCCTTGCACTAACCACAAAGGGGACAAGAGCAAATAGGGACAATCCTCCTAGTCGGTTGAGGTTAAAAAGCCCTCCAACTTGAAGGAGTCTAGAAAGAATGCTCAATGCACTGACTCCTTCAAAGACGAACATAGAGTGGCCATTTTTCACGTTTTCAATAAGGGCAACCGGTTAAAGCTTCCCAAAGCTCAACGCCCCAAGGAGATGGGAAAGACTGATGACCCCAACTAGTGTCTCTATCACAGGATGTTGGGATACCTGATAAAAAACTATTATATCCTCAAGGATAATGTACAAACTTTTATCGACTAAGGATTTCTCAAGTTTCAACCTGAGCAAAAGAAAGTCACAGCTAATTTGTGACTCTTTAGTTCAAATCTATGCTGGAAAATCTAGGCTCAAGATGGAATTGTCTCCAATCTCGCTGTGAGAATGGAAATGGTGGATCGTGACCAACGAAATCAACAAAACAAAGGCTTTGTCCCTCTCACTACAATGAGGAGAGAAATAATATGGGTTCATCCCAACCTCCTTCAAGATAAACATTGGACTCTTCCAAAGTTGAAATCGAAGGGTAAATGCAAGATGAAGCCTTGTAATGTTATCTTTGCAATCATAGGAGAGGAATTTCTACAAGTCTCTTCACTCACAGATTCGGAGGAAGAAAAAAATGTCATGACGGGGATGAGATCTGACAAATATTATTTGAGAAATTATGATCATCCAGGACCCTCCAAGTAACCCGAACTAGCCAAGCATAAGGAGACTCAGTTCGACAAAGCATTGCAGCGCCCCTTGGCTAACTCCAAAGATCCATTTCAGTATGATATCACGGCCTAGTTAGCCAACATCCCAGCTCCTATAACATTATTCTGACTTCTATGTTTGGCTAAGGATATGAGCGAGCTTTGAAAGAAGTGTTAGATGATAGTGAGGTATTTATTGCCTGCATGTCCGAGCCTCCCCATGATGAAGAATGTGAGCAGTGCTATCAATGGCAATGATAGACACCTTACATTACCTTCACTTTGGATGATATGCTCAACAAAGAGCATCATCACAACTGACCCCTCTATTATACTAGGTACGTAGGGTCAGTGAAGGTCGAGAGGATTCATATTGACCTAGGTTTTGCTTTGAGCATAATCCCATGAAGGCTCCTTAGCTTCTTGGGTATTCCCCTTTACAAGCTTTCAAAAACTACTGCTACAATCTTTGGTTTCAACTCTAGTAGTATCTAGTCGCTTGGGAAAATTTGACTCAAATGTCAGATTGGAGACTTGAAGACTGAAGTGACTTGTTATGTCATCAGTGTCGAAACACCGTACAACCTGCTTCTCCAACGACCTTGGATTCATTCCGACATGATAGTCCCATCAATTCTTCATCATGATAGTCCCATCGATGCTCCATCAATGTTTCAAGTACGTCGATGAGCAGGGGGTTCTACAAAAGGTTGACGCTGAAAAGCACCTCTTCAAAGGGGTAGAGAATTATTTTACCGACTCTTTCTTGTATGATGATAAGCATGTAATTCAAATTGCTCTTCTCGATGATCAAGATAGGGGTAATGAAGCGAATAATGAACCAGATCAAAATGAAGATCCAATCTGAGAAACGGAGCTACTTGTAATTACCTTTGAAGAACCATGTACCACCCAATTAGCTGAAAATAAGGCAACTAGATCTTTGATGATAAAGTTGATTATACTTATGAGTTGATTATACTTATGACTATTGTGTAGGCTATCTGAGTATGAAAGATCAAGAGTAGATGCTCTATTGTGTAGGCTATCTTTAGACTTAACTTTGTACATGCTTGTGAATGAGCATTATTTGACTCATCAATACCTAGATGGCTTGGAAGATGCTATCTTTACAGTTCAAGCTAAAGGAAGTGCTCGAAACCCTATTGTTTTTGGGAAGGTCATGCCACTACTGCACGTTTTAAACTTAGATGATGAAGTCGAAGGAGCACCCGAGTTTTCTCATTATAGCTTGTAGTCTCGGCATATAATGGCCAAAATGGGGTATGACTTCACCCTAAAGCAAGGATTGAACGTCAATCAAGGGCTAAGAATTCCTATAATCTCCTTTGTGCTATAAGGAGAAGCCATCAATTATTATAATTGAACTAAATGTGAACACGGGTACATTTCCCCAATAGCCGACTCACAAATAAGATCAGCGTCTTATGATTTCCTAAGTAGCTCTTCACACACGTCTAGCTGGGATTCTAACATCAACATTGGAGCTATGTTTGATGAATTCATGATTAACATAGTTTCATATAGTTTAACCATGGATCTTGATGAATCTGAAGTGTTTGAAGATCTTGAGGATGATCCCTGGGTGAAACATCTTAGAGAACAATGGGAGCCACACTTTGAAATCAGCTAACCACCTACTAAAGATAAAGTGATCTAAGTCAACATAGGTGATGAAGCCAATCCCAAAACCATCTTCATCAACGAGAGTTAATCACTCACAAAGAAAGAAGAACTCATAGCTCTCTTTTGAGAGTACATTAACGTCTTCACCTAGAGTTACAAAGACATGCCTGGCTTGGATCCTGATGTGGCCATACGTCACCTTAACATTGACCTTAATGTTAATCCGGTCAAGCATCATTAGGATGGGCTTGTCAACATCGTTGTGGTGATGAAAAAGAATGGAAAATTTTGAATCTGTATTGACTTTAGGGATCTTAATCTCGCTTGTTTAAAGGACGAGTTCTCGCTCTCTATCATAGATGTCATGGTTGACAATACGTGTGGGCTTGAGAGGCTGTCATTCATGGATGGTTTCTCTCGATATAACCAGATTAAGATGCATCCAGATGATTAGACGCATACGGCTTTCAGGACACCCTTAGGGTTATAGTAGTGCCCTTTGATCTAACAAATGCTGGAGCAACTTACCAACATGCGATGAACATGATTCTTTGTGAGTATTTGCGCAAGGCAATGAAGTGCTATGTTGATGACCTCGCAATAAAGAGTCATCACAAGCAAGATCATGTCAATGACTTAAAGACTATTCAAAATCATGACAAAATATCAATTCAAGATGAATCTAACTAAACCTTTCCAGGGGATATTGTCAGGCATATTCCTTAGATTTATAGTAACATCAAAAGCGATACACGTCGACACCAAAAAAGTAAAAGTCATCTAAGAGATGCCACCTTCAAGAAATCTCAAAGAACTTAGAGGCTTGCACTAGCCTACATCCATAGGTTTATATCTAACCTGTCCGGAAATGCCAACCATTTTAGAGGTTGATGAAGAGGGGCATTTCTTTTGTTTTGGACGACACTTGTTAGAGAGCTTTTGATGAGATCAAGAGTTATCTCATAAAGCCACCTGTCCAAGCTACACTGATTTCAGGTAAACCTTTTCTAATTTACGTCAGGGCTATGGATCATTCCCTGGGGGTACTTCTTGCTCAAAAGAATGGTGATGGTCATGAGCAAGCTATATAATATCTCAGTCGAACTATGATTGGTGCCGAACAATGCTATAATTCGGTCAAAAAAGAATGTCTAGTGTTGGTTTTTACAATCCAAAAGGTGCGACATTATTTGACAAGTCAATCCATTCATGTCATCTGAAGAGTCAATTCTCTATAAATACTCATGATAAAACTTGGATATCCTTGAATTCCAAGTTAGCCAAATTTGTAATATTAATTGCACAATATGACATGATGTTCGTGCCATAGAATGCAATGAAAGGGTAGGCAAACAGCCAATTTCCTAGCGGATCATCCCATCCTTAAGTCATCTAAACTCTACGAAGACATTCTAGATGAAGTCTTCGAGCTAAATGTCGCTTCAGATCACCAAGTGTGGCAACTCTACTTCGATGGTGCATCACAACACAACCATAAAAGAGCAATCGTTGTAGGAGTGGTCAACATTACACTTCCATCGATTTTTTACTGTTAATTTAACACTACACTTCCAAATGGTAATTGTTCTTTAGACTCCTTTGAACCTGACTAGTCAACATTACACCTATGTCAGATGTTCTGTTTGACATGTTAACATTACACCTCTCTCAAAAATCCTATTACTGTCATGTTAACATTGCGCCTCTGAATAGTACCAAACCTGATACATTAACACTATACCTCTATCAGTTTGATTCCATCACCTCTCTCCCCAACATAGATATCAATATGATATGTTAATACTATACGTCTATCGTACTCATAGCAAATGGAAAAAGTTCTTTATTATTATCAAAACAGCTAAGCTATTACAAATGGGAGAATTCTAAATGAAAAAGGGATATAGAGATTGAATGCGCTTGACGTGCTCGGTTATCTTACTGCCCCTAGCATCAAGGGCACCTTTAAGAGCTCGCTCCCTTAAGATCTCTGGATCAATAGGGGTGGTTTGAACTTTAGCGGTTTCTAACCGACCTATTTTAATTTGAAGTTGAGAAGCTTTAAAATCCCGCTCAGCAGTGAACTCAGAAGACTTGAATTCGAGCTCCTTTTTCTACTCTTGAGCCATCCCTAATCTGACTTGAGCCTCAGCTATGATGGCCTTAGCCTCGCTGATGGTAGTTTCTCATTCGAGAATGGTGTTGTCAAGCTCTATTTGCTTACCATCAACAATTGTAAGGTAAACGGTCAACTCTTGGGCCTATGATTGATCTGCTCCACTTCCTTGAGGGCGGTCTCTTCAATCTCGCATCATTTCACTCAGAGCCGACAAAACTCAAGTTTAGCAATCCCAGTAATGCCAGCCTCGTGGAACTGGTGCAAATTCTAAAATTGAATCTCAGCCTCATCAATCATCTTCTTATATGGCCCGGCACGCTCGGTTCCCATAATCGATGCCAAGGCGCCAAGTTGATTCCTCAGCCAAGTTCAATAACTTCACCAAACTCAGAACCACAATTTGAATTTCTAACTCAACCAGGTCATCAGTGTCTAGAGATTGTGGAATCTCTACATGACTTGAAGAACCTATTGTAGTCAAGACCGCTAATGTGTCAGTTGTCAATAAAGAGATAGTTGGCGTAGCTTCCATTTGACTGCTACTTGGTAGGAGATATGATGCAAGCGAGGCTAACACACTTGAAATATTTGTTGTGATAGAAGCTGCAGACATTGCCTCAACCAATGGAGCGGAAAACCATATAACCAACACCGTTGTCACTGGCACACCCATTGGTACAACTTCAATGGTAGTAGCTACAACCTTTGGTTCGAAAAACTCATCTGTCATCGTGGCAGGCTCGTCTTCAAATTGAGGCTCAGGACTCGGTAGAATTACACGCTTAACTCCTTCTGGAGTTGGATAAATTGGTGCGTCATCATTTTCTTCATATGACTCATGAAAAATCAATTTGTGTTGTGTTGCAGAAATAGGTGCGGGTGCAGGACTCACTGCCATGCTAATCGCTAGCTCAGGTTCATTAACACTAGAAGTCGCAATGGAACCAACTGTCAGCACAGGCTCGCTAGCAACAAGAATAGACATGAGAGTCACTTTGCTACCAATCTCTAGCTCAAGTTTATCATCTACAGATAAATGAATGAAGTGTTAGTTACCAAGACAAAGAAACTACACAAACTTGACCAAAGTAGATCATACCTAGCATGTGAGAAGAACCGCCGATGTCACCCTCGAAGCTAGTGTCATCGGGATCAGTGTGGTAGGTGTCAGTCTCTACCTCGTAGTCTACCCTCTCCTTGCCATCTGAGTCCTATTGTTCAAGAGAGATAGGTTCTTTACATGCATATAAGGAGTACATGTCAATCAAGTGCGACTCAATTAAGTCAATGCAAAAAAGAATGCAAACAAAGGTTTACCCAAAGCTGTTGCAGGCTTAACCGTAGGTTCCTGCATTGGACCCGTCGAAGGTTCTTCTCTCATTATGAGCCATTTCTTAGACAGCTCCTGTGAACGTTAGGCTTGCAACAGCCTCTTGCCCTGAATTCCTCTTTCTCTACCAGATGTCCGTCGACGAACCACGGATTCTGTCGGCTCCTGAATACTAATACCGATGGGCCTTTGAGGTGATGGTTGTTCACTTGGCATCCCCGAGTCATCATCATCACTCTCCGTCCAGCATCTACAAAATATTCTCATAGTCTAGGAGCTCGACTTTTGCGGACCTTTCATGGAACCTTCCTTATACTTCCAAATGATCCACTTCACACCTATTTTGTTCACCAGAAAGTTTGAATAGGAAACGTTCACCGCACTATATCATTTGCAAAATCCTAATGTAGCATAGCAGTTAGGAACTTTATAAGGCAAAAATAATTTTGTGCTAGTAACTGTAGTAATGAAGTGGTACCAGGCGTGAGATCCATCAACAAGGCTGCCCAACCGAAATAGTCTTGTGTTTGGATTACCAACAAAAAGTTGGTCATATCAAAACTATCGTGCAAAATGATAATGCATGTACGGGTCAATGTAGCACTCAGTTCCATTTAGCCGAGCAACGAGATGACCTAGCCTAATGCTAACTAACCAGTTGAAACAACCATTGGGTAAACAAGTAAATTCATCTACACCAAAAGTATCTTCAAATTCATCTCCAGGATTGACGCCATTAATGTTCAGAAAATAGCAGTAAAGGCGGTAGTGCTCTGGTTTACGCACGTGTCGATGAATTCTTGTGACATACCTGACAGTCCACTTGGAGCGTTCGTACATTTGAATTGTAATATAAAAGGCCTGAAACATTGACTAAGTTGAGTTTCTAACCTAGCTAATGCTTGAGTGTTTGATTTGAGCATTTGACCTGTTGTTTGCATAAGGAATTCAGAGTGTTGGATGACTGAGTCAACATATTGGTGGTTTGTGTAGAAGCTATAATCATGGCCTCTAAACCCTTTTCTAAGGCACTGGGACATTTATCATGATTAGAACTCAGAGCAATAGGATTTACAGATCGATGAAGAGGAGGTTGATTAGATAGGGCAGACTGGGTTAATGAAAATTATTTGGTGAGTTAAATGGAATTGTGTTTCCTTTAAGAAATTTTTGGGTTGAAGTGAGAGTAAAGTTTTGATTTTTGAAGAAGTTTCCCTGATTTCATGCAAAATTTAGGTGATTTTCCAACCTTGATTGTAGGTTGGAGAAAACGAATAATTTCTAGGATGCTGGAATGTAGTGTTCATACGCTCTAGTGGTTGATTATTTCCTAAGAGAGGAAATTCCTTTAAAATATGGGATGGAGAAAGACATTTATAACATCTTGGGGTAGAAACTTGAATGATTTGAGCTGGAGCTTGTTCTTTAGTTTCTAATGCTTCTAACCTACACATGATTGTAGCATCTTTGCTTTAGAAGCTATGTTATTTGGTTGGGGGAACTGATAAAACTCTTTCTTCACAGTGTTTTCACTGTATGGGTTGCTCAGATAAGCTCTCTAAAAATTTCCAACCTTCATCATCGTTGTTCTTTAAGAAATTCTCTTGACACATAGATTCTAAGGAAGTCTTTCAAGAAAAATCTAATCCTTTGACGATAATTTGGCATAATCACCACTTTCTGGACCATGGTGAGGAAATTCGATAAGAAGAACCTTAAGCCTATCAAAATAATTTCAAAAGAGCTCCCCTAGGACAATCTTGAATTTAAAATGCTGTTTCTAAGCTTAATCATTTTATGAATTGAGAAATTTTCTTCAGAAAAATAGTAACAAATTCATTCCAGGTTTAGATAGAATTTGTGGGTAAGTTATAAAGCCATTTCTTAGCTTTATCCTTAAGAGCAAATGAGATAAATCTAACCTTAATTGCATCCTCGGATAACTCTCTAATCTTAATCATAAGACAAACTTTCTCGAACTCGGATGTAAAAATATATGCATCTTTGGATGCATTTCCTAAGAAGTTTGGAAGCATATTTATGAAGTGAGATCTAAGCTCAAAATCAGCTCTAGAAACATTAGGTAGCCTAATGCGTGATGAGATTTTATTCCTAGTGGGATAACACATATCTTGAAGAACGGGTGGATTAAGATTTGCCATTTTTTTAGTTTCAAAAATTTGTTCAACACAGATTAATCGATTAGTATTATCCCTAATTAATACTTGCATACCCCAAATTAAATTCTTTTTAAAAGTTTTTTCTCTAAAAAGAAAGTTAGGAAAAAGATCTAAGAAAAATAAAAGTTAAATTTCTTTCTTTTCTTTTAGAAAAAACCAAAAGACCCGAAAGACTAGTGAGAAAAAGGAGGAAGGAAAATAAAAAAGAAAAAAACCTAACTAAACAAATCAAGAGCAACAACTTTGAAACAATCTCCTTTAATTCTATGATTAAGTCTAGACTCAATTAGACCAACTCCTAACCAAAAACACCTTGAGTGAAAAGATAGAGGTTTACTTGGTCAGTTAGCAAGGTAAGAATAGTACTAAAGGGAGGAAAAACCAATTATGTACCACTTTCTTACTGAACACTTTACGCAACTCCTAAACCTTGCCTTTGATATCAATTTATTCAAGTAAATTTAAACCGGTACACTTAAGGATTTCGTGTTTCTTAATGAGCTTGAGTCCTTAGGGGCCAATGTCTAATAAGTTTTAGAATGCTTGGGTTTTGTAGTGAGGAATTAATGATTTGTGAGCTAAGGAAAGGGTGATGAAATCCTTCACCACATCTTGATTAGGGGCTTTTTGCTCTTAAGAGTATTTTCAAGTGAGTGCTCAAATCATACTTTGGTGAATTCCTATTAACTATATGCAAGACAAACCTAAGAATTAAAAGCAAGTACAAAAAGATGCAAAAAAAGATAATATTTTTATTTTTTATTAGGGTTAACAATCTAACATAAGTGAGAGCGAGAGCTCTTACTTGAATTTATTATTTCATTAGTAGTTGTTCAAGTAGATGTTGGATTTTATTAGGGTCGATAAGAATTTTTTTATTCTTTATTTATTGTTAGTGCACAATTATCTGTAATTATGAGAAACTAAGTAGAGGGTGGAATTAAAAATTTTAGAAAGAGGACTTACTTAGAAAGAGGACTTACTTTTTCAAGCAAATCTTCAATCTGCAATCTTCAATCCTCAAGTTTCAAGCTTCAAATTTATTCTTTCACAAGAAAACGTACAAGTCAAAGAAATAAAACAAAAAAAAATTCTAATTACAAGCCCCTTCCCAAGCAACAATGCCAAACTTGATGTGTTATGAAAATAAAGAGTGTGTGATTATTTACAAATAAAGAGGAGTGAAAGTGAAGAGGTATAGAGTGTGTGTAATTATTTACAAATAAAAGAAAACTAGAACAAAAGGGAAGATAGAGAGTGAACAAATAAAAGAAAAGATAGAAGAAATAAGGATGAGAAATAAAGAAAATAGAAAAGAACAAAATTAAGACTAGAATAAATAATCAAAAAAAGAAAAATCAAAACCAGCAAAATATAGAGTAAATCAACTACACAAGATATGAATCTTAAATTGAATCCACTAGTTAATTTCATATAGGATTTATAAAGTACTATCTTTTTATCATATTTTACTTTAGATTTAGGAAGCATAGACTATCAAACCACTTAAAGAAAGCGTAAGCTATCAAATTATCATCCAAATAAAGTTTTTAATCATGAAAAGAACAACTAGATAGTAATTTTAGAGTTCATAAGCATAACCTATCAAGCCACTTAAGATAAGCATAGATTATTAAATTCTTCTTATACCAATTAGTTCTCTAGCTGTTTATCCTAAAATAATCATTTTGAGCACAAAGAGAGCAATGTACAAATCATACAAGAAATCAAACTAGTTTCATACAATTCTATAATTTCTACAAGATTTAGTTGCACATTTTAAAAAATAAAAAAAGGAAAATAAAATCTAGGCTAGAAGGCATAAAAGAAAGAGAACTAAATAACTCTAGAAATAAGAACAAGAATAAGGCAATAAAGATCTAAACTAGGAGCAATAAGGAAATCTCACTAATAAAAATATAAGAGCATAAAAGTAAATCTACACTACGAAACAAAAATACAAGAAATAAATTCTACAAAGCAAGAAAAATAAATAACAAAATAAATAGAGCATGAAAGTAAATCTACACTTTAAAATAAATCTAATCTACCAATAAATCTACACTACAAAAGAATAATGCAAGAATTAAATTCTAAAAAGCAAGAGAAATAAATAACAAAATAAAAAGAGCATGAAAGTAAATCTACACTATAAAATAAATCTAATCTACCAATATAAAAATACAAAGAAAATAAAATCTCAAAAACATGAATTTTTAGAATAAGAAAATAAAAGAGAAAAATAAAAAGTTACATTGCAAGGGGTTAGCCTCTTGAAAGTAAATTTTCATCTTCATCTTTATCAATAAAGAAGAAGAAAAGAAACTTGAAAAGGTGCAGAAAATTTTTAATTAATTACAAATAAAGTGTGGAATTTTAGAAGGTATTCTCAATTAAGGGTAACCATTCTCTCCAAATAGAGTTTTTATAAAACTTTTCACCCTAAATCTCCTAACCATTTAACCCTATTTGTAGCCTATTGCAATCAACAGGAGCAATTAGATTAACCTTGGGCTCTAAGAAATAAATATCAGTCATTCACTTTTTTTTGTTACGAATCAATTAATTAGAATCTCCAAAATCTACCGTTCTAAATAGCTCCGTCTCGGAGATAGACAATTTTTATATGTAATATGTTGGATTTCACTTTCTAGATTGGGAGAGATAATGCCATTTCTTTGCGGCTAACCATCTTGAATATAAATTTGACTTGATTTCTTTTCATATTGGATCTTTATTTCTTAGGCTTCTATGGGCTACTTGACTTGATATTGGGCTTCAACAAAATGTGAAAAAATGAGTTAGTTTAAGGTCTTTTAGGCTCTTATTTAGTAATTCTTTATTATTTGTAAATTTAGTTTAAACACTTTATTGACAGATATTTATTCAAAAATAAAAAAGATAATGAGGGTATAAAAAGTGTAATAAAATATGATGATCAAGTGCATATGATAGTTAGATCCACATTGTAGGTAGATGATATCTTTGCAAGAATTAGTTTTATTTCATGATTTGAGGTATTTTTCAAGAGTTTTTGTGTATTTGAAGATCTTTACATTCCTTTGATATTTTGGATTGAAATGAGCCGTTTGGATTAGGGGTTGTGCCTAATTTTTGTTTGGATTGCAAGCGTTCAAGCTCTAATAGCGGATTAGTGAATACTTGTTGTTTTAAAATGTAAATTGATGGAATCATTTACTTTCGGTCATGCAAAAGTTGGGTAGAAATTGATTTTTAATTTGATTATGAATAAAGTGAGTATTTGTTCAAAAACATTTCAAGAATCGCGTTTTTCATCACTAGCGCATGTGCTTGACCTGATGAGTGCATGCACTCAATGAAATCGAGAGAGCAGAATATTTTATAGTGTTTGAGCACACGCGCGCAAACAATGAGTGCACACACTCTCAGTGGGATTTTCAAAGATGACTTTAGTTTTGGGTTTTCTTAGTCTACAGTCAGAACCTGGTTGTCATGATATTTGGGTGTGCACTTGCACCCTACCTCCGAGTAGATTCACTCTGCACAAAAAACATATTCCTTTAGTTTTGATAATTTGATCTGTTTAAACTTTTTTTTGTGCTTCTTTGGTTTCCTTGCAAGATTATGATATCAGTTATGCAATTATGCTTGTTCTTGCCATTTTGAGATAAAGTTGTTGATATATTATTTGCTTGGCTATAGTTCAAGGTTTATACTCATTTCTTTGAATTCAAGATATATGCATGCTGAAGTATGCAAGAAAGGCATCTTGTGCTATGTTATCGCATAATATATCATATGTTCTTGCCATGCTATGTTATGCTATGCCTGACCTAGAATTCATGTACATGATGCATGTAGGTCTAGGCTATACCTTGGACCTTTATTTGCTCGATACATTATCATAAGACTTGACCTTAGGGCTATGCATGATAAGGCACCATGATGTCATGATGATGATGATTGCCAATGTTTGCATATCGAGCATGTCCCTCATGACGCAAAATCAAGAACATCCTCTATTTTAAAAATAAGAAAGTTCTCGATTTACGATACATTGTAAGTATGAGCGGAGGCTCATGATTCCCTACCATAAAAACTTGATCAAGTAGAAAACATGATAACACAAGACAGAGAAACCAAGAAAGAGTCAAGTATCTATGTGTGTCAAGTCATAATGACTTGCTTTAATATTTCACGGACATGTTTCATTTACTTTGGAAGGGCACCCACAAGATAGATGTTCTCTATAGATTAGGTTAATCAGGTCTAGTGCATAATATATCATGTATAACCAAGTAATAAAAACATTCATGTGGGTTAATTAATGAGAGGGAATTGAACATCTCATAGATAATGTGTGGCCTGGGGTTGTGTTTGAGCGCTAGTGCCATATGAGTCTATGCACATAAACAAAGTAAAATAAGAATCCAAGTAATATTCCTATTGTGTACACCAAAGACAAATTATCCCATGAGAGCTTTCTCTAAATGAGATTAAGTAAAAGCTGATTAGTTAGATGTGCACGCTACCTTTGCATCACACCTTTGGAGCTAGATGCACTCTCGCTGTTATCTCTGTATTGATGTTGTTTTGGTTAATTGCTTTTATCTATTCTATGTTCTATATTTTTGCGGGATGGATATTCTTTTTATGAAAACAAGCAAAGTAGTACAGTTATAGTCTTTTATATGATTAAATCAGTCATGCATTCAAGATACACATCGCATGTGCACAAACCATCCTTTATTTTAGCACTTGCTAGATGACTTTCTGACCGTCCTGGTTTGCACACTAGTGGTGAACCTAGAACTTCCATCGCTACTTTTAGGCACACTAGGATCTAGTAATATTTCATAGATGTAGTTTCAATCGACCAACTTGCCTATCCATTTCTTTAGTTTTGTTTTCACCCTATAACCAGACTTTGTGTTTCTTCCCATCTTCCTGCTACTATGTTAAACTCTGATGTTTTAACAGCTGTAGTAGTTATTTTAAACTTATTCGGCAATGCGACCTAGCTTTTATGTATATGAGTTTATAACATTAATGTTAAACTTGTAATATCTTTTATGTTATTAGTTATTTGTAGGACTTGTTAATAGTTGCTGAGTATCTAGCTTCCGCTATGTATTTATATTGAATGCTTGCATATGCCATACTTTAGTTCCTTCTATTTACTTTTATGTGTGATTTTGTGAATCTATTCTGTGTATGGTGAATGAGATGCATATGTCGATCATCGATATAGTCTTAAGTATATACTTTTAGGTAGCGTTTGGTCTAAGTGTATATACTAGCTAGCCTAGTCACATGCCTTTTAGATGTTTTGGGACATGGGGCTTGAAAAGGTTTTGTTTGGTATTAGATCCTAAGGTTACCAGTACATACATCTCAATACAATAAGAATATTTCATAAAATTTACATCTTTCCTTTCATTTGACTCTATGTTCTTTGATTCTTACCTGAGTCGCCTTCTTCACCTATTGCAGGTTGAAGGCAACATTTATCTATTCCTTCCATGAGTACTAGCAGTCTAGAGTCGGCCTAGAGTGGGATCATAGATGCCCTAGGATGGATGTATCGGGTCGTGGTAGCGGACATGAGGAGAGGAGAGGTCAAGGAGTGGGAGCTCTGAGCACTCTTAACAGAGCAAGGTAGCCCCATCTTAGACCTAGCTAATAGCTTACATCTTCACGAGTGGACCTTATAAGGGAAAGGTATCTCAAGCCGTGATCAATGATTGCACCAGTGATTAGGCTTACTGTTATCAATAGGATCGACGCTAGAGCCCAAGCTGAACCATACCCATCCAGGGCCCTGTTAATGACCTGTGATCAATGCCATCATCAGGGATAGACATGCATGACTTGCTACATAGCCATAGGCCTGTGCAATGCAAGTGGGAAGTTAGGTTATCTTCTCTCAGATTGCCCCCTTCATGCCTTCGCACCCACCCTAGAGATGACTCAGAGGATACGACCGCCGATTCACCATCAGAGGCTCCTAGTAGGATGGAGCTAGGCTCGAGGAGGATTGCCCATATTAGTGCTGGAGGATTAGATCCATAGTCATTTTGGACCCCCCAAAGATGCAAGCCGCTTTGAAACATGAAGGTGAGTAGTTACGCATAGTTTTGTATCATCTGCCTTCATCTGAGTTCACCACATTCAATGCATTCATTTAGACAAGGCTTGGCATGTTAGGACCGGTAGTGGGTTAATAGTAGTGGATCAAGAGTGTAAGCTATGTCTTATAGTCATATACGATTGAGAGCTTTACACAGACCTCTTTGTGCTAGACTACCCTGAGAATAACATCATCCTAGGAATGGATTTGCTCAGCACCTTCCACGCGATCATAGAGTGCCACCGGTGAGTCACTAGCTTTAGTCTACCTAAGCATACACACTTTGACTTTGTGGGAGGTAGTTGGAGTTTAGATACACCTGAGTACCAAGCCATATCTATCAGGAGTTTGGCAAAAATGGAGGCAGAGAAGATAGTGGAGGAAGACCCATTCTACCCGTAGTGAGGGAGTTTATGGACGTCTTTACTAAGGAGTTGCTGGGACTATCACCACCCCATAGCATAGAGTTTACCATCATTATAGTACCAGGCACAATGCCTATATCCAAACTAGCATGCCGAATGGCCCCGAAGGAGTTGGGAGGAGCTCAAGGAACAATTGGACGACTACCAGAGGAAGTGATTTATAAATTCTATCTTTAAGTGATGAGTGTAACATCGCAATTTTTTCCTTCTGATGATCATATATCTTTATCGATACTAGTCCATGATCATATATCTTTAAGTGATGAGTGTAACATCGCAATTTTTTCCTACTAGAGGATCTAATTTCTCATTTAATGATAGAGTTAACTAAGTTATAGCATGCATATAAACCAAGCATGTGAACCTTAACCAACCATGCTCTAAACCTTGATTAGGGTTAATCTAATTTGATGGATACCTATTTTAAAACTCTCTACATAACACATTTAAATATTTAGTTAGCCATGATAATGAGTGAACGTCTTCACAAAAGCCCCTACAAATTGCCATATTCCACGTTTTTCCAAGAACATGGGTGAATTGTATATAACACTACACCACTCTGTCTCTCTTTCGCTTTCATTTTCAAGAAAGAAAATTAGCCAAACCCTCTCCCCTCCACCACCTCTGTCCGGCCTCATCCAGTAGCCACTCCCCCCATTTTTCCATCATTCATCTCCAAGAAAAAAACAGAAGAAAAAAAAACAAGAAGAAGAAGAAGCAGCTTGAGATAGCCTAGAAAGGGCATTGAGGCTTGGAAAGAGAGGAGATTTGGACATCCTCTAGGTAAAATTACTCTCTAACTATATTTTAATGATTCAAACACTTATAAATCTGAGTTTTTCTTGGTTAATAGCTACTTTGATCAGGCAATGTACTTTTTTAGTTGAATTTAGGCATGCATGTAAGGGTAGGTGGTATTTGGGTCCATGCATGGCATTACAAAGTATAAAAGACACCACCTTTGCTCTTGTTTTTCAATAACAATATGATCTTCCATGAATATTGGGTGTCAAGTTGTGAGAAATGTAATATTTGGACCTGGTTATGAGTTGCAAGCAAGGTATGGGTGATTGAATGGGTTGCATGACGGTCTCTATGACTTATTCTCGAGCAGAAACTTTCCACCAACACATGGTGTTAGTAGTTTGGCCATATCCTTCTCTAAGAATATCCTTTTTAAGTGAAATTTTCTATTTTCAACTCTATACACATGCACCTTTCTGATGAACTTAGTTTGGTCAAATTTAGATATAAGTTGCAACCTCGAATATTTTGTAGATATTGATGTATATGTTTGAAATAGATCGCTTGAGACATGTTCATTATAGAAAGCATATCTCTGAATATATGACTTTCATATACGAAATTGTTTCAAATTCTTAAACTATGCACATGTAGCTTTCGTTTGAAAGTAATTTGGCTCATGTTCGATGTTGTTTGCTATCTCTAACTCATGATCAAGTAATTTATGTACAGGGGAACCTGTGTGATAGCCTTCTGTGACACCCATGCAATATCTTATCCATATCTCCATCATCATTAATCATATTTTTAATCTAATTAAATATTCTAAAACTAGATTTTTATATCTTTCATTTGAATCTAATTTTATCCAATTCTGAGATCATTTACTAGTTTGAATCTGGGGTCAAACTCTATTTACGTTTTTAATTTCACTAGTTTGAGTCTGGGGTCAAACTCTATGTATGTGCACAGGATATTCAGTCTGCCCTCTGGTGGTGCATTGCATGTATCTCAATTTCAATTTACGTTTGAGTAAATAAAATTTTATAATTTGAAACTAAGTTAATTATCCACATCATATTTTTGGTTGTATTTTCATAGTGGATTATACCTGAAAGAGCTAGTAAGATGAGGGAGTAATTTCTGTTCTCACCTCGAGTCTGAAATCCTAACCCTTTTATGTTGCATAGGGCATAACACTTTTTAGAAAGCTTGCATGCATGGATTGCTTTTTGTTTCAAAAACTAGGCTTGTGTAGAAAAAGTTTGAATATTATTTCACAAATTTTGGATGTCATTTGGCCTCTCATTTGTGCACTTAAATCTGCTACATAGCCTGCAGTTACAGTCTATATATATCCTACATATTCTGTGTATAACTTGAGCCACACACATAAGTCTTGAAAATATTTGATAGTTCTAAAAAATAGACACATGTTAGAGTCATACAACACCAGTTTAAATAACTTATAGCTCTGAAAAGTAGACACATGTTAGAGTCATATAGCACTAGTTTCATGTATTTTTGACATTAATTGCTCTACCATCCATCTATCTCAAACTGTTGTATGTACACTGTATTTGTTGTTTGTGCATATTATGAGTGTTGGATGTAACCATCTCACATGTAGTGTATATCATGATATAAGTTATAAGTTGGCAAAATAATAAAAGAACTAGTTGTCTAGAATCTCATACAGGGATACATATATGTGTATATAGAAGAAAGATTCTTAAATTCGTTCATTGGTCCAGAGGAACCTGACACAAACGGTAGGTAACCTTTCATTATTTCCTCTCAATTTTTTGAGAGTGATTGATTACTTTCTTGATATTCCTGCAAGTTAATTTCTCATGCTCAGCTATATATCTTATCAATTTCATAATATTCCTATTTGAATCATTTCATGCGTGGATTATTTGTTGATTGCATAACCATTGCTATCCCCATGTTGTTTGTTTCTATTTTATATCATTAATATTCTCTGACTAATTATATTGTGTAAATTCAACTTACTTCGATGATTTCGTTATTTAGAATGATAGTATTCTTTCATTTGTTGATGGTTGATACTCTACACATGCGTGGTTTATTGATTATCCCATGATTGGGAAAGTTTAGATTCCTAAATATTA
This sequence comes from Asparagus racemosus, assembly GCA_037177215.1. NCBI lineage: Eukaryota > Viridiplantae > Streptophyta > Magnoliopsida > Asparagales > Asparagaceae > Asparagus > Asparagus racemosus. Next base: position 24,334,311 of record JBAKGM010000139.1, read on the forward strand.
GAGCTTGATTAGTCATATTGCCACCTATTATTTCATTTTGATCAATGATCATGATATATGTATTGGTAGCTTATTGTTGAGATCCAATCGTTCAATTTCAAATATCAATGATTATTCCTTTCATTTATCCCCATATGTTTTACTTGCGATTTTTATGGTTGCCTTTGGGCCTTAGGCTCACCCCTATTATTTCTGTATTTATTTGTAGGTCATACAGTTAGCAAGGGCAAGGGGATCACAGACCCTGATATTCAAGATTAGCTCCGTTGGAAATCATAGTAGGAGTTATTTCGTATTTACTTTTGGAATACTTTTGACTCAGCGAACATGTACTAATGTCTATTGTAGTTATTATCAAACTTATACTATATTATTGTTCCCTTTAGCTTTCTGCTATTCTTATATTCTGTGGACTCTACCATCATCCTTGTGATTCTGGGTGTTGTTCATATATTTCCGCTGCTTTAATTCCACTCTCCAGTATTAATGTATACATATGTATAGGAGTGTATGTAAAAATTAAACAGGTCAACTATTCTTATTACAGACGGGTCATGCTTAATTTTTATGTGCCCCTGGGAGCATTTCAATGTGGAAGGAATAGCTATATTGGTACTAGGGAACCACATCAATGTTTGCCACCAACTCTGACAATCTTCTCTGCCTTAAGTTGAGTTCCTTCTAAGTGTAGATGTAGTTCAATTTTTTATGGTCAGTTAAAACCTAAACTCATTCACTCAAGAGGTAATGTCTCCAGTTCTTAAGCCGAAAATGGCTATAGGCAATTCTAGATCTTGAGTAGCATAATTCCTCTCATGAGGCCTTCATGTTCTCGATTCATAAAAGAGCATCTTGCTATTTTGCATCAACTCACGCCCAAGTCCCTTGTCGGATGCATCGCTAAGAACAACATACCCTGCTTGGTCCATCTGGTACTGCTATGATAGTGGTGGTGGTCGATCTCTTCTTCAGCTCCTTAAATGATTCCTAGCACTACATAGTCTACTTGAACTTTTCTTCCATCCGGGTTAACTTAGCCATTGGACCAGCAATCCTTGAAAATCCTTAAGAAATCTCCCATAATATCCCTCCAATCCTAAGTATCTATGAACTTTGGCAAGATCCTTTGGTGTCAGCTATTTGTGCGACCGATACTATGAGAGTGTTTGGGAAGGCTTAATTTTTTGAAGATTATAAGTTATGCTTGCTTTTAGCGACTTTTAACTTTTATGATGAAAATACTAAAAAAATTGTTTGGATAGTATAGTAATTTGTTTGGTCAAACCTAGCTTATTTACTTGAGCTTATAAGTTATTTTTTAAAAGCTAGGGCATACCAGCTTTTTAAAATACGACTTATAAGCTAACTTAATTGGTGTTTTACCAAACAGGTAGAAATAAAAAGCTAGCTTAAAATCTAGTTTAACCAAAAAATAAGTCGCCCAAAGCACCCTCTATATGTCCCAAAAAAGGTAACCTCACTCAGCCAAAGCTCACGCTTACTGATTTTTAATATAGTTATTCCTTCCTCATTGAAACACACCAGAGAGACATAAAAATTAGCTATGACCCATCAGTAATAAGAATAGTCTGCCTGCTTAACTTTTACATACACTCCTATACATATGCATTCAAAAATACTGGAGAGCACGGTTAAAGTAGCGGAAATATACATACAACACCCTGAATCATAAGGTTGACAACAGAGTCCATAGAATACTAGAATAGCGGAAATCTAAAGGAAACAATAATACAGTATAAGTCTGTTAATAACTACAACACACATTAGTACATGTCTGATAAGTCAAAAGTACAACAAAAGTAAATACAAAACATTTCCTACTATGTTTTCCAGTGGAGCTAATCTTCAATGTCAGGGTCTGTGTTCCCCTTGCCCTAGCTAATTATATGACCTGCGAATAGATACAGAAATAATAGGGGTGAGTCTAAGGCCCAATATGCAACCATAAAAATCTTGGGTACAAATAACGGGGTAAATGAATGGAATAATCATTGATATTTGAAATTAAACGAATGGATCTCAACAATAATCTACCAAATACCTTAATCATGATCATTGATCGAAATGAAATAAAAGATGTCAATATGACTAATCAAGCTCTAAAATTTAAGATTACAAAGTTCACACAGAGCATAACCTCACTCAGCTAGAACTCGAGCTTCCTGAGTTCCATTATAACTATTCCCTCCTTATTGAAACGCCCCCGGAGGTACATAAAATTTGGGCATGACCCGTCTATAATAAGAAGAGTTGACCTGCTTAATTTTTACATACACTCCTATACATATGTATGTAATAATACTAGAGAGCAGAGTTAAAGCAATGATTTACATACAACACCCAGAATCACAAGGTTGACAGCAGAGTCCACAGAATACCTTAATAGCAGAACGCTAAACGAAACAATAATATAGTACAAATCTCATAATAACTACAACACACATTATTACATGTCCGATAAGTCAAAAGTACAACAAAAGTAAATACGAAATAACTCGTACTATGATTTCCAGCGGAGCTAATCTTCAATCTTAGGATTTGTTATCCCCTTGCCCTAGCTAACTGTATGACCTACGAATGGATGCAGAAATAATAGGGGTGAGCCTACGGCCCAATATGCAACCATAAAAATCTTGGCTACGATATAAGGGGGTAAATGAATGGAATAATCATTGATATTTGAAATTAAATGAATGGATCGCAATAATAATCTGCCAATACTTATATCATGATCATTAATCAAAATAAAATAAAAGATGTCAATATGACCAATAAGGCTCAAATATTCAAGATTACAAACTTCCCCGATTATGAAATAATCAATAAACCACGCATATATAGAGCATCAACCATCAACAAATGAAAGAATACTATCATTCCCAACAACGAAATCATTGAAGTAAATTGAATTACCACAATATAATCATTCAGAGAATGTCAATGATATATAGCCAAAATAAACAACATTAGGATAGCAATGGCTAAGCAATCAACAAAGAATCCATGCATGACGTGATTCAAATAGAAATATTATAAAAGTGATAAGATATACAACTGAACATGGAAAATTAGCTCGCAGGAATTTTAAGAAAATAATCAATGTAACTCTCAAAGAATTGAGAGGAAATAATGAAAGTTTTACCTACCGCTTGTGCCGAGTTCCTCTGGACTGACGAATGAATCCAAGAATCTTTCTCCTATATACATATACATGTATACTGCTATGATATTCTAGACAACTAGGTCTTTTAATATTTTTTAATTTATAACTTATATCAGGATATATACTACACTCCAGATGGTTACATCTAACCACAGATAGCAAGTGCAGTGTACATGCTGCAGTTTGTGATGGATGGATGGTAGAGCCATTGATGTCAAAAATGCATGAAACTAGTGTTATATGACTCTAACGCGTGTCTACTTTTCAGAACTATAAGTTATTTTCAAGACTTATGTGCATGGCTTAAGTTATACACAGAATATGCGGGACATATATAGACTGTAACAACAAGCTATGTAGCAGATTTAAGTGCATAAATGAAAGACCAAATGACATCCAAAATTTGTGAAACAATATTGAAAACATTGCTATAAAACTGAGTTTTTAAAACAAAAAGAAATTTATGCATGCAAGCTTTCTAAAGTGAGTTATGCCCTATACAACATGAAAGGGTTTGGATTTCGAACTCGAGGAGATAACAGAAATTACTCCCTCATCTTACTAGCTCTTTCAGGTACAATCGACTATCAAAATACAACCAAAAGTATGATATGGATAATTCAACAAGCTTAGTTTCAAATTATAAATTTTTTTACTCAAACATAAATAGAAATTGAGGTTCATGGACCACACCACCAGAGGGCAAACTGAATATTTTGTGTACATACATAGAGTTTGACCACTGATTTGAACTAGTAAGTGATCTCAGAATTGGATAAAATTGTACTTAAATGAAAGATATTAAAGTCTAATTTTAAAATATCTAATTAGATTCAAACTATGACTAATGATCACGGAGATATGGATAAGATATTGCATGGGTGTCACAAAGCATTATCACACAGGTTCCAGTTCACATGAAATACATTTGATCATGAATTAGACAAAGTAAACGACATTGTGATCCAAACAACTTTCAAAAGAAAGCTACATGAGAATAATTTCTGAAATAGTAATAATTTCATGCATGGAAGACATATATTGGGAGATATGCTATCTATAATGAACATGTTCCAAGCAATCTGTTTCAAACACACGCATCCAATTCTACTAAGCATGCGAGGTAGCAAATAATATCCAAATTTGACCAAACTAAGTCCTACAGAAAGGTGCATGAGTATAGATTGAAAATAGAAAATTTCACTTAAAAACAAAATTCCTAGAAATCGTTATGGCCAAAATACTAACATGATGTCATACAGGAAATTTTTACACGAGAATAAGTCATAGAGACTGACATGCAACCCATTCAATCACCCATACGTTGCATGCAACTCATAACCACATCCAAAGATCTTCTTTTTCACAACTTGAAACTCAAAAATCATGCTCTGATACCACTCCGTAATGCCCCTAGAGGTACATAAAAATTGGGCATGACCTGTCCGTAATAAGGAGAGTCAACATGCTCAATTTTTACATACAATAATATTGAAGAGTAGAATTAAAGCAGCGAAAATATATGTATAACACCAAGAATCACAAAGTTGATAGCAGAATCTATAGAATACCAGAATAGTAGAAAGCTAAGGAAACAATAATACAGTGCAAGTCTGATAATAACTACAATACAGATTAGTACATGTCTCATAAGTCGAAAATAATAGAAAAGTTAATATGAAATAACTCCTACTATGATTTCCCGTGGAGCTAATCTTTATTGCTAGGGTCTATGATCCCCTTGTCCTTGCTAACTGTATGACCTGCAAATAGATTCAGAAATAAAAAGGGTGAGCATAAGGCCCAACAGGTAACCATAACAACTTGGGTACAACTTAAGGGGTTAAATGAAATGAATAATCATTGATACTTGAAATTGAATGAATAGATCTCAATAGTAAGGTACCAATACCCATATCATGATCTTTGATCGTAATGAAATAATCGATGTGAATATGACTAATCAAGCTCTAATATTCAGGATTCAAAACTTTCTCAATCATGGGATAATCAATAAAGCACGCATTCCTTTATACACCCACCGGTGAGCATTCTCACACAGGGCATTGTCCCCATCGAGACCCATTTCTATTACTACCCCCGGTGAACTTTACTTAACACAGGGTATAATCCAAGAATGTAGTGTATCAACCATCAACAAATGAAAGAATACCATCATTCTTAGTAATGGAATCATCGAAGCTAGTCGAATTACCACAATATAATCATTCAAAGAATATCAATGATAAAAAAATCAAAACAAACAACGTTGAGATAGCAAAGGTTAAGCAATCAATAAAGATCCTACACATGAAGTGATTCGAATAGAAATATTATGAAAGCGATAAGATATACCACTGAGTCTGAGAAATAAACTCGCAGGAGTTTCAAGAAAGTAATCAATCAAACTCTCAAGAATTGAGATGAGACAATGAAAGGTTACCTATCATTTGTGTTGAGTTCCTCTCGGTCAATGAACAAATCCAAGAATCTTTCTCCTTGATACACATACAAATCTGCCCATATAAGTTCTAAACAACTAGGTCTTTTATTATTTTTCAAACTTATAACTTATATCATGGTATATGCTATACTCGAGAAGGTTACACCCACACTCATAATATGCACAACAGCTAATGCAGTGTACATGCAACTGTTTGAGATGAATGGATGGTAGAGTAATTGATGTCCTGAATGCATGAAACTAGTGCCATATGACTCTAACATGTGTCTACTTTTCAGAACAATATGTCTTTTTTAAGACTTATGTGCATGGCTCAAGTTAAGCATAGAATATGCGGGATATATACAGACTATAACTGCAAGCTAATGTAGTAGATTTAAGCGCAGATTTAAAGGGGTCAAATTACACCCAAAATTTTTGAAACAATATTCAAAATGCTTCCATACAAGTCTAGCTATTTGAAACAAAAAGTAATTAATGCATGCAAACTTTCTAAAGAGAGTTATGCCCTATACAACATAAAAGAATCAGGATTTTAGACTCGTACCAAGAGTAAAATTTACTCCTTCATTTTACTCACTCTTTCAAGCATAATCCACTATCAAAATACACCAAAAATATGATATGGACAATTTAACAAACCTAGTTTCAGATTATAAAATTTTATTTACTCAAATATAAATAGAAATTGAGATACATGCATCACACCACTAGAGGGTGGATTGAATATCCTGTGCACATACATAGAGTTTGACCATAGATTTGAACTAGTGAAAGATCTCAGAATTGGGTAAAATTAGATTCAAATGAAAGTTATAAAAGTCTAGTTTTAGAATATACAAATAGATTAAAATTATGACTAACTTTCATGGATAGATGGGTAAGATATTTCTTGGGTGACATAGAGCACTATCCCACAGGTTCTTGTGCACATAAAACACTTTTGATCATGAACTAGAGATAGCAAACGACATTGAAAATGAACCAATTTCAAAAGAAAGTTACATGAGTCTAGTTTCCAGATTGACAAGACTTAATACATGCATGATATACATGGAGAGTTATGATCCCTTTAGCAAACATATCTCACGCAGTTTGTTTCAGACACATGCATCCCCCTTCTACTAAGTAATCAAGATAGCAAATGATATCCAAATTTTCCCAAACCAAGTCAAAAAAAAGGTTGAGTAATGATTTAAAAATAGAAAATGTTACATAAAAAGGACATTCCTAAAGAATGTTATGGTCAAAATACTAACAGGATGTCTTGCTGGAAACTCTCTGCACGAGAATAAGTCATAGAGACTGACATACAACCCATTTAATCGTCCATACATTGCATGCAACTCATAACTAGATCCAAAGATCATATTTTTCACAACTTGAAACCCAATATTCATGCAAGTGTGGAATTTGATATTCTCAAGTCTTAGTTTTGATGATAACAATATGTGTGTATTGTGTATTCTAACTTGATTGATGCAGATTATTTATATCAGATTCAAACAAGTTAAAGATGAGTTCAAGGCACGATGAAGTATCGAAGATGAGAAGCACGTCAATTATATTTGTTTGTATCTTCTTTACTTAGAAATAATGTACAAGCCTTGATCACACACACACACACACTTAGAACACACTAACACAGGCTTAGTGTGTTGGTTAACTATAGAA
>JBAKGM010000139.1:24370269-24383379 GCA_037177215.1 Asparagus racemosus
CAATTTGCTTCAAGTTAACATTCAAGTGAGGCTTCGTTTACTGCAAAACAATGCCATTTCGAGCTTACCACACAAAAGAAATACTTGCAACAAGAGCAGCTCTATTTAGTCTAGCAATAATACCTCTCCCTCCCAATCTCTTGATTGCCCAAGGAATGAGGGAATTCCAATTACGAGGGCTATGTTCCAGTAGAATAAAATCTGCTACTCTCCTCCACAATTGATTGCTAATTAACTCACATTCCAAAAAGAGGTGATCTCTTGTCTCCTCAAATTTAGTACGTACAGTTCGTGTAGTATCTATAAGCTTCCCTCTTCTCTTAAGAAGATATTATATGATTCATTGACTTTTAATAAAAGATCTAGATTTAATGTATTAGTTAATGATAGAATCTCTACGTTTAGGACGCTCCTCTATTATAGGTTTCGTGTTCTTATTAGAGTTTTCTTTTATAGGTGTGCTACAAAGAGTAAAAATATCCCGATTACCCTCTTCTTTATAATCAATGAGAATATAATATTTTCTTCTCTTTTTCTTTTATTTTCAATAGTTATAAGCTTAAAAATATCTAGGATGAGTAACTTGAGAAGAATCTTCAAATCCATTTGACAACCAAAGATTTTTGTTTATTTATTATTATTATTTTGGGATGTGGATGGTGGACTTTTAATTGATTTAGATAATATTTTCTATATATGAAATATTTCTTGGGACATATCTGAAAAGAACTTACTAAATACTGGGAATTATCAATATGAAAATGGTTTATTATAGCATTTCCAAATCTCTTAAATTTTATATGATTTCCAGAAGTTGAATATATATCTGCATGCTGCTCAAATATACTATTATTTATTGAGGTGATAATTTAACCTTCTCCACAACCAGGTTGGGCACCAGACCATGAAAATGTAAAAAAGTCATTGTTGTTTATTAATTTGATATGTGGAGAGCATTGTATTTTATGTGGCCCATGCGCGCATACACTCACTATGGGTATGTTATTTTGCCTTAGATCCTGATATGTTCCATGTGCAGCCACATTTAAGAAGAATAAGTTGATGTTTTGTTCATTAATTACTTGATTTCAATGTTAGTGTGATAGAGTAAGATCATTGAGGTGATAGCGCTAATTATGGAGGAATTTTTTTTAATGGTTCATCTTTTATATGGTTTCTCTAGTTAGTATTAGTTCGTGTGATAATGAAATTAAGTTCTATCTGTCGATGAAGCTATTCTACGGGCTGAACTTTTCTGCCTCTTCAAAGTAAAGTATGTCTGATTCTGGACCAAAGACCCGTGTTCAAACTCATAACAGAATTTCTTACTTGTTTGTCAATGTTATGTTAAGAAAATTTAATAACTTTCATTGTTATGTTATTCAAATATTTGATTTATATATATCCATTATTCATGCACTTCTTTGATAGGTAATTAACTCATAGGAAAACAACTAGCTGCTATCAATTTGAAACACCTTCGGAAATATTCTTCGCTTTGTGTTACCCGTACGAGATTTCGGTAAGTGAGAGCAATAAATAGATTTCTTTTCCCATTTGTTTTTAGTTCTTTTTTCCAATTTTTGTCCCGAGTGGAGACGAAAAGGGCAGAATGTTCTGAAAATCATAAACAAATGTAGTAAATATTTGAATTCAATTATGGCCTTGACCTCAAAATGCTTATTTAAGTTAATAATCTGTATTATATCATAGTTAGTATAACACCAGTTAGAAAATGACACCTCAGTAAAACCTAATACCTAACAGTCAACAGTCTCTCTTCTCTTCCTCAACTGGCAGCACCCACTGGTCATACTACTATGTCACAAAGCAAGGCAATCAGTTAAGTTGCTTCGCTCATCCAAGACTTATGTGGACAGTATGTAGTCTATCTCTCTATCCCACATTTCTTAAATCCTCTCCAAATTTCTCCTTCACTCCTTCCTCAGCCCTCACTTCACCAAAATGCCTTGTCGCGAGCCGCAGCAGAACTGTGCTCGAGAACTAGTCCCTCTTCTTGCATGGATATGCGGCATGTAATTCTATGCTCTCTTTCTTCATTCACCATACTGCACTCAAGTTGTCATTAGTTTCTAGCACTTCACTCTTGTTTTCTAATGTTAAGAGCAGTTGCCCTGGCCCTTCGTTACGGATGCTATGGAGACGAACAAATGGCACTAGGTCCAAATTCATCTAGAATGGTCAAGGCCAGCTCTGTTTTCGTGGAAGAAGTTCGAGTGGAGGATGAGAAACAAAAGGGAATGTTGCTTTATGGGTTTGTTAAACCACCAGAGCTAAGTGTGGACAGAAACTGGACTATACTGAAACATCTCTTTGTAGACTCTTATAGTCATGAGGTGTGATTCCTATCCATTTTCTTCTCCGTATCACTTAAACGAAAAAGGTCAGTTGCGGATACCGTTTAAAGAAGCTATCTCTCCTGCACTTGTCACATGGATGTCGGGTGATGTTAATGTCTCACAGAGTGAACCCCTGATATTTTAATGTGTTGTAGAGAGACAATATATTCCCTAGTAGGTGTTGGGTATACACCCTGTAAAATAGTACGGGTACAAATATGAAGAGATAACTTCATTTAGGTATGAAGAGGGTCTAAAATTATTGTACACGGTTTTAGAGATGAGTAGTTAACCCGCAATTAACCTAATGATACAAGGTTCCTGATGTTGACTTTATTTGAGATTCTGTTATTGTTTTTCTAGGGAGTTTCTTTATGGTTGAATGAAGGTTCTAGGATTTGGATGGAATGGGAAGTAGTGCGTCATGATAGCGGGAACTACAAAGACATGCTCATGGTTGTACTCAAGGGTAAGTAACTAAATAGGGGAACCTATTGGCTATTTATATGATTCAGTTTGCTATGTTTCGATGCACTTCTGTTTGTTGTGTTGTTCTCTGAAGGAGAACAGAATGTGAAGGAGTTGCAAAGGTTTCACAGGATGTTCAGTTTCAGTGTGAGCGACCATGCAGATGGTATGTAACAATGTTTGCTATCTAATCTGTAGAGATATGACTTGTATTTTGTTCATTATACAGTACCGAGCACTTAACTTACTGTTTGTTAAGACTGGTACCTTAATATATTAGCCTAAGGTTTCAAGTAGCCTAAGATACAACATTTTAATTCAACTTAACATCCTTTTGAAAACATATATATAATACTGACATTTTCAAGTTGTTGAGGTAGTGACATTAAATTATCTTTTGGGTGAATTACAGAAAATCCCCTTAAGTAAAAATAACAGTAAGTTAGTGATGAAGATGACTCTTGGTTTCTAATTTTCAGGAACTAGGAAAGCGGAGTATAGAGTTATTGAAGATGATAGCTACTATATTGGCATCTTAAACTTGAGCCCATGGCACATGGTAACCAAATTAAAGATTGATGTGTCATCCAAAATGTATGAAACGAGTGAAGCGGCAAGCATTTGTTCAACAGACAAAGGCATCTGCAAGTTCAAGCTCTCCTTTCCTGTTACTCAATACATTGTGTTAACAGCACCGACCGGGGATGTATGAACTATTTTCGACATTTTCATATTGCTTATAATTTATCTACAAGTACCAATTATTTCTAAATTTGTGGAATCATACAGGTACCTACAACGGGATGTAAAGTGCAATTTTCTTTTGTTGCACGGCATGTCTCGTATTTCATCCTTGTAGGTAATTTGCAGACAAATATTTGATGCTCTTTTACTTCAATGATGACAACAATGTCATCCTTTTATCACTGGATACATACAACTTGAACTTATAATTTTGACTTTGTTCGTTATTTCCTGTTTCTAGGATGTTTAGTGGTGGGCATTTATTTGGTCCTGTACTGTCTTGGAGCTTGCGGAAGCTATCAAGAAGTAGAGCAGCCGAGAACCCAAGCAGAAATCGAGCCAATAATACCAAAGAAGGAGACATCATGTACATGCAGAACAAATGAAGAGGATCCATCCTCTAATTTGAGTTGCTCCTCTGAAGATTTGCATGACAAAAAAATTTGTGCAATATGCTACGAAGATATACGAGATTGCTTCTTCACTCCTTGTGGGCATAACATCAGTTGTTACACTTGTGCACAGAGGTAATTTGTCAAGGATGCCAAAGATATTTTTTTGATCTTATAGGCTTTATCGTTTAGGGTACTTTTGGGGGACATTTCATAAAACGCCTTGAACTTTGGGGTTTTCGCATTAAACCCAAATAAATTTGGGAATTTTCATTAGTGGGGTTACGGGTAAATGAAATTTCTACGCACCTTTTTTTTAAGATGTGGAGATGAAAAATAAGTGTGTTGATGAAATTTTACTTGATGATTAGGGGTAGAAGTGTTCATTTTGGTCAGCTGAATATCGGGTTCAAAATTCAGGGGGTTTTGTGATATTTACCCGTTCTATTTCTTGGTTATGCAGGATTGTCAAGGAGAACAAAGTCTGTCCAATCTGTAGAAGGATCATTCACAAAGTAAGAAGATTGAGCATTTATTCAAGGTAAATTGGTGGACTCAAATGGGAAGATTATCTTAGGATGTGTAAGAAATGTATTTAAGGCGAGAGGGATATTTTGGACCCTTAAATTGAAAGAAATTTGATATCTTAAGGAAGAAGTTAATTCTACACTATGTTTATATACTATTATGTAGGAACTATAAAAATTTGCATACGTAGTTCTTGTTTAGTCAAACATCGGGTAGAACAGTAGAACAATCCTACTTACATTACATATATAGACTATAATATTATTGAAAATATACACTCTTTTCTCCTAATTTGCTCTGTTTCTAACATGATATCAGAGACATTCAATCAATCTCTTCCTCAAATCCCAACCCCACAAATCTAAACACTCGAGTCCCACTATCTCCCCTAAAGCCCTAGCCCATAACCCTTACTGCCACTGGCCAAGATCCCAGCCGTCCACGCTACTTCTTGTGCACCAGAGCTGCAACACAACTCAACCAACTGAGCCAAAACAACACCACTGTGCACCAGATCTACACCACCACCGTCGCACGATGTGCACCAGATCTGCACCACCGTCGCATGACGTGCACCATATCCACACCACCGATGCACGACATACACCAGTCTGCACCACCGCCACACGACATGCACCAGATATGCACCAGGCCTCGATCAACTAAGTCAAAACAGCACCACCGTGCAACAGATCTGCACCACTGCAACTGTAGCATGATGTGCACCAGATCTGCACTAGGGCTCGACCAACAGAGCTAAAACCGCACCACGTGCGCCAGTGCTCGACTAACATCACCCTACCTCATCATTCCTTATAAAAAATAGATCTTCATCGCTTAAAGCCAATCATTTGGCTTTCAACTAGATCTTCATAGATCTTACGCCATTCATTTGGCTTACAACCTAGATCTTCATAGATCTTGCACCAATCATTTGGCCTACCAACTAGATCTTCATAGATCTTGCGCCACTCATTTAGCTTACACACTAGATCTTCATAAATCTTCAGCTAACCATTTAGCTTAATCAATTTTAAATTAATTACTTAGCTTCCTCTTATGATTATTCGTTAATAATCTCTTTGAGATAAGCGATAAGTTGTCCTCCGTCATGACGATGCTGGAGATGCACTTCCATCAACAATCCATTGGCATAAAACTCGATAGTGACAATTACCGTCTCTGGTCCTACTCCCCACGAATCATCCTCCGTAGTCGTGAGCTTTGGGGACACATCGATGGCACCACTAAACCTCTAACTCAACCACTTCCTACCGGCGATCTCACCAAGGATACAGCTACCCTCTCCTCTTACGTGTCTGCTCTTATGGCTTGGGCTGAAGATCGCACCATCGCTGCAATCGTACAGTCCATCTCACCCTCCATTCGATTTTAGCTCACACAATTTGACACTGTCATATCCCTCTGGGAATACCTACAGTGCCTTATCACTTAGTCAGACGACGCTCGAGAGTTCCAACTATACCAGGAGATCTCCAAAGTTACACAAGGTGATCGCTCGATCCGTGAGTTCTATACCCACATCTTTGATCTCTAGGAACAACTTGCAGCCCTTGACACACCCCTTAATGACCTGTCTTCTAGGACTATTCACCACAACAACATAGGTAAGCAACGTCTCTTTCAGTTCTTGATGAAACTCTGGCCGGAGTTCAAATCTGTTCGCAGCCAACTCATTCGCCGATCACCTAGACCCACTCTTGAAACGGCTGTCATTGGGTTATAGGCTGAGGAGACATGACTTCACCTCACCACTCTTCCCATCAACTCGATCTCTGTCCATTCCTCCTCTTGCTCAACTACTCACTGTGGTTCTCTCTATCGACAGTACACCTCGTCGACTAGAAAGTAGCAATCTGGCCCCATCTCCGCACGCAAAACAATGGTGTGACATTCACAAACTCTGCAAATATTCTGCGGACAAGTGTCACGCGAGGCAAGCTAAAATAATATAGAGTGGACTATGGGGAGACCTTTGCCCCCATTGCTAAAATGACCACTGTTCGAACACTGCTCGCCGTTGCCGCTTCTCAACAATGGCCACTGTACCAAATGGATGTCAAAAATGCCTTTATGCATGGAAACATTACTGAGGATATCTACATGACCCCACCACCTAGACTCCCTCACTCCAAAGGACTTGCATATCACCTTCGTCGAGCTCACTATGGCCTCAAATAGGCCCCCCATGTATGGTTCATATGTCACTCAATTAGGTACGAAGACTAACTCATGGATTTTAGGTTCATGTGCTACACATCATCTTACGTCATCACAAACACACCTCCACAACCAAACACCGCTACCTCCCACAGCCATGGTCCACACAGCCGATGCAACACCACTACCCATGACCTCTGTAGGTCACCTGCATATTAAGCCTCAATTATCGATCCCTAACATACACCATGTCCCTAATGTCACTATGAACTTACTCTCAGTCTCACAAATCACCTCGCATAACTATATTGCTACTTTCACACCTTCATCTTGTCTTATACAGGATCCTCGCACGGGACAAACAGTTGGGACTGGCCGTAATATTGGTGGCCTATACTACATGGACAAACTCATCCTTCCCACTCCCACTGCATCTATCATTCGCCTCCTCAACTCTAAACCAACATCCTGTGACCTCTGGCATCGTCGCCTTAGTCATCTATCTTTACCTCGTCTTCATACCCTTTCTGCAACTGGCAAATTAGGAGATTTTCCTACTGATGCATTGTCACTCTGTACTGGTTGCAAGTTGGCAAAACACTTGGCCTAACATTTTCAAATAAGCAACCAACTCGCTTCTGCACCTTTTGACCTCATTCATACTAACATCTGGGGACTATCTCCACATCCATCTTTTGGTAACAATCGCTACTACATAATATTCATTGATAATCACTCCCGTTTTACATGGGTCTACCTAATGAAACATAAATTTGGTGCATATGACATTTATAAAAACTTTGCCACCATGATCCTCACCTAATTCTCCTCCCACATCAAAACCCGACAATCCAACTCAATGGGGAATATACATTCCATCGCTTCATAGAATTCCTTGCCTCTCAAGGAACCCTCTCTCAATTCCCTTGCCCATATGCTCACCACAAAAATGGTGTAGCTGAAAGGCATCACCGACACATCCTTGAAACCACCAGATCACTTCTACTATCTACATCTGTACCATTCAGTTTTGGGCAAAAGCTCTCCTCACGAGTGTTATTCTCATCAATCGCACCCCCTCCACCACTCTAAAAGGCCTCACACCCTTTCAACAACTATACCAAACACCACCAAACTTCTCTCATCTTCGAGTCTTTGGTTGCACATGCTTCGTCCAACTTCCATCTTCAGAGTACAATAAACTTTCACCTCGATCTGTCATGTGCATATTCCTTGGATACAATCTCCATCATAAAGGCTATCGCTGCTATGACCCTCATTCTAATCGCCTCTACATCTCTCCCCACGTCACGTTCTTTGAATATCTTCCATACTATGCCCTACCCTCCTCACCTATGCCTTCACCGTCATTCACACCCATAGATCTCATATTTTTTTATCTTGACACACCCTACTCTCTGGCACCACAAATCACTCTAGAACTACGTCCAAAAATTAGTCCTCCCACTGAGCAAGTGGTCAGTCCTGGACCACCCCCTGCTGCACCAGATCAATCAACCTCTTCACCAATTTGAACTAAACCTGAATCACTCACTACTAACGTCCCACCTGAGCAAAGGTATCCCTCTCGAGATTGCCAACCACCAACCAAATACCATGACCCCAAATTCACCTCCATTGCCTTTCACATAGCCACTATGATGACGTAAGATTATGTGGACCCCATTCTTACCATAATACAGTTAAACACCCTATGTGGCAAGAGGCAATGTACGACGAACTTACTGCTCTCCAGAAAACTCATACATGGGATCTCAACACCCTTGCTCTGGGAAAGACTCCTATTAGCTGTAAATGGACCTACAAGATCAAGACTAGAGCTGACGGAACCATCGAGCATCACAAGGCTCTGTTAGTCACTAAAGCCTTTTTACAATAATATGGGGTGGACTTTGAGGAGACTTTTGCCCCAGTTGCTAAAATGACCACTGTTCAAACACTGCTCGACGTTGTCGCTTTCCAACAATGGCCACTGTACCAAATGGATGTCAAAAATGCCTTTTTGCATGGAAACATCCATGAGGATATCTACATGACCCCACCACGTGGACTCCCTCACTCCAAAGGCCTTGTTTGTTACCTTCACCGAGCTCTGTATGGCCTCAAACAGGCCCCCTGTGCATGGTTCGCTAGATTCACACAGGTTATGTAACCAGCTGGTTTTCTTCTGAGTGAAAAATATCCAGCAATGTTCATCTCCTCCTCTAACGGCCAACGCACCATCCTCCTCCTCTATGTTGATGACATGAACATTACCGTTGACAATCCATCAACCGTATAGAATCTCACCTTCAATGAGAGTTCAAAATGAAAGTCCTAGGCAACCTATATTACTTCCTCGGATTGGAGATCAATCAAACACCACGTGGCTACCATCTATCTCAACAGAAATTTACCACCGACATCATCAATCTTGCAGGGCTAACAGATCTCAAACCAGCTCGAACGCCCCTCGAACTAAATGTCTAACTTAACACTACCGATGGTGATCCACTAACTGATGCAACTAAATATTGACATCTTGTAGGCAGCTTGGTCTATCTCACCATCACCAGTCCTGACATCTCTCATGTGGCTCATGTCCTTAGTCAATTTGTCGATGCGCCTCACTCTTCTCATCAATCAGCATTGCTTCGTGTTCTACGCTACACTCGTGAGACACAAAGCAGAGCATTATTCTTCTCAGCATCATCATCACTCATCCTTCGTTCCTACAGTGATGCTGACTGGGCAGGTGACACTACAGATCGCCAATCTACCACCGGCTATTGTATCTTCCTAGGCAACTCCCTCATCTCTTGGAAATTTAAGAAACAGGATGTTGTCTCTCGCTCCAGTGTGGAATCAGAATATCGCGCAATGGCGTCTACCACTGCAGAGATCATCTAGTTATGACAACTCCTTCTTGACATGGGTGTGTCTTCCACAATAGCAACTCATCTTTATTGTGACAATATGAGCGTCATCAAAATCGCCAGCAATCTCGTATTTCATGAACACACGAAACATCTAGAGATTGACTGTCACTTCACTCGTCATCATCTTCTACTATGTTTATAACAAGAACTAGGGGTAGAAAGATTTTTGAAGGAAGTGAAATCATTTCATGGACAATGAGAATTGGCCATTTGAATTTTATAAAATCACTCTTCGACACTATTTCTCAATCTCATCGGGCCTGCACTTGGGGTATAGTTTCCAATAATGGTCTAGTGAATATTTTCCAGATTTTTAACGTTTGATTTCGGACATCTTTGAAGTTATTTGTTGTTTGCTCATTCTACTGCTTAATTTCATTGGTTACTTCATTATTTTAAGATAAAGGCAAAAGCAGCATGCACGTATTGCATTCACCGTAGATTTTAGAGTAAACTTGAATTAGGCACATCTTGATGTATTATTGTATTAATTTATTTTTACCAATCAAATTCATCCAATATCATATTTTATTGGGAAAATTGCTTGGAGATAGATGGCTTTAGAAAGCTGTACCAAAAAAATTAAATTAAATTAAATTAAAATAAATAAATAAATAAATAAAGTCAAAGGCACAATAGCTGTTGGACCCGCAGTTATATGCAAACAAACCCTGATTTCATATTTGGTTGGGCGCGTGGGTATTTTAATTCTTAAATATCAACTTTACTCCTCCGAAATCATATTAATTCAATGTTAGAAATGATAAAGCCCTCTTTCTTCCTCCTCATTATCAAGCTCCAATGCTTAGTTTCTTCATCTTCTCCAGCTAAAAAAAAACTTGAGTTTCTCTTGGAAATGTAAGATTTTTCTTCGCAACTATCAATTTGGGATCTATTCATTCAAATCAATTGAGATGATGGCCTTCAATGGCGGTTGTTCGGTGCCAAGTAAGAGGTGCTGATTGTCGAGAATTTTGTTTTCTTAGTGTTGGATGTTAGGTTTTGTATTGTTTCTCTTTGAAGATAAATTGTTTTTGTTTGATTTAGTGGTTGGGTTTTGGTTGGAGTGGATGGTGTAGGTAGTACTGGATGAGGGACAGGGAGGATGTGGAAATTTTTGGTGCCCTGCTATTTCCTGATGGATGTCATGCTTGGTAGATGAAAATAATTTATCCAGAGTATGAAAGTTGAAAATTGATGTTTTTTTTTTTTTGTAATATAATGTCAGACTTTTGTTGGAAACTGAATAGCAAAACTTTTATTTGTCTAGGTTGTAATACAATCATCAGTCTCAAGTTGGATTTCAAATTTGACGGATGTATTGCGAGCAAAAAATTTGAATGCATATGTATTAAAGGTAATTATTTGAGTATAAAAGTAACTTAGATCATCTGTAAACTTAGAAGCAATGTTACAACTTTAAAGTCGCAATTTCCTTTAAAAGTCATAAAGGTACAGCAACCTTACCATTTAGCTTCCAAAAATCACAATATTTCTCCACTTGTCACAATTAGCATCGAAATATCACAAAATTACAACAAATAAAACTATTAGCTTCCTATAATCACAAATTAATGTACGACAAATGTGACATTTAGTGTCCAAAAGTCACAAACAAGTTCTTTAAACCGTTAATCATGTATAGTTTCAATGCATGTTGCTCAGTTGAGTCATTTAAACCTTGTTTCTCTTCTTGATTAGTGGTGGTTGAATTTCTGTTATATCATCCGTCGAGATTGGCTTCACAAAATTTGGATTTGGGAACAAAGAAAGTTTATAACTCCTATCGAAAAGTAAAAAACTGACAAATAATGCATAATCTTATAATTAACACATAAAAGTGGCAAATAAGACATAAGAGTCACAATTTTAAAAATACTTCTGATAATATAGATGAAGAAATGACAAAGAAACAACAAAAGTGACAAATTAATGCTCCAAGCAAAAAATAATCGGCAAATAGAGGTTTAAATTTCTTAAATGGTCAGATCATTGGCCACTAGATGTAACTTGAAGTACGAACGAATCTCAAATCTCCTCACTGTTCAATCAATGTTCACGACAAGAAATTCTCTCCTCACCATCACATAACCATGCCATTAGAGCCGAAGGAGTTCTCTACGTGGTTCTCATCTCCGTCTTCCGTTGTGGGCCGTTTAATCAGGCCAAAACTCTAAGGGTGAATAGAGTCTTAGTATGTATAAGAGTCTTAATATGTGTTAGAGTCCTAGTTAGAGGATGAGAATTCAAATGTGAGTTCTAGTATGTGTAAGAGTCCTAGTATGTGTAAGCGTCCTAGTTAGAGTATGAGAATTCAAATTGTGATCTTATAAAAGAGAACCAATTTAATTATTTAAGTTGTGAATTGAGAAAAAAGAAATATAGACTTTTCCCCAAGAACTCTCTCTCTCTCTCCCTATTCTTTTGGGCGAAATCAGGAGGCCGACTTTCTTCCTCCTCTAGCCGATCTCTCTCTTTCTCTTCTCGAAGATTCTTGGTGTGAGCTTAGGCCGATCCCAATTACAAGCCAACAAGTGGTATTAGAGTGAGGTTTATGCCCAAGTTCCAACCGAGATCTAAAGATATGACGAGCGCAGAGAAGATGACGACCAAGGGGGGTGCGCTCACTCTTCAATATCCGACGCTATCGAGAGACAACTATGCTTCGTGGCCGATCAAGATGAAAGTCTACATGATGGCTCAAGACGTGTGGGACGCCATTGAGCCCGCGGCAGACGTGACCGTGGAAGACAGGAAGGATCAAATGGCATTGGCGGCCATCTATCAGGGGATTCTGAAGAGACTTTGATGGTGATCGCAGAGAAGCAGACGGTAAAGGAGGCGTGAGAGACGCTGAAGACGATGCATCTAGGAGCGGACCGTGTAAGGAACACGAAGGTGCAGACCCTGAAGTCCGAGTTCGAACTTCTCCGGATGAAGGAAAGCAACAACGTTGATGATTTTTCAATGAAGTTGACAGGAGTCGTCAACAAGATACGTGCTCTATGCGACGAGATGCAGGAGAGCTACGTCGTCAGGAAGCTACTTCGGGTGGTACCGGAGAGATTTCTTACTATCGTCTTCACGATTGAGCAGTTCGGGGACATTGATAGCATGTCACTCGAGGAGGCGATCGAGCGTCTCAAGGCCCATGAGGAGCGGGCAAGTGTTTTTCAAGACAACATTGACTACCACCTATTGTTGACGCATGCGGAGTGGCAAGCAAGGGCCAAGAAGAGCAGCGGAAACTTCCTCTCAACACAGATAGTGAGCGACAGCAGCAGACGAGGTCACGAACACTGAACCGGTCGCTAGCGTGGCCGTGCCCAGGCAGGCCGTGGCAGCCAAGAGGGTCGAGGTGGATTCGGCAGCCAAGGAGGCCATTTCGGCAGTGGTTTCAGCCACGGCGACGCAGCTCGCCAGGAGGGCGAGAGTAGCACGAGCGGTGGTCGAGACAAATCCAACATCAAGTGCTTCAATTGCGGAGTCTACGGGCAC
>JBAKGM010000139.1:24409241-24422544 GCA_037177215.1 Asparagus racemosus
AAGAAGAAGAAGAAAAGTGAAGAAAACAAAAAAAAAATGAAACTTGGGACCCCCCCCCCCCCCCCCCCCAAAAAACGAAAAAAAAGGGAAAAAATTTCATGCATTTAGCATTACAAGTAAATGCATTCTTCTCAAGAAATTTGAAGTGATTTTCATTTTAGCAGGATTTTCATTTTAGCAGAGGAACACAATATATTGCCTTAAAATTTCATCGAGTGTCATCAACTGACAGGCACACATACACTGACAGAAACACTCAATTAAAAAGAATTCTACTAGTGCAGATAACAGTATCACATCATATTGCAATTTCATCTAATGTTATGTGACTAAACTCGTTGCTTTATTTGTTTACACTTGTTCTTTCTCTTTCATTATTTTAAGATGTAAAAATCAAAAGATTGTTAAGCACAAGGTAGTGACTGGCGTTTAAAGTCAGATATCAAGGTCAATCACATACCGGGTCAATTGTCCCATTTGTGAACAATGAGTAAAATAAAAGACCATCTCCTTGGCGTGGCTTAACCTTTAAACCAATACACTGCTGGTAATCATAACCAATGTCCATGTTTGCTCCATTCTGCAAGTCAATAAAGCTTTCTATAAAAATCAACTGGTCAATTTGAAAGAAAAGAGCTCTAGCAAATCCATTCTGCTTACTTCAAAGGGAAACATGGTCTCTCCGCCCTCCTCTACATCAGATAGATACAACAGAAAAGAGGCTACCTGAAAAAAATATATTCATATTGCCAAAATTATGGTTTATGGAACATTATTTTAAATGGATAATATATAAAGGAGTAGATGTTGTGCAAGTATGGATCCATTGCTTAGATGTAGAAGAGATTTAAGATACTACATATATGAAGCACCAAAAAAATTACCCAGCACAGGAAAATAAAAGAACCACCATTTTAGACGGGAAAAAGAAGATAAGAAAAAGAGTTAGAAGAAGGGAAGAATCTTTGGACAGTATAGCCATGAGTTCACAAGGGTGATGCCCACCTAAAACCAGTATAAATTCGGAGTATGGGTAAAGACAAGGTTACAGAAAGTACTAGGTAGCCTACGCGCTCGACCTGACGCCTAGAGCCTAGGCGGGGCTAGGTGGTTTTCCTATTTTTTTATTTTTTAATTACAATAAATGATAGTAAATGCCAATATTACAGAAAGCTTAGGCGTAGGACTGACACTTAAGCATATTTCTTTCTTCGTTAAGTGGTGGGGGAGGAGGTTTTACTGAAGGTCGGAGAAGATAAATGAGGTGTTCCTAGTTAGAAGCTGGAGTAGTTTGGAGGAGGTTGGAGGACGTGAAGACTGCAACGGAGGAAATCACAACCAATCACAATCAAGGCTGAAAGAGTGTAGCCCACGTAAGCAACCCACACTACCCTAGGCGCTCCCAAAATCCATGTGGCCGCATATGGACCACCTAGGCACTAGGTGCTAAGCAGGCGACCTAAGTACCACCTAGGCCTAGCCGGACGCCTAGGCGGGCTAGGCTGAGGCTTTTTAAAACATTGGGTAAAGACAAGTATGATTTGGAGATCACGAAAAGAGCAGCATCAGCTTACAGCATATGATCTTTAAAACAGAAACAATACATTCATGTCTCTTACATAATCTAATCATAGATTAGGAGAATTTACGAGAATGGATAGCTGGTATGTCATTGAATCTTCAAGTGATATCTGTTAGCATGTCTGTTAAAATATTTGCTTACGGAAAAAAATCATCATTGCTCTAAAAATGATTCATACAGTATTTACTTATAGGTACTAGCCATTGTGTTTTACAAATAGCTACTCTTGACAACAGTGATTGCTGGGATTTCAAAGATGCTTTCGTTCGAACCTGGTTCCGTGTATATTTTCTGCCACAATGTCTCTAAGGTGAATGTGAATATTAACACATTAAGTCAGTAGTTAGTGGGGGCGGCAATCTTTACCAAGTATCTGCTAGTCTGTTCAGAGTGTGGGTTTGGGTCAAGCATATAATGATACATATCATTAGCAATTTTGCTCCTCTGTACAGGCATTCACGTACTAACGCTTCCCATGAACATAACACAAAAAAAGTCAAACAACAAATTTCATACATAATGACAAAGCAACTAAATTACTCAGTCCGGACAAAGCAAGACAAACATTGTAACTGACCCTTTGGCTCTTTTGCGGACCATACTCAGCTGGGTTGAAAGCGTCATAATGAGAAGCATACTTCTGCCCGATCTCATAACGAAGGATATTAAAAGCCTGCGACATGGTAGCAGTCCGTTGTTACTCAAGCCTAGTATAGTCTTTCTGAAATAAAGAACTGACTGACTTGAATATGCAAACCAAACATGATAAAACTTCGACAACAGGAAAGGTAATAGTTATAGGCTGCATAAGGATAAATTTTTGACCAAGAGTCAACCAAACATTACTAAAAATTGGTAAGAAACTATACATTTCCCAGTGACAAGCTAATTTTTTCCTAGTCTAGACAGGATTTGCAACCATAATTACAAATGAAAAGCATATTAGATTTCAACAAGAACCTTTTGAGAGTCAAAGCATCCAGAATGATAAGCTTTCCATTTTATGATTATGAATCTTACATTAGATGTTTTATTGCTAACCAACTCATTTATTCATAACTTCAGCTTTTAGATCATCCTCACAATTCAAAGAATACACTGATGATTATAAAGTCAACTGCAAAAATATAATTCCATGAAATCATGCTATACCTCTCCATTCTCTCTTGGAATCATTGTGGCCCTTGCTATCTTCTGTTCAACATAGCTCAAAGTTCCAGTTGAATCTTCAGATGCACTTACAAAAGTTCCAGAACTGCTGACCAAGTTAAATACTTAGTAATTGACTAAAGAACAAAGTATAATATTATGCTGATAGGCACTAGCATTAGCAGAACAGTTTAAAGTCCAAGTACAACAGCTATGCATATTTTCAGAGTTGGGAAGAATGTCTTCATGATGTGTCCTTCAGCTTCATGATATCCAAAATTCCAAATATAAGAAAGCAAAATTGAGAAATGCATCCAAGAGATTGGGTTTTAAAGCTCCTAGACTTATGAAAATGTTGATAAGGTTACCAAATTTAAGTGACACCAATTTAGAAGCCCGAAGGCAAAGATAGAGGCACACACCATGCCATAGATAAGAAAAATACTATCCAGCAAAGGTTGTCGTCAAAAAGAAAAAAACTAACTCATTCAAGGCAAGAAGGTACAGTTTACAGACTTCACACTGTGAGCATAACCCAAAAAGCTAACTAAGAAATCCTATTGAGCAATTTATGTTGGTCAATTATATAAGAGCCAGATTAAAAAGTACTCCCTTCATGCCTACTTGTCTCATTGACAAGTCCCGTGGCTTTGTCATGCGTCTTATTATAAGTTGAGCCATAATAATTTCTAAAAAAATTGCATTAACCAGCTTTCTTGTGAATACGTATTAGACTACTTCAATTCAAAGTCTTTTAACATTTTCTAAATTTCTCATCTTTTATAGTCATTGTTCAATACAATATGACAAACTAACTTAGTTTTTCTAACTAATGAGGTCGGTGTTAATGCTTGTATCCATAGTTTCATAAAGGAACTATGATGCAACAACAATAATCTCTTCCATTCAGCTATCTACCAATGCACAAGCAAATATAAACATTCTAGAGACAAATTCATCAGACATTGTATATTTTATATAAAAAAAAATATAGGATACTCCACCATTAAACATGTAGTGTCACATGATTTCCTGCAACAGCTAATTAAATTATGTGTAGTGATGAAGTAAGTAAATAAATAATGATAGTAAATAATAGTAGTAGTAGTAGTAGTAGTAGTAATAGTAGTAGTAATAATAGTAATAAAGAAAGTTAAATATTCAAAAATCTATTAATTTAGTGATTATCATAATTTCATCTAGATATGCAATTAACTTATTGTTTCATTTGAATTTAACCCAGCCAAAAAAGAGGTTCAATCCAACAACCATCCAGAGTTAAAGAACAGACAGTAAAGGGCCTGCTATCAACAAATCAACTTATGGCTAACCAATAGTTGAGAGTAAATTACAATAGCATTGCCAACAGGAACAATAGTGGGGGATAATGTACTAATATAACTTATACTTGCATGGAACAAAAACAGATAGTTGAACCAATTGAGACAACCTAATCAAACGCCAAGTTAAAACATGCAACTATCATAAATCACAGGGCGCATAGAGTTCCGTTGTTTCTAAAGAAAGTTGCACTGGTGCACTTATGTAGCATATATAAGAAAAGATTACCTTGTCCTTACTCCTTTTGTGGTATCTTCAGTCTCCCCCTTGCGTAAAGCCAGTGTTGATGGCTTAAGTCTTGTTTTAGCCTTTTTTATTATGACCTCACATTGTTCTGCTGATGCAAATTTTGGAAAATAAAGCGCACGTGGTTTCCAGCTCAAAACCTGCTTTCAAACATAGAAGAAATAAATTGATGTTAGGTACTCTAAGAGGAAATCAGCTCAGAAGATAAAGTCATCACAAATTTTAATTATTATCTAAGCATTTCCAATCGAAATGATATAACAATGGAACAACAGAGGAAAGGTCAACAAAATTTTGTAAACAGCTTCCACTGACATGAACCCTCTGAATCTGTGCCAATGTCTTGGCCAAGGAAACTATGGGCTAGAATTATCTCCCCAAACAAAAAGGAGATAATTGCTAGGTTAGAGATGGTAATGATTAAAATTTTTGCTTTGACAAGGTGACCCTTATAGTACATGATGCATATTTATGATAATGATAGGGTGTTAATGGGTTTACAAGTTCTACTCATATTATTTAGATATTAGTACCTCAAATCTACAATAATTCCATATTAGTCCCTCAAATCTCAATAATTGCTAATTAGTCCTTCAAATCCTAAGAGGTCTTGCAATTTAGTCCCTCAATGACCAAAATACCCCTTAGTTATGATTTCTCTCTTAAAACTCTCAAACAAGGGCTATTTGCACTTTAATACTCTAAAGTTTACATCTTTTTATCACAAATACCCCAAAGTTATTGATATTGTGATACCCAAAAGTTTAGGTTTTTTTTTAACTTTGATACATTAAAGTATTATTCTGACACTTCGATACCACCAAAGTTTTGTTTTTGAAACTTGACACCTCGTACTTTAGGTTATCAAAGTTAGAAAATATGTAAACTTTGAGGTATTCAAGTTAGAAAATGTGTAATCTTTTTTGTATGAAAGTTAAAAAATGTGTAAACTTTGGGGTATTGAAGTATCAAAAAAATTCCAGGGTATCAAAGTTAAAAATGGTGTAAAGTTTGGGGTATCAACGCGTCAAAAAAGCATCGGGGTATCAAAGTTAAAAAAAAGTTGTAAAGTTTAGTAAGTCATATAGGAAAAAAAAAACCGTAAAAACATTAACTGAGGGTATTTTGGTCATAGACGAACCACATTGCAACAACACGAGGATTTGAGGGACTAATGAGCAACTTCAAAGATTTGAGGAACTAATATGGAATTATTGAAGATGTGAGGGACTAATATCTAAATAACCCTATAATTTAAGATGCACCTCTTATAAGAGTATCATGATGATAATTAATCGTGCAAAATGCAGATAACCACCTTTATCTACTCATTCAGTCGAATCATCATCGTTCAACTCATTTATAGCACTTATCGCCCCTAATATTGGTCTCTTTAGAATGTTAAATCGCAGATAACCCCTTTTCCTCATGAATTGAGGGTTGATGTGTTATCAAAGGTACAAACGAGGGGGTTAGCTGCAATTTACCCTAATTAATAGCTATTTACGAAATATGCCAAAGGACCATCATTTAGTTCTGAATTAATGCGATTAACTGAAATCATGCACTATAACCATTATTATTATTATTATTATTATTTTATACTTTCATTACTGCAGAGGATTCTCATCATTCAAATTAAAAATGAGATTAGGAATTTGGACTCGAAACCATCAACCGAAAAAGATCAGGGTTTGATGACCTGGAAAGGGATAGGATAGGGATTAGGATCTCCGCTCTCCCCATGCGGCATTGCAAGCAGCTCTCCACCTTCATTCACCATTTCCATGTACCTCGCACGAGGCACAGCCTCTCCTGAGTGATCCTGCGGCACAACATAGCAACAAATTAGGTCAAATTTGATCCAAAAAAGAGAAAAAAAATAGTAATAATAAAAAGAAATTACCTTGGGAGAGAAGAGCATGGATCCGAAAAAGCCAGCCAGGAAGAAGAGAGAACAATAGAGGATCACCGCGGGGAGCGCTAGCTTCCTCCTCCCCAGACCCCAAAGAACCCTACCTCTGCGATCTGATCTCATCATCGCGATTTTTTTTTTTTTTTCCTTCTTCTTCTTTATTTTCTCTTTTCTCCCCCGATTAATTTTGGAGGTGCAAACAGAATGGGGCAATTTTTTTTCAAAGTTCGGTTTGGTCGGAGAAATTACTAGAGAAGAAGTCAGGAGGCTTACGGGTTGGGCCTAGCTCGGCATGTAAAAATTTCGGAGAGTCTGGCCCACAAAGCTAGGACAAGACATCACAGTGCAGCCCATTTACGCAGCCCAGTAGTAGCCAGCATCTTGCGGAAGCCGACACGGATTCATATTTCGTGTCACATTATCCACCCTTATCCTCTTAAATGATCGAATTTTTTT
Source organism: Asparagus racemosus (assembly GCA_037177215.1). Classification (NCBI taxonomy): domain Eukaryota; kingdom Viridiplantae; phylum Streptophyta; class Magnoliopsida; order Asparagales; family Asparagaceae; genus Asparagus; species Asparagus racemosus. The sequence continues at coordinate 24,415,931 of JBAKGM010000139.1, forward strand.
TATCTTTTTTAAAAAAAAATTTATATCACTCTATTATTTTAAATTTTAGACCCAGTGTTCATGAAACCAAATATGGAACAAGATGGCACGTTTCTATTTGTTGAAACTTGATCAATATCAAGTCGCCTGTCCGCATATAGTGCCAACGCAGCAACCATACATGACATCTTTCACCCCAAAAAAAAAAAAAGGAAAAAAGAGCGACTTTATTAAGTGAGATTTTAACTTGTGAGTTCAAATCTGTTAGCTTGATACGGCAAATGAATTTTGCCAAAAAGAAAAATGTCGAATCAAACACACTAACTCCAGCTACAACCAAACCCACAGTATAATTCATTGCTTTTCTGTAGGAAATGAATAGAACATCCTAAGATTAGGAGTGATTGACATTACTTTTGGGGGCTTTTTTAGCTAAAATATGATTGAAATAGAATTGACAGTGTTTTTATTTTTTTTTCATTTACGCGTTAAGCATGCAGTTCAGGCCTCGTGCTTCAATAATCGTGTGTTCATAATAAAAGCCGAAAATAATAGGGTTAATTGCATGTTGGTCCCTTATATCGTCTTTAATTGCCAAATAGTCCCACAAATCTCACTATTTGCTTATTAGTCCTTTAAATCTTCAATTTGCTTGCCAGTCCATCCCTTGTGTTTGGTGGTGTTATTAATGAACTTTACATGAAACAAAATTAGGTAGGATGCCCATTACACTCCCACCTATACTCACTCAAACCCACCTTTTTTTCTTCTCCAATGGTCTCATGCTTCCCCCAAACCCAAAATTGAGTCATTGCCATGGCTAGCTTTCCTCTAAACCTAAAACTTGGGAGGGAAATGTATACCCGGGGCAATAAGGTAACCTGAATTGTTGGATTAAGCATCAACTCAACTAGAGTTAGAGAAGTTAACAGTATTTCTAACAGAAGGACCATATGGCAAGAAAATTGAAGATTTAAGGGACTAATGAGCAAATAATGAGATTTGAGGGGCTACATGGCAATTAGAGATGGTTTAAGGGACTAATCATGAAATTCCCCCCCAAAACAATAACCTAAAACGAAGAAGAAATTGAGAACATTAACTATAATAAAAAGTTAGCGAACAACGGTTGCAGTTAAAAGTCAAAAGACACAGCCGACGAGCATGAAAGTTGGTCGGCGAGCGGTCGCGTGCATAGTTCAGGTGCTGGGAGAGAGGTTGGGAGGACGTCAACAAGAGAGAGGCGCGCGAGCCGCGATTAAACTTTTGGATGATGCTGAAAAGGCAACATCTTGGCAACTATTAACGGTCAGTATTCACGGTGTGTGCCATATTCCGACATATACTTTTTCGAGCACTGATGCATCCAATGTCTTGATACAAAGTAAGGATCTCATGTGCGCACAATTAAGAAAATTTTAACGCATCATTCATGTTTTCATTCTTTCATTGCTATCACTATCTAGGTTAAAGGTCAGGGTTTCTTCATTCTCCGCGATAGAACAATTTTCATGAAAGTTATCCGCGAAGATGGGGATCAGATTAAGGAAGGTAACGCCTTCATATCAGTAGATTGCCTTTGTTCCAAGAATATGTGACTGCTCTGCACTTGTAGAAGCATATTAACATTCCATAATATTTATAAGTCTAACCTGTTTCAAAAAGATTAACCAAATACATCCATACAAGAACAAAATAAGAAACGCTTAAGTGAAATGAAGAATTTAGGCAAACAAAAAGAACTGTGTTTCCGTCATAACTCATGCAGTGAAGAAAAAAAAGGTCTGTACACGTATCACTGATCATGCAGGGGGTATCATAGTGAGACTGATGGGCGTCCAGTTCCGTATTTTAAGTCGCGCTATATACTCTTGTCAAGGGAGCATAATATACTCAAATTTTTGAAGTGAACAAAAAAAGTTCATACATTTGCAAGTGTACATGCAGTGATTAGCTGTGTAAAATTAGCTGATTTTTTATTAACCCACATAAAATACAAAAGCTCGAAAAATCTGCACTGCTGTTTTAAGATCTTTGACAGTACAGCAACAATTGAGAAGGGAAGGCAAACACAGATTTGCAAAGTAGGAAAATTTAATCATGGAAAGCAGTCTATCCAGCCAAAGATTGAGAGGATTAAATCAACATCACCATACAAATAAACAAATGAAAGGTAAAGCAGCAAGTGAAGAGACTGAAGCAACCAAAACAACACCAACGGGAAGCCAACTTAGGAACTTAGTAAAGAATAAGATCACAATATGAGCCTACAAAGATCAACAAAAATCAAAATATTCTAACACTTCATCAAGGCAGCAGTTGTAAGAATATGGCGAGGCATAGAGAATTGTTATTATGATATCTTAATATGCCCTGACCACTATGAAAGGAAACACACGCAGAGAATCTTTTAGAAATAATCTTATATTAGACTTCTTTCTAGTTTTGCAACACAATTAAATAGTACATCTCTGATAGAAAAAAGAGCTCAAACATCAAAAAAAAAAAAAAATCTAATTTAATTGTTGAAAATCAATCCGAATCCGAAGCTGATTGGCATACAGGGAGGTAGTATGTGTCTAGCTGCCAGTATTTATGTTTCACACCCTCCCATATATTCTCGGCCAAGCATTCCTTAACAGGCAAAGGAATGAATTGTGTCGAGTACCCTAAATTACCAAGTTCTAAAGCAACTAACTGGCAGTAAACCACATGGAAAAATGCATTACACCACAAAGGCCATTGAAGTATGAATATATTCCTCCAGGCTTGAGGAGCTTGGGAAGATGCTGATGGAATTCCCTCAGGTCTTCATAGTATTCCCCATATGTGTCAAAAAATATTCCTGCTTAGGAGTAGATACTCATTAGAAATCAGCCTGTCAGAGTAATTAACTAAAAGCATCAGTGATGACAGTTCATAAACAAACAAAAATCATAGCCAAGTATGGACTACTGAAGGCCGCTGAGACCATACATTCTCGTAAAACAAATGAAATGAGCTCGAAAAATGAATGAAACAATATTTTGATGATTGACAGATGAAATCAAGTGCATTCAAATAGTTCACCTCAAAGGAAAAGAAAAGATTATAATGGACCATGCGCTGTTACTGAGAAAGTAATACAAATAATATTACAGCCTACAATCATCTCAAACCAGAAGGAAAACATCACATGGGTCAATCAACTGTTCTTATCTGGTGGTACAACAGTAAATCGATTCATAAACACCTAATGGTGAAGATAACAGAAAGAATGCAGTTCAGAGACTGCAAAAACATTACAGGGATTCATCCAAGATTCTCCTTGTGCTTGTTCATAGTAGATATGCACCATTGATCTCTAGGTGAACTTAGAGTGCAGGCACCACCTATATACAACAAGTTCCTGTTACCCCCATCACCACAAACTTACAAAAAGAGTTTAAAAGTTTATACTGAGGTAAAAGGGTAGTTGTTGGATATAAAGGAATGTTCAGATTTCCTACTACAAGCATAGAGTATGTAGATAAACAAACACAATAAATGCATACATTTTGTCTTTACATTACATTATACCTTGTAAATATCCAGGACATATTCTTTTGAACATATGAATATTGTATGTATCTTTAGCATGATGTTTTTGTTTGTTCCTGGTTGTTGGGTTCTCTGCAAGATGTTTTGATGTTTTGAGTCTGGGCACTTCATATTCAGATCCCAACGAAACATGAGAAGAATCATTAGTGGTGGATTACTGCTTTAGCAATATTCTCAGCAGGTTTCTGTGATAAATTATTTATGTTGGCATTCCACCACTGTCCAAAAAGAGTGTAAATTGTTAGAAAGGACTCTGCTTGTAAAGTTGTTATGATGATATATAAACTTCTAAGGATCCTTTTATACGACTTCGGCACTCTTTCTTTAGTTATTATTACCATAGAAAAATTTCTCCATCAAGCAAGAAGACTATTAACAATGGACATATTTTTATCTAAATTGCATAAAACCACAAAATTTTAAGAACATGTCTTTAAAATGATAATTCACTACACCTTACTCACAGTAGGTTACTTATCTTCCTCGCCCATTAGAAACCATGTTGCGATATAAGGTCCTACATCTATGCTCCATACTATATATGATAATGTTCTTGAAACACTACGGACCAAATTTCAATATACATGTCCGGTAATATATTTTTCCAACACCAAAAAGTTGCGGCAAAAGAAAAATAGGTTAAAACAGGGAAACCATTGCTACACTCAAGTTAAAGAGCGCTTCAATAGCAGACGTCAGAACTGCATGATGTTTTAAAAATGACCCTAAGCTTCATACTTTAGTGTCCCAAGCGTGCTAGCACATAATATGGAAATTGACATCTTTTCCTACTACATTGCATAATGAACATTTTATGTGACTATGCACCAAGATCCTTACCATCAAAAGACCCGAGCTGCGATACCACATCCTGCCACCTCCCGAACACAACCTTCACATTCCTCTTCTCCCCCCACCCCGACTTCATCATCCTGTCGTAAACCTCCGGGTGCGCCTCCACGATCGTGTGCTCCGTCACCCCCTCGTACTTCCGAATCGCCTCGTCCACCATCCCCATCCCAAACCCCACATTCAAAACCCTCCCCCCATTGCTGCACACCGCCCTCGCGTGCGCCTCCATCAGCGGCCCCTCCCACGCCATCATCACCGCCTTGCTCTCGGAATCCATCAGCCTCCCCTCCCCGAACTCAATCCTCTCCTCAAGGTACTTCTTTTCTTGAGAGCCGGGGTCTTGACTTTGCCTTGCGATTGTGTTGAAGATGAGCTCGGATTGGATGGCGAAGTTGAGGAGGAGGTCTAGGGTTTCTTGGTGGGAGTGCTGGAGGGCGAAGTCGCCGGCGGAGAGGCCGGAGGGGGAGAGGGCGTTCCAGGGGGCGCCGGCGGAGAGGAGGAGGTCGGCGGCGGCGGAGCGGTTGTGGAGGGCGGCGTGCATGAGGGGGGTGAGGCCGGAGGAGTCGAAGTGGGAGGGGTCGGCGCCGGAGGAGAGGAGGGATTTGACGGCGGCGGTGTCGCCGGAGGCGGCGGCGGCGCAGAGGAGGTCTTCGGGGGATTTCGACATTTCGAGGGGTTTTTGGTTTTTGTCCCGGGTAGGGTTTTGGAGAGGGATGGTCAGGGCGAAAATGCCGAAGTAGGTTCGACGAGGGTTTGAGTAAGATTAAGTCAGGCCCAGGCAAATTAGCGACTTGAGTACCCCCTGATTTTGCATACGCCGTTATCGATAGTTTTTTACAGCACTAGTACGCAGGGGTGCATTCAGTTCACAAACGATTCGGGTATGCCGCTTACCTTCCGTATCTGCTTTTCGAAACTGCATATAGATAAAGATATTCTTTGGTAAGGAAAAGTTATAATTATGTATTTACAAAATGGAAACACATACAGTTCAGATATTAGAAAAGCGGATACGAATGTGATTGTGGATACAAACTGGATATTTAGAAAACGGACATGACTCGGATATGAATTGGATATGACAAAAAATATTATGTTAATTGGATAATAAATGTTATCAATTAAGAAAGCTGTTTAAGACACTAAAATCCGACGACATTTCAACCACACTAACCTAAGCAAACCTTAATAGCAAGGATTGCAATCAGTTGATTACAAAAAGGTACAAGACAAGAATCGAAATACAAAGTGCTACGAAATTTTCTTCTGGACCTCAATTTCATTATATCCATTGGTAAAATAAATAAATCAAATTATAGTATAACATAAATTTGACTATAAGTAAGTTTGAAATGTACAATTGAGTACCTCAATCAAAGCACGATCCAATAAACAAAAAACATACAACCATATACCAAAGTGCATGCGATTGTTATCAAGATAATAAAAATTTTGGTCATGTTTATATTTGTAACTGTATATGTATCCGTATTCGAATCCATATCTGAATCCAAACCCGAACCTATATCCAGATCCATATTCAAGTATATATCCAAATCTATATCCACATTCATATCTGAATCCGCATATCTAAACCGTATCCAAAATTGAACCGATATTCATATCCAAAGTCGTATTTGACCAAAAATCTAAAACCATATTCGAAACTGTATTCGTATCCAACCTGTTTCAAATTTTAGCTAAAATATCTGCATCCACTTTGGATATAGCTGCGGATCGAATCGCATATATCAACTGTTTTGCATCATACTTGTACACCATGAAGTTTTTAGAATTAGAATGTTATTACCTCTTATAGAGAAAGTATATAAAAGATTGGTAGGATGGAAGGTTATTAATTCTTATAAAGAAAGTATATAAAAGATTGGTTGGATAGAAGGATAAGAGCAAGTGCAGCATGCTCTCACCGCCGCTCTCAACGCCTACGTGGCGGTGAGAGCTCTCAACGCCTACGTGGCGGTGAGAGCATGCTGCACTGCTTGCAGCGTGCTCCGAGCGGGGCTCTTAGAGTCTGCGTGGAAGTCCCTTTTTTGGGGGGGCCCACTTCAGCTCCCAAGCCCTCCACAACTTTGTGGAGCGCTTGGGAGCTCCCAAGGTTTTTTTAAATTTTTTTTCAAAAAACCCCCTATTAATGATGCCAATTTGAATTCAAAAAATTTCAATTTGAAAGAGCCGTTAGAATA
>JBAKGM010000139.1:24422644-24434844 GCA_037177215.1 Asparagus racemosus
GGGGGGGGGGGGGAGAGAGAGAGAGAGAGAGAGAGAGAGAGAGAGAGAGAGAGAGAGAGAGAGAGAGAGAGAGAGAGAAGGGAGAAGGAGAAAGGAGAGCTAAGTTTGGGGGCTAAATTTGATAGTGATGATCATAGAGAGTTGAGTTCGGGGGAGAGAAGGGGGAGGCGAGAGAGATGATGTGGGGGGGAGTGTTGGAGTTGATGGTAATAGCCATGGAGAGTTGAGTTTAGGGGGGGGATAGAAAAGGGGAGAGAAGAGGGCGATGATGATGAAGAGAGAAAGAAAATGGACATTTTAGGGATTTCCAGAAGGAGGGAGAGGAAGGGGTTGAAATGCATAGAAAGTGGCGCTTTGGGTTAGGGGTACCCTTTAAAAAGTCAAGGGAGGGGCACATTCTATGAGTGAAAAAGGGGTCTCAAAGCATTTTCTCTAAATGGTATGAGCCGATCATACTAGGACGCAACTACGTCATACTAGGACACAACAACTTCCTCATAACCTGCTTATTTAGATATGCATGGTACTGCAGTCGGACTCACTTTATTACCTAAAGAAGGGGTCCACAAAAAGATTAGACATAAGATCTAAATAAAAATAATATGGAAAACTACAAGAATCAAGGTTTAACTACACAAAAATAATAATATTCTTATCTGCTAGACAAGAATAAAACAATAATCAAAAGAATGATTATCAGTCTCAGATGGATATAGTATATAGTGTTGTGCAGGCAATATACATCAAAACATAAACATTGTATTAAAGAAATCAAATACATTCTTGTTTGAATATGAATGAATGGGTATGCCCGCTTAAGGTAATTATAGGTATATAACTCATACTAATTAAATAGGCACTCATATTAAAGTCCTTTGACCAACCAACCAGCCTTAAGTCGCGATTCACCTCATTACTTATCCCCCATTCCCAGTGTTACTTAATTTGTACATGTAATGTTATGCACTAAAATCCAATTCCTACGACAACCTCACACAATCTAATTAGTACTAACCAGAACAGTCCAGAACAGTCCAGGATGGGGATCAATTGCCTAGTCAAATCATGTATTAGGACTAACTAAATCGAGGTACACTTTGTAGTCTAAGATACAGGTCTTTACACTCATTTACATATACAAAGATCACGGTGTAAGTCCAAATATATCAACTCTAGCACCATTTATTTTATAACGATATTTATTTTTTATCATTCATTCACCTTATAGAGAACTCATATTCATTTCTTCATGTGCTGAGTTATTCAAATGATCAAAATACTCCATATATTATGTAGGTATCTCATAGGACTACTCCTACATGATTAAATAATCTCATACTCTCCTATACATTGTTAATTCTCAAGCAGAAAAGTTATCCAATATTTCAGTTACAGATTCTAAGGTGAGTGGTTTGGTTGATATGATTGAATACCTTAATTTGGCTCATATGAGGACTTTGGGTTGTTAGTTCACTTAGACTAACAAGTAAGATGCACAACAAAGAGTTTGGTCTCATATCAATAAAGGTTTTATTAATGGTTTATAATTGCAAAATTATGAGACTAGCCAAGTAGATTTTTTTACCTACAACTATTTCTGACCATTCTTCTAGATCTATTTCTATTTTTAAGACTCTCATTATTGGGAAAAAACTATTCAAGTTCTTTTCTATGTGGGTTACGTATGAAGATTTTTTTTCCTATGGTGCAAGCATGCTGGAGTGAAGGCTCTGCATTATCTCTTATTGTGAATTTTTTGAGCAAGACTTGTTTGAGATCCTTTAATCACTTGCATTTTGATTATATAAGTAAGAGAGTTTAACAGAGTAAGGAAAATTTAAAGGAGGTACACACTCTTTTACAAATATGATCCTATGAATGAGCATCTCATTTAGAAGGAGAGAGTTTGTTTAGGGATGTACTTTGAACTCAAGTTGAAATGAGCTAAAGATTGTTGATAACTCTCTCATTATTCAAAAAAATTATTCAGTTTTATCAAAATTTATTGGGATCTAGAGTTGATTGGATTTCTGTAGTGGATCCTAAGGTGGTCCAAAAAGGTGGTCCAAAGAGGCCACTATTTCAATAGTGACCAGAAGCATGAGCTATGTTCTCCTATTTTTTATTCTGAGATAAAGATGACTGTGAAATCTATACTTGAGAGTAATGCTCTAGGACTAGATACCTTCTCATCTGGTTTTTACAAAAAAGCATGAGGAGTGATTGGTGCTGACTTTAAGGAGGTTGTCAAGCAACCTTTCTTCACTGGCAAACTTCAGGGAGATATGAATGCTACGACCCTTATTTTGGCGCCTAAAATTCTAAATCCATCTAGAGTTTCAGATTTTAGACCTATTTCATGTTGCAATACAATGTATTAAGTGATTTCTAAGATCCTTACTAGTAGAGTTTAGAAATTCTTGCCATATTTGATTAGTGATAGTCAAGTGGCGTTTGTTAAAGGGAGATCAATTGCGCGCAATATTCTCATGGGGTATGAACTTGTACAATACTATGGTAGAAAGTGTGTCTCTCCTAAAGAAATGTTAAAAGCGGGCATTACAAAGGCTTATGACACAGTGGATTAGAAATTTTTTAGGAGCATGTTTTTACATTTTCACTTCCTAGAGATTTATATTTAGTGGATAATAGAGTGTACGTGTGACTACTACTAAAATTTCATCTTGCTTAATGGTGTTATGCATGGCTATTTTGAAGGGAGGAGAGGGGTCTTAGATAAGAGGATCCTTTATCTCCGTATCTTTATGTTATTTGCATGGAGTATTTGTCAAGGAGTATGCTAGATTTAAAGGATGATAGAGGGTTTAAATTCCACCCTAAGTGTGCTCCTCTTAGAATCACTTAGTTTTTACAAATGATCTTCTCATGTTTGCTAAGGCAAACTTGACCTCTTTGTTAGCTCTTAAAGGAAGATGTCTCAATTTTCCACTACATCTAGGCTGGAGATTAATCAGTCTTAAAGTTCCATTTTTGTTGTTGGGATAATTAAGAGTATGAGAACTCTTATTCAGGATATTAGTTTTGTGGAGGGAGAGCTTCCATTAAAGTATCTCGGTGTCCCTTTTTCTGATACTGGAGCTGCATATAAGCATTGTTTTGAATTGCTTAGCAAATTGAAGCTAAATTGAAGCAATGAGGATCTTTTAAACTTTCTAATGCAGGGAGATTAGAATTGGTGAAATTAGTTACGTTTAGCATGCATGTATATTGGACAGTGGTGTACCTATTGCTTAAGAAGACTCTTAAAAGGAATGATCAACTCTACTATAATTTTGTGTGGGCGAAAAGAGAGGGTGAGCACAAAGCTCATTTATTGTCATGGGAGATCATGTGTGTGCTAAAGTCTCAAGGATGATTAGGCCTCTTACATACAGGTAATTTGAATAAGGTGTCAATGCTGAAAATTTTATAGGCCATTCACTTTAAATTGGACATGCTTTGGATCAAATGACTTCATATCCATTGCTTAAAGCAAGCTTCAGCATGGAGGGTGCAAGCTAGACCCTCTGATTTCTGATTTTGGCGATTTTTAATGAAGATAAGGAACTGGGTATAGTGGCGGAGCCAGGAATTTTAACAATGAGGGGGCTCCAAAAAAAAGGTTAAACCCTTAAATCTTTTAAGAAATTGTTCCATAATTGAGTCAGTATATTAGTCCCTTAAATCTTTCATATTTTGAAATTGGTCCTTCAAATCATAGAAATTGCTAGTAGGATCCTCAATTCTTAGGTTGTTTTGAAATTAGCCCTCAAATGTTCCTATTAGTTTCCTTAATTCTTAACTTATTTTCATATTAATCCCCCCAATCAAGAGTAGAAGTAGTATTTGCAGGGATTATAAGTAATATCTAGAGTTGTGGACTATTAGGTCCTCCAATTCTCATAATTTTTTTTTTCAAATTTAATCCACTCAATTGCTATTTATATTCTTGACTGAAGGGACTAATCTAAAAATAAGTCAAAATTTACAGGACTTAATAGCAATTTCCATGATTTTAGGGACTAATTTCAAAATATGAAAGATTTAAGGGACCAATATGGAAAAAATCCTATTGTTAAAGGATGGGCTAGGGCCTTGTTGGGCCCTGATGGGTAAACAATGAGTGTACCTAAAGTTGCAAGTATACAACTAACAAGTTATAATATAAAAAGTTATCGATCCCACAAGAAAGGTGTTGTAGGAATTTATCAAAATCGGTTCTTATATTATGTGTGCGACAATTAGGAGTGTGATAAAAGAAATGTGATGAAAGTGAGTGTGGAGGGATTAAAATGGTGTTCGTGATTGAGTGCAAATAAAAACAAAATGAGATTGAGAGTGGAAAGAATGATGAATAAGATGAAGGAAAATAAAATAAATAAATGAAAATCAAGAATAAAGAGGAAAATCAAGAAAGTAAAATATGGAGGATTAATTAATGATATGAGGAATCTAGAATAGATCCACTTAGCTAATCTCAATCTTATGTGAATAAGAAGGATATAAATCTAGTTTCAAATAATTTCTAGAATTCCCACAAATATTAGCTCCACATTTAGAAAATGGTAATTCTCTAGATGGTTCTAGCCTCAAGGTGAATTAAAAAAAGGAAAATAAACAAAATGAAAAGTAAGAACAAAGAGGAAGATCAAGAATGTAAAATATGGAGGATTAATTAAAAATATGAGGAATCTAGAATAGATCCACTTTGTTAATCTCAATCTTTTGTGAATAAGTAGGATATAAAGCTAGTTTCAAACAATTTCTAGAATTCCCACAAATATTAGCTCCACATTAAGATAAGGGTAATTCTCTAGTGGGTTCTAGCCTCAAGGTGAATTAAAGAAACTAAAATCTAAATTACAAAATAAATACATGAAAGTAAATATAAGAAAGTAAAGACATGAATGTAAATCTACTCTACAAAGAATTAAACAAGCATGAAAATAAAAAATTACAAGAAAAGAAAAGAAAAGAATAAAAGCAACCCCTCATCTTCATCCTCTCTTCATCTTCATCCTCTTTCCATACTTGGACAAAGAGAAGAAAAGAAAATATGAAGGGGTCAAAATATTTTTTATTAATTGCCACAAAAAGTTTCAAATTTAGAAAGTCTTCTCAATTAAGAGTAAACCTCCTCTCCAAATGGAGTTTTTACAAAATATTTCACATTCAAACCCCTCACCCTTTGCCTCTATTTATAACCTACAGCAATGAAGGGGAACCATTGGATTTTACTTGGGCGCCAAATATTAAATTTTAACCACAAAACAAGTTTGTTACAAACTAATTGGTCAGCCCCTTGGTTGGCCAATCAGCTGGCTCCTTGGTTGGCCAATCAGTTGGCCAATCGGTTAGCCGACCAAATGGTTTACGCAGATTTGATTTTTTTGTGATTTGTTTGACCTGATTTCTTTATAGATCCTTGAGCTTTCTTGAGCCTTCTTTTGTCTTTATATTTGAGCTTCAATAACTGGTAGAAAATTAGGAAGTTTGAGTCTTTTGGGGTTTTATTCATTATTTCTTCATTAACCTGCAAATTAAGATAAAAATACTTATAAGTGGTATATTTATTTATATAAGATAGATGATGAAGGTATAATTTTGTAATAAAAGTATGATTGTCAAATACCCTCACACCTAAACTTTTGTTAGTCCTCTAGCAAAGAAAGTACTTGAAAGAGAAAGAAAGAAAAATCCTAACTCACTTTCGCAGGAATCGCGGTTGTATTTAGCACATACAATAAGCCTTTAAACCCCTAGGTTAGCCTAGTGGACGAGTTGTAGTCTCATGAGGGTTTGTAGTGAATATACCCACAAAATTTGCTCGACTTGCCAATTAAAAGAAATCAATGTATAATCAATTCTCCAGATATATTTAAACATTCTAATTGAAGCTAGTTTTTACGCAATAAAATGTTTATATGCATAACTACAAGGTAAATCTCTTGGAAATTTTTTTTTCATTATAGTTATACAAAACCAAGTCTAACTTAAAAGTTTTATTTAAAAGTTTCGAAAAGAACATGCTAAGTCTTTGTTTTAAACAATTTTTAAGTCTCTTTATCAATTTATTTTTCAAGACATATGTACAAATATAACTATATATATAAAAACATTATTAGTATACTTTTTTTCTTTATTCTTTGGTGATTTTGTTCTACTTCAACGAGCTTTCTAAGTGACCACTTAACGAGTTTTGTGCCAATAAATCCCAACCCAATTGGGCTTAGGTCATTAAGCATGGAAATACTCCTTGGGCTTAATTACTCGGTCAACTTAGGCTTTATAAGATAGAACCACCTTAAATTTCAAAAGAAGTTTTATTGGTGCCTATTTTTCTTCTTTTGCAAAGTTTTTTATTTAATTAATATATATATGTGTATATGTATATATATATCTTTGAAAAATATTTAGATCAAGACAACGTGAAGAATTATTTTAATTAAAAGTCCAAGTTAAGACATAAGTGAAGTCACTTTGAAAATCATTTCTTAAGAAATTTATTTGGAGTTATCATAAAAGGTGAAATTGAATATGAAGCTAACTAACGATTAGAAATTTTAAAATTTTATCAAATAGATCAATTATTAATTAACTCTATTAAGTTAGCAAGTGACAATATTTCTATGAAAGAAAAAAATGATAAAATAAAGAGAAAAATGACTAAGATAAAGAAGAAAAATGACTATGACAAAGAGAAATATTGACTAATCCCCATACCCACACCTAAATTTTGCATTATCCTCAATGAAGCACTTACATTTATTCGGTCGACCTACAACAATGATGAAATGATAAAAATCTACAATGTACCTTTGATGTAAGGAGGATGAAGGCAAAATTTTCTTTTATTATTATTATTATTCTCTTTTTTTCTTTTTTTATGCTTTTTTTTTTCTTTTTTTTCTTTTTTTTTAACAAAGAAGAAACTCTCACATGAGAGAAGAATAAATTCTTTTTATTATGATAAGATAAAATAAAATAAAATAAAAGATGTAGAATAAAAGATGAATCATGAAAAGCTCATGTTCCACATTAAATCCTACCTTATTCATGAAAATTCTACCTCGAATTCTAAAGAAATCCAAAATGATATAAAAGATGTGTTTATATTCTAAAAATTTGGAGGTTTTTGATGATGGTTGAAGCAATAGAAGGAAGGTAACAATGGTGTTATGCTTTTTGAACTTAGATTCTTTATTAGCAAAAGTATGTGCAACCAAGTCTTCTTTAAAAATTTCCTCAAATACAAAATTTGTATTTAAAATTTGACATTTTGGTTGGTTATTTTCAAAAATATCTAAGTTCATTTGGAAATAGTTCTTCAACAGCAAAAATTTCAGTTCCTCAGCAAACATTTCCTCAAAACTAATGTCTCTTTAATTTTCTTCCTCTATCTCCTGAATGTAATTTATTTCAAAAGATTGGTTAATTGGCTAATTCTCTACATTGAAAATATTGGGATCAATAGTCATATTCGCAAAGGACAGCTTCATTTGACCAGTTCTACAGTTGATAAGAGCATTAGAGGTGGCTAAGAACGGTCTTCCTAAGATGAGAGGTATCTATCCTTTTGGATTGGAAACAGGCTGTGTTTCCAGTATGATGAAATCCACTAGGAAAATGAACTCCCCAACGTTAATCAAAACATCTGTTATTTCACCCATGGGGACTTTGACTGATCTATCAGCAAACTATATGATGCATTTGGTTGGTTTGAGTTCTCCAACACCTAGTTGCTGATAGACCGAGTATGGAAGAAAACTAACACTGGCCCCTAAGTCTAAAAGTGTTTATCAATGTGACTATTACCAATGATACAAGGGATGCTAGAACAACTAGGACCCTTATGTTTCAAAGGTAAGGACTTTGAGATTATATAAGTGATATTGGCTGCAAGAAAGACTTTCTTCGAAACATTTATTCTTCTCTTTTCTATGCACAAATCGTTCAAAAATTTGGCATACGAAGGAATTTGGTCAATGACATCTAAAAGAGGAATATTGACCTTAACCTGCTTGAAGGTTTCTAGGATCTTCTCCTCTTGAGGGGAGTATTTCCTAGGCCTGAGTCTATCTGGGTATGGAGCAACTAGTTGAATTCTATCAAAATCCGACTCAGGTTCAGGATCAGGTTCTAGTTCATTAGAAGGGTGTGCTTCCGGAATAGATTCATTAGATGGAGAAGGATTTTGTTCTGGTTCAAGGGTTTGAATTGGAGGCATTCTAACTTGATTATTGACTTCTCTTCCCGACCGTAGTGAATGGATTGCATTCACTTGAGCTTGATATGTTGAACTTGACCCCGTGTCCTTTGGATTGATCACGGGTTGACTCTGAAATGTTTCTTTTGCTCTCTCACTCATAGCACTAGCTAGTTGGCCAAGTTGAGTTTCTAGTCTAGCTATGGCTTGAGTGTTAGAAATGAGGATTTGCCCGGTTGATTGCATAAAGGAATTCAACGTGTTGGATGTTTGAGTCAGCAAGTTTGTGGTCTGTATAGACGTTTTAATCAAGATTTCTAAACCCTTTTCCAAAACATTGAGACATTTATTGTGATCAGTATTTAGAGGAGTATGATTTTGATGATGAGTAGACTGATATGGCAAATTTGATTGTTGGAAAGAATTGAGAGGAACTGTGTTTCCCCTAGGAAATTGTTGATTTGAAGTGGGAGTGCAATGTTGATTTCCAGAGTAGTTTCCCTAGTTACATGCAAAATTTAGGTGATTTCTCCAACCTGGATTGTAGGTTGGAGAAAATGGATCATTCAGTGGACGTTGAAATGCAGCGTTAACCTGACCTAGTGGTTGATTGTTTCCTAAGATAGGACATTCCTCAGAAACATGAGATGAAGAATGACAGTTATGACAATATGAAGTAGAAACATGATTGATTTGAGTTGGAGCTCGTTCTTTGACTTCTAAATTTTCTAACCTATGCATGATTGTAGCCATCTTAGCCTCAAAGGCAATGTTTGACTCTAAGGAAGAACTATTGGTTTTGGGTTGGGGAACTGATGAAATTCGATCATCACAGTGTTCCCACTACATAGTTTTCTCGCATAAACTCTCTAAAAAGTCTCAAACTTCATGAGCATTTTTTTTCATGAAATCCCCATGACACATTGACTCTAAGGAAGTTTTTGAAGAATAATCCAATCCTTCATAAATCATTTGGCATAATCACTACTTTCCAAGATCATGGTGGGGACATTAGATGAGGAGATCCTTAAATCTATCAAAATACTTGCAGAATGGCTCACCCGGGATAATACTAAAATTTTAAATGCTATTTCTAAGCTTAACCATTTTGTGGATAGGGAAAATTTTCCTTAGAAAAACAGTGACAAATTCGTCCCAAGTTGTGATAAAATCTATGGGTAAGCTACACATCTATTTCTTGGCTTTGTCCTTAAGAGCAAACAGAATAAATCGAAGCTTAATCGCATCCTCAGATAAGTATCTCATTGTAATCATGAGGTAAACTTCTTCAAATTCGGAGATAAAGATATATGCATCTTCAGATTCTACTCCTAAGAATTTTGGAAGCATGTTTATAAAATGGGTCGAAGTTCAAAATTTGTTCCATTGACATCGAGTTGCTTAATGCATGAAGGGATTGCATTCATAGTTGGGTAACATACATCTTGAAGAATGGGAGGATTGGGATTGGCCATTTCGGTTGGCTCAAGAGATGGATCACAACGAATTAAACGATTGGTATTATCCATAACCCAAGTTTGCATACACCAAAATCAAAATATTTTCTTTTATTTTTTTATTTTTTAAAAAAATTTATGAAAAAGGAAAAGAGAAAAAGTTAAGAAGATGATGAGAAAAAGAAAAAGGAAAACTAAGAATAAATCAAGGCACTCACTTTTCAATCACCCTAACTCTAGGGTTAAGCCTAAACTCGACTTAGACCAGCTCCTAACCAAAAACTTCTTCAATGAAAAGATCAAAGTTTACTCGGGTAGTTAATCAAGTAAGGATAGTACTAGAGGGAGATTAAAGATCAATTAAGTATCTCGTTTCTTACGGAGCTCTTTACGCAGCCCCTAAACCTTGCCTTAGATACCAATTAATCCAAATAAACTTGAACCGGTTCACTTAGGAATTTCTTGTTCTTTAATGAGCTCGAATCCTTAGGGGCCAATGTCTAATCAGCTTTAAGAGGTTTGGGTATGTGTAGTGAGGAATTAGTGATTTTTGGGCTAAGGAAAAGGTGATAAAATCCCCCACCTTATCTTGATTAATGGGTTTTGCCCTTAAAAATATTTTCAAGTGAGTGCCAAATCAAGATGTTCAAATCACTTTGGTGAATTCCTACTATTATATAAAAATGCAACCCTAGAAATTAAAAGCAACTAAAAAGAATGCAAAATAAAAATCTTTTCATTTTTTTATTATGGTCCACAATCAAACAAAGTGCGAGAAGGAAAGCTCTTGTTTGAATTTTATTATCTTGTTAATAAATGTCTAAGTGGAAGATGGATTTTATTATGGTCAACAAGAATAAATATTTTTTTAAATCTTAATTGTCTCTAATTTAGAGGAACTAGCTAAAGGGTGGAATTGAAAATACTAGAAAGGAGAGTTACCCACGCAAATGCAGTCCAAAGCCTCGTTGGAGGTAAATCTTCAATCTCGAATCTTCAACTCTTAATCTTCACGCTCCAAGTTCCTTCACAAAGGAAAACACACAAGTTAAAGAAGCTAAATAAACAAAATCCTACTTATAAACACCGTTCCCCGGCAATTGCGCCAAAAACTTGTTAGGTAAAATACGAGCGTACCTAGAGTTGCAAGTATACAACTAATAAGTTATAGTATAAAAAGTTATCGATCCCACGAGGAAGGTGTTGTAGGATTTTTTCAAAATCGATTCTTATGTTGTGTGTGTGACAATTAGGAGTGTGATGAAATAAAGGTGATGTGTTGTGGAGAGAATATGAGAGTGGTTGTGAATATGTGCAAATAAGAGCAAAACAAGTTTGAGAGAAGAGAGAGAATGATGAGTAAAATGAAGGAAGATAAAACAAACAAATAAAAATTAAGAATAAAGAGAAAAATCAAGAAAGTAAAAGATAGAGGATTCAATTAAAGATATGGGGAATTTAGAATTGAATCCACTAGCTAATCTCACTTATAAAATATAAATCAATCTCTTTTTATCACATTCTACTTTAGATTTATTAAGTATAGACTATCAAACTACTCAAGAAAAGAATAACCTATCAAATTATTATCCAAGTAAAATTAATACTCATGAATAAGATAACAAATAGATAGTAATTCTAGAATTCATAAGCATAACCTATCTAACCTATCAAACAATTTAAGATAAGCATAGATTATCAAATTCTTCTTCTACCAATTAGTTTTCTATTTGATTATCCTAAACATGATCATTTTATGCTCAAGAAAATAATCTATATATTATAAAAGAGATCAAACTAGTTTCATACAATTCAAGAATTCCTACAAGAATTAGTTCCACATATTAGAAAATAAAAACAAAGAAAGAAATAAAAGGAGAGAAATAAAATAAAACTAATTACAAAGAGGGTTCTAACCTCTTGAAACTAATTCAAGAAAATAAATCTATGCTATCAAATAAATGCAAGAAATTAAAGATATGAATATAAATCTACTCTACAAAGCAATAAACAAGCATGAAAAGAAATTATTATAAGAAAAGATAAGAAAGAATAAAAAACAAACCCTCATCTTCATCTTCTCTTCATCTTCATTCTCTTTCCATCATTGGACAAAGAGAAGAAAAGAAAATGTGAATGGGTGAAAATATTTTTTATTAATTGTAACAAAAAGTTACGAATTTGGAAGGGCTTCTCAATTAAGAGTAACCCTCCTCTCTAAATGGAGTTTTTATAAAATATTTCACACTCAAACTCTTCACCCTCTACCCCTATTCATAGCCTACAGTAGTGAAGGAGAGCCCTTGGATTTTACTTGGGTTCCAAGAATTGAATCTTAGCCACAAAACAAGTTTGTTACAAACTAATCGGTTGACCAATCAGTTGGCTGACCGATTGACCAATCGGTTGGCTAGCTGATTGGAATCATAAAATTCTGAAAATGCAGATAGCTCCGTCTCATCGAGATAGGTGATTTTCATATATTATATGTTAAATTCCGCCTTCCGGATTGAAAGATATCGCCGTTTCTTTGTAGC
>JBAKGM010000139.1:24441780-24454311 GCA_037177215.1 Asparagus racemosus
GGGGGGTGGGCAGGGGTTGGGTTTAATTTTCAACACAATAGAAGTACAGGGGTCTATCTGCAATTTGGCGGTAGTACATGGGGTCTGTCAGAAATCGACCCTACTCTTTGAGCCAAGTCATCTATAATGTTCGATTACATGGTAAACTATTTCACAGCATTGACAAAACTATTGGTCTCAACTCAGGGACTCGACCTCAGGTTCAGTGATTTTCGACCCAAGCAATAGTCATTCTGTAGATAGGGGAGATGAAACTCCCCATGAAAACAGGAATAACCTGTACGAAGTTTGTTGGGAAGCTCTATCTACTCTGCACCTTGAAGTTTTCACAAACCCAGAAGCAACCGGTAAAATCAGAGCATCACAAGAGTGCTCTATATGTTTGGATAATTTCTATGAAGGCGACAGGCTAATCCGTCTGCATTGTGGCCATCGGTTTCATCCCATTTGCTTACAACCATGGGTTCGAACGTGCAGAGATTGCCCTTATTGTCGAGCAAATATAACATGTTAGATTGAGGTTTGCTGATCATATTACTACCTGAAGCTTGTTGTAATTTTGATCTTTAACTGAAGCATGTAACATGTACACGTATAATGTATGTAACACTCTTGTATAATGAGGATTTACTAAACTATGAACCATTTTCTTCCAATATAAGTTATTGAAACACATATTAATTATTTTCATACAGCTACACCAATTTCCTCCTGGTATGACTCAAAATTTTGGTTCTCTAGACTCTCTACACATCCAAATTCCTCTTCAAACCCTAACACATTGTCCACATGCCCAACATCTCTCATCTGCTCAATCAAACCCTCCAAGGCCGTATAAATCGCTGGTGCAAGAGGGCTCGACCGGTCCCCAACGGAGAATGGCCGGAACCCTTTTCCGATATCGACCCATGCCACTCCTGGCGCTTTCCTCACTCCTCGATCCCTCATCACCATTCTCACCTCTGCCAGCTCCTTCCACAACCCTGCGGCTGCGTACATGTTAGCTATCAGCACATAATGCCCTGCATTCTCCGTCTTCATCTCCAAAAGCTTCTTCGCGGCCCTCTCTCCTACCTCTGTATTCCTGTGCACCGAACATGCGTTTAGTAGTGCAGCCCAGATTGCTGCGCTGGGCCGTGTTGGCATTTTACGAAGTATATCCTCAGCCTCCTCCAATAGCCCTGCTCGTGCGTATAGATCAACTAAACAAGAGTAATGCTCCATTCTAGGGTTTATTCCGTAGGTTGTTGACATTTTGTCGAACAAATCTTGGCCTTCTTTTACAAGCCCAGAATGACTACAGGCTGTAAGTACGGCCACCATGGCTATCATATCAGGTTGAATCTTAGAGGAAATCATGTCATTGAATAGCTGCACTGCCTTCATTCCCTCCCCTTGAACTCCATAGCCAGCGATGAGCGAGGTGTACGATACTTGGTCTCGATCAGTCATCATGTCGAAAACTGCTTGTGCCACCGAGATTTTCCCCGCCTTTGAGTACATATCAACGAGAGAGTTCCATATCAATAAGTAGTCCTCGAATCCTTGCTTAGTTATGAAGGAGTGCAGTTCACGCCCGTGCTGGAGATTTGCGACGCGAGCGCAGAGAGAGGAGAGTGTGACAATGGTAACGTAGTTTGGCTCGTTTCCTGACCAGACCAAGTCACGAAAGACCATTGAGGCCTCCTCGGCCTTGTCATGGATGGCGAAACCCGCAAGCATTGCATTCCACGTGATCAGACTGCGAACCCTAGTCCTCTGAAACAGAAGGTGGGCAAGCTCAGTATTATCATTGCATCTCGAGTACATCACAATTAAGGTATTTGTTACGGTCTCTGATCCATCGCAATGGCTCCGAATAACCACACCATGAATCTCCTTCCCCAATTTCACTGACCTAATCTGCGAGCACGCATTCAGACCGACGACCATAGTCGCAAGATCCAACGCTAGCCCACTCCAACTCATCTGCGATATCAATCGCAACGCTTCTCTCGGTCGCCCCATCTTCAGTCTGATATTAGCAACCGTGTTCCAAGTAATACAATTTGCCTCCGCCCCCT
Source organism: Asparagus racemosus (assembly GCA_037177215.1). Classification (NCBI taxonomy): domain Eukaryota; kingdom Viridiplantae; phylum Streptophyta; class Magnoliopsida; order Asparagales; family Asparagaceae; genus Asparagus; species Asparagus racemosus. The sequence goes on from JBAKGM010000139.1 coordinate 24,443,844, forward strand.
CCGCTTGCATCCTATCAAACAACTCCAGCGCCTCCTTCCTCAGTCCCCTCGAAGCATACCCCGAAATCATCGCATTCCACGAAACCGAATCTCTAACATGCATTCCATCAAACACTTCCCTTGCAACCTCCAACTCTCCACATTTGGCGTACATGTCAACCAAAGCATTGAAAACAAACACATTCCAATCCAACCCAGATTCGATATACAATTCATGAACCTTTCTCCCAAGACCCAAGTCCTTGGTTTGCGCGCAAGCCTTAAGGACGGTCGGGTAGGTGAAGGGATCGGGGTCGATTCCCTTTCGAAGCATTTCGTCGAAAATGTTAAGGGAGTTCTTGGGGAAGGAGGATTTGAGGCAGAGGGAGATGAGGGTGTTCCACGATAGTACATCGGAGGAGTCGATGACGGCGAGGTGCGCATGGGAGAGGAGGGAGGAGGAGGAGTAGGAAGTAAGAAGGAGGGGGAGGAGGGAGGGGTGGAGGTGGAGACCAAGGGAGAGGAGGAGGGAGTGGAGTTGCTGGGTTCGGGAGGCGGAGGAGGGGGAGGAGGAGAGGAGGGAGGAGAGAGGGTGGATGAGGAGAGGGGAGGGAGGGGAGAGGTGGCGGAGGAGGGAGAAGGAGGTGAAGGCTTGAGGGAGGTGGCCATTGGAGGAGAGGTGTTTGATGGAATGGATTAGAGAGTAGAGGGAGGAGAGAGAGGGGGGTGGTTTTTGCATTTGGAGGGAATTGGTTTGAGTTCAAAAGGGTAGGGAGGGGCCTATTTGTATTTGGTCGAATTGAAGAAACCCCTTGGTATTGTAAAAGTTTTTTACTTAACCCCTCGGTTCTGTATAATTGAAAAGAACTGGGAACATGGCTTCAGGCACCTGGGAAAAATTTCAACATGAAGATAATCTCAGCTGTCGTTACTGTGAATTTGCGCACATTTCTACTATTTATATTGACCATCAAGTTTTTATTTATATCAATATTAGTTGCCTTACACTGCAAATCGAACATTGACTTGCTCGCATGTGATCGTCAAATATATTTGAATGTGTAATTATATCTTTATAACTTTTTAAGAGAATTGTGATCAATGAGTCTGAGCATTGCATTAAATCAAACTAAACTAGACACTCAAAATGGATTAGGTTTCAGATTCGTTTTTTACACCCTTTTGGGAAAAAAAAGAACTCAAGTACGAAATAGTTTAGTTGAGACCGCCCGTGATAGATGAACGTTTAGTTGGATAAGGTTAATAGCAAATTTAACAAATATTAATAGATAAAAAGTTCTAAAATTAACGTGAGTGTTATATGGAAACATTCTAGTAAAATTTTTACGTTGTCATAGTAAAGAATATTCACGTGCCAATTTTAAATAACTAAAGTGTATAATTGTTACGAAAAAGAATTGAGGGTATATAACTGCCAAGTGAGTGAAACTATAAGATTTTTAAGTGCGATTTAGCCCTAATTTTTTAATTTGTCCATAAAATAAAATCCTTAGTTCAGGCCTGAGGGTTATCGGCCCATTAGCAGTGGGCCTGGGTTGGGCATAGCACTGAAATATGAGTTGAAGGCAGAACTTTAGAAGGATGACATTAAAAATTAGCATAAGGGGCTCCCTGTTGCACAGAGAAATACAACTACAATTATCTTCCCCGCTAACTATATATATATATATATATACACACACACAAACACGCACACCACAATCTTCTGATAGAATCATTGATAAAGCAAGTATCTCACCAATAAAACAAAAAACGAAATAATAATAATAAGTCAATAGTTCTAATCATATTTGAATTTGAATGATTGATAACGCATTTCTCTCTTTCCAATCCTACATTTTAGTTCCGATAAACAGTATCTTACAAATCAAAGGGTGTATAACTGAAATCAACAATAGTTCACTGCCACAGACAGAAAAAAATTGAGAATCAATTTAGTTAGAAGAGTGAAGACGAAGTTACATCAATTATTAAAAAACACAATCCCCTCATTTCCTTACGCTCATAAATCTCTCCGAGCTAACATATCTAATGTTTGTGGAAAATCATGCACCACATGCAATTGTATGATTGAATTAACGCTAATTTTGGGGTACTTAAATTGATCGGCAGTGAAATTTTGGGTTATTTAAGTGTCACAATTTTTTTTAACAAGTGGTGTCTTACATCATGATTGGATTCAAAGTATCTAACCATGTGAACAAAATAAATCAGAGGTCCTGAGAGATTAAGGGAAATATACTCCCAAATGAAGTGTTAACGTGCTATCCGGTCAAACCCTCCACAAGATAAACGGATGGCCATAGAGTGTGTTTGACAACTTCACACTATTTGATTAAGTCTAATCGCGTTAGGATTAAATCAAGGTGGCGGTGGTCCAAAAATAATCTAGGGCCTCTTTTTTGAAAAAAATAAGCCCGAATTTGTACAAGTTTTTTCTTTTAAGCACTTATCCAAGTTGGTGTCCTTATCAAAGTTAATGGGTGTGCCATAATAACAATTTGGTTAAATACCCGAAAACCCCCCTTGACTTTGGATGATTATCAAATAACCTCTCATAACTTTTGAAATATTACAGAACCCCCATAAGTTAGGTGTTACCGGAAAAAAGCACTTTAAACTTTAAGATTTTATCAGAAAACCTCTTAACAGCGTTGCCCAAAATTTCTACTGGCAAAAATACCCCACTGCGTAATTTTACTCACCCATGTGAAAAGTACAGTTTTCTGATATTTAGTTCAGTAGCCAGTTTTCTGATAAAATCTTAAACTGAAAGAGGCGTTTACTAATAACCCCTAACTCAAGGAGGGTTTTGTAATATTTTGAAAGTTATGGGAAGTTATCTTATAATCGTACAATTAAACGGGATTTTCGGATATTTAGCCTAAGAATTTTCGATCACAAAACACAGAGGAGAGGCAGAGGATTCAAATCCTAAAAATAGCAAACATTACCAATAACCCATTCTCCTCTCCTCTCCTCTCTCATCTTATTTAAACCATCAAACCCTCTCTCCATAATATTTCCCAACCAAAACAAAAATGTCGACAAGCGAGCAACAACAACCACAACACAAGAGAGAGGAAGCAATTGTGAGCGAAAAGGAGCTGCCTTTAGAGAGTAGCCCTTATGTTCAATACTCAAACCTTGAGGATTACAAACAAAATGCCTACGGAACTCAAGGCCACCTCCCCGTCGCCGACAACCAGCGAGGCGCAGGGGCCACCGATGCTCCGACGATCTCCGGCAACGGGCTCTCCGAGGGCCAGGTCGATCTCCTCGACCACATTAATCGCCATGGTGCCGTGTAGAATTTGTAAGGAGCTAACTATAGCGCTTCATGTATTTTGTATGATAAGATATGGTGTTTTGCTTTACATCATTACATGAAAATGTTAGAAGAGTTTGTGTTCTACGTTGCTCAATGATGTTGTAGCGTAACATCTTTTAGCTTATGATGTAATCCCTTGTACTAATTGCAACACCGTTAATCACATCTTTCTATTCATTGACTGTTTATTATTATAAGGTTAATTGCATGTGGATAGACCCCCTTGCGGTTGTATATGTTGTTGAAGACAGACCGCCAGAAAGATTTCTATTGATGTTGGTATATCGACCATGGATCCGGATCTGGATCGATTGGATCTCTAATTAAGTGGTAATTGGAGAGAATCCAATAATTATTATTTTTATTATTCATTTCAATCTCAATGGATAAGATAATGCGACATAAGATACGTGATGATTTTCAAATTACCATGGTGGTTCTAGGAGTATATACAAGCTTTATGATGAACAAAGAAATATTTTTCTAAAAATTAAAAATAAACCTACCTAATTAACGAAAATATTTAAATATGACACATGTTGGATGATAAAAACAAATATTTGTTGATTGTTATTTCTTTGATTTGATATCATCATTTTTCTTTTGTACAATATTTCAATACATATGGCTTTCGAAATTGAATTTAAATATTATAATTTAAACATTAAATTTATGTATGGCTTTAAAAATTCAGTTTATGTATGAGATTAGATCAATGATAAAAAGAAAAGTGACATAAGAAATAAAGAAATGACAATCAACAAATATTTCTTTTTATCGTCAATTTATATAATATTCAACATTTTTCAGTGATTAGGGGGACATTTTTGGTTTTAGAAATATTTTTCTTATTTTTTATTTTTTGTCGTAGATCGTTATACATACTTCTTAAACCACTATAGTATTTGAAAACCACTATGGTACCTTACATGACATTAACTTATCCAACAATGTTGAAATGGATGTAGAGATAGTAACAATGTTAATGTTATTGATATATGAGTATAGTCCAACATCGGATAGGATAAGAAAGAGTGATCGATTTAAAATATGAGTTGGGGCCGATACCTAGTAACTATAGCTTTTGGGTTAAAATTAGTTCCTAGTCTATATTTAAAGCTCATAAATTCCCCAACAATCTAAGTTGAGAGTAAGTATAAGAAGAGCCTCGGGAGAGTACTATACTCACAAATTATTAATATATGTGAGTACAGTCCCACATCAGATAGCTTATGGGTTAAAATTGTTTCCTTAGTTTTAATTTTCTAGCCTTTGTTTAAAAGCCCATCAGGAGAGTACTATACTCACAAATTAACAATCTAAGTTGAGAGTAAGGATAAGAAAGAACATCGGGAGAGTACTATACTCGTAAATTATTAATATGTGAGTATAATCACACATCAGATAGCTTATGGGTTAAAACTGGTTCCTTGGTTTCTAGCCTCAGTCTAAAACCCATCAGGAGCTAGAGTACTTGATTCCTTGGTTCCTAGCCTATGTTTAAAACCCGTCAGGAGAGAATTATACTCACAAATTATTAATATATGAGTATAGGCACACATCAGATAGGATAAAAAAACCTAGTAGGTATACATTACGGGTTAAAATTGGTTCCTTGGTTCTTAGCCTATGTTTAAAGCCCACCAGAGGAGATCACTGTACTCATAAATTATTGATATATGAGTATAGTAGCTATAACTTATGGATTAAAATTAGTTCTTTGGTTACTAGCCTCTGTTTAAAGTCCATCATGAGAGTACTATACTCACAAATTACTAATTTGTGAGTATAATCTCATATCAGATAGGTTAAGAAAGTGTAATGAGTTTAATACCTAGTAATTATAGTTTATGGGTTAAAATTAGTTCTTTGGTTCCTCGTCTCTTTTAAAGCCCATCGGAGGAGAGTACTATACTCATAAATTATTAATATGTGAGTATAGTCCCACATCAGATCAAAAAAGAGTAATGAGTTTAATAAATAGTAGTTATAACTTATGGGTTAAAATTAATTTCTTGATTCCTAGCCTCTGTTTAAAGTCCATCAGAAAGGTTCTATACTCACAAATTATTAATATGTGAGTATAGTCTCACATCAGATAGGATAAGAATGTGTAATGAGTTAAAATACCTAGTAGCTATAGCTTATGGGTTAAATTTGGTTCCTTGATTTCTAGCTCTGTTTAAAATACATCAACTCCCAAAGAGATAATTGGATACTCTTCAATAAAGGAGTGAATATGGAATGTTGTGTATAGACGCCCTAAATAGGAAACGTTCTTGCCTGCTCAATGAGCACCATGCTGGCATGCTCTGTCTCAATAAGAAGCTAACATGTGGCACTTCTTACCTCATCTTGTGTTGGTTTTATGGAATACCCCATGTACATATTATTTTTAACAAATAAATAAAGCCCGTAGAGATTGTTGAAGAAGAAAAATAAGAATGGTCTGCTTCTCTCTTCATCTCTGTAGAGCATTAGACTGGAGACACGAACGTCTTGAATCTGGCAAAATTAACTCTCGATGGTGAGATTGCTAAAGAATCCAACACCATATACCTCCGCAATTTCCACTAAATTCCTTATTTTCTCAAAATCGATCTAAACACTAGTTCAAAACCCTCGTCACAAAATGTCTGAGCTTGTTCATGACAATGTATACATTACCTCTCTCCGGTGATAACCACATTCTCACAGTTATTCTTCTTCCCCGCGTTGAGCGCCTCCTCAGGTGTAATTATACTCACATGGGTTAATTTCTAAGTTGGGTTTTCGAGCTTTTTGGGGAAAAGAGATTTCGAGAATGATCTTTTTGAGTGAAGACAGAGAGGATGAAAGAGAGAGGAAGAGAGAGACGGCCATTTGTTAGAATTGGAGGAAATTAGAAAAAAGGGGCTTTTTTTTTTCTTCTTCTTCTTTTGATTAGGAAACTCTCAATCCTCATCTACATCCATGGTGGTGCCTTCGACATTGGCTCTGCCCTCAACCCCAACCCCTTCCTCATCTGTGACAAATAAATCTCATTAATAAAAAAAATAAATTAAAATTATAATGAAAATTTCACCACTTTTTCCCATGAAGAGCTGGGTAAATTGTGATTTAGGGTTATGAGGCTCCTATTCAAGGATCTTGATGGTGGGTCCGACGATGGCGAACTAGGAGGTTGAGTGGGAGGCGAATCACAAGAGATTCAATGGGTGGTCGAGGAAGAGATCCACCAGCGCCGCCATCGTTGCTTTTCTCTCCTCTTCATCTTTGATCGCCATTGATTCCTAGAGAAAGAAAGTGTAGAGAGAGAAGCACGTTATAGCCTGCAAATGAGCCAAGTGCTAATCCTCCTTCGGAGGCCGACACGTATCCCACTCAATGACTAATCAAACATGTTCAAGAGATAGACGACTTGAGCTACTTCCACGACCGACCGAATAGGCTGATAACTTGCGTAGTCGAGTAAAAATGCGGTACTCGCCGGCCTCCACACCAGATCGAGACCATGAGCATTCGAACTCGACATACCTTGCGAGCCGACAACTTGTGTAGCTGACTCGAGAGGAGGTACTTGCCGGTCTTCCACCAAAGCCAAGTAGAGAGGCGGTATTTTTCTTAAAATCCCTCGCCGACAGCCGACTGCTCTCGCATTAACCGCTCTGATAAAGTCATCATGACTCATCAGACCCAATCAGCTCCAAGCATCTACTGTCATCCCCACATTAAACGACCAGATGACTCATCTTTTTCACCGGCCAACACCTGTAAGGTATTTGTCGACTCAGCTGTCTGTCTGGACTCGGCGAGAGTTACTTGCATGCCCCTCTGCTCCACTATAAAAGGAAGATGTGCTACTCAAGATGAGCTCTCTCTGGTCTCTCTGCACACATGCAACTCTGAGTATATTTTCACTACTCACCTTTTAAATTCCCACTCAAGTATAAATACTGACTTGATCGTCGATGGAACAACCGGAGAGCCCAACTCCGGCCTCTTACGAGCATTTCATGTGTAGGGAAGAACAGTAGGCTCCGGAACCAGTCATCTGAAGGAGTATGAGGACCCTAACTCTACACTAATCCACAACTAAACCCGCTGTTTGATAGATGACATCAACAAAGCAGTAGTGAGAAAGCAGTTTGCGTTGGGGGTATTATATAAGGGGTTTTTCTAACGGGCACCCATTAATTTGGATATAGCATACTCTATATGCTAATGACCCATTATTAGTTTCTAATTGCCAATTAAGGCTTCCCTTAATTTGTGTTTATTGTCAGTTTACTAAACTCATGTTTCTATTAAAACCCCAGCATATAATGGGCATTATCAAGACTAAAAAAGAAATTAAAGTAGTAAGGAAAATTTTTCTATTTATCTCTTTTATACTTCCCTCTAAATAATATTTTCCGTCCAAATAGTAATTAAAAAGAACGTTGCAAATTATGTTAAGTTACATAAGTAACTATTTGAACTATGCACAACACATATTTTTCTCATTTCAACAAGGATTTCTTAACTTATCGCAGAACTATGATTTTTCATTTAAACAACGAAATTATGAGACTTCTTTAGTTTTAAAATTGTTTTCTATATAAATGAAGAGAATTTGAGTTTTTGTTCTTTATATTTGTTGCGGGGAAAATATTATCCGGAGGGAAGTAAAAAAAGAAATAAATGGATATTTTCCCCTTTACTATTTTAATTTCGTTTGAGTCTTAATAATGTCCAGAATATGTTGTTTTTCATGAATATGAGAGTTTAGTAAATTGACAATAAGCACAAATTAAGGGGAGTTTTAATTGGCAATTAGCAACTAAAAATGCGTCATTAGCATATAGCGTATGTTATATCCAAACTAACGGTTGCCCTAGGGCACGGTAGAAAAACCCTTATGTAAAACTAATACAAAATGAGGTAGGGAGTGTCATGTGTCAGCCTTTTATTGAGCTAGCATGTACCAGAGCGGTGCACATGGCGTAGGTAAAAATTTCTCACTAACAAGAGGGACAATTTTTTTTTTTTTTTTTCACTTAGTGGGTTTATCTGCATCCAATTTGGCGTAAGGAGGTCTATCCACAATTAACCTTTTATTATATTATAGAATTTTCAATCAAACGCGGATTAAAGAGAGATTTTCACAAAGCATAAGCAACTAAATTGTGTTACAATTAGAAGATGTCTTGCATGCGAATTCATTGATATCGATACAAACGTAACAAGCCTGACTTGAAAATTCATAAATATTGATACCTCGACGTCTTTTGACGATGTGAGATTTCTCTACAACGATTTCCTCAGTAACGACGGCGTCATATGAAAACTCTCATGCCTCAAGCAATAGTACTTGATGAAGAAGATAAATTTCCCATTTCTTTGAAGATTAATTGCATGCTAATTGTCACAAAATCCGGTTGCAATCTGAAGTTATTTCATTCGTTAACTGAATTTATAATTTTCACAAGAGCGTCATCAGTAAGAACCAAGCTAAGACCCTAGATGACTAGAGTAATTGGGATTCTTGTTCTCATGTGGGTCTGATTTGAGACTAAATATTGTTTCTTCTTTTTTAAAATTATTAAATTTTTGTAGTTTCCTTCATAAGTAATTAATCATCAAATATATGTTTGAACATCCTAATTCCAAATTTGTGATCAAGCAATGAACCTCACTGTCAGAATACAAATCATATCAAAACATTACATATGTTAATGAGTTACTTTGATCCATATATACAAGTAGACGGTAAAACTCTCCAATTGACTATCTACTTTTTTCGGTATGGATCAGATCATTTCGTTCGCATATGATTAGGTTCATAGATTTACAATTCGTACTCCGGTTGTCATATCTTTAGTCATGTTATATTTGAGAATAAGAGAGAGGGGGAGATGCAGTGATGCCTTCTCTCTCGTTCACTTTACTTTTACTATTGCAAGCAGGTTCTGTGAAGCTTCATTTGTCATACATCTCACTAGTTGACTTATAGAGCTTCTAGCTTCTTTACTTACGAAAGAAAAGAAAAGTTCGATTCAAAAAAACGTGCAATCGCTTCAATTTCCTGCGTGCTAACAAAATCCCCAGGTTAGCTTCAAATAATTTCGACCTACGTTCGGAAAAGGGATTGAAGAAAATGGCAAGCGCGTTGTCTTAGTTCATTCATACTTCACTACAAGACTTGAGACTAGACTTTGATTTAGAGGTAATGGACAGGACAATAACGCATTTAAAGTCATTTCATTTTCGGTGGACTTTTCTAAATCACATTTCTATAGAAATTAATCTTTTATCATTTCTAAACTTTTTATTAATAACCATTTAATTCAACTCTGTATCAGTATCACATTAGCTTCAGAGTTTATTATTCTCTTAAGAGTTGAACGTGTACTCGTTATAGTACAAATAAAAATTACGGTAACTATAAATGACTAATCTCCTATACTACAAGAACACATTTTATACAATATCACCATGATTTTATTCCAAGTTAATGATTTATATAGACTGGACAGCTGGTGGGGGACTTCTCCTATTCTTAAAGTTTCAAGTCATTACAATAAAACTATGAAGTTATGGTAAAAATTGATTGTTATATTTTTATATGCTAGCATGTCACCCCGGGTTGAGCGTCCTTTTTGTGGGCGGAAACTTAGACTTACGTAGTGAGATCGATTTTTAGAAAATTTGCTTTAAATTCGTGAATAGAGAAATTTAAGCCTAGGTTGCTCTGATATTATTTTAAAGTTTCTGACCATTACAGATTGAGGTAATATTTCTATATTCTAACACTTACAAAACAATTTAACTCACTGTGCGTGAGGTTTGATATTTTTATAATTTTGATCCTATAGATAGTAACTCTATCAATATTTCTAACCCCTGTTGCAATTGTATCCAAAAGAAAAAAAAATGATATGTGAGAGGAAAGTAAGATTAGGACTTGAGAGATTGACTTCAATCTTCATTGAATACATTTATCGTTATTGAAATTGTGACATAGGTAATCACATAGATTGCCAAACGTCGTCAAATCCCTAGTTTTCTTCTTGGTAATTTATCTTATTTTCATTCTTATTAGATAGACCTGCATAACTTTCAAAACGTCAGAACCCCCTTGCCCCCAACCCCCCCCCCCCCCCCCCCTCAACCAAA
>JBAKGM010000139.1:24471762-24493172 GCA_037177215.1 Asparagus racemosus
AGGATACTTGTATGTTCATACAGCCTGTATTTTAAGAATTGGGCTTAAAGACAAAAAGGTAAAGATGATTGGGTTTTGAGGTAGAGGGAATAGTTGTTGGGTTTAAAGATAAAGTGAAGTAAATAAATGGGGGTAGAAATAAAAACCCCTAATTATAAACATCTGTGAGTTGTAGTTGTGATTTATCTAGAAGAAAAATGTGAAAAGGTGTAATTAACAAAACTAATATTACTAGTCATAAATTTCAATGTTTCAGTTAATATGGAATGTTATGATAAAAAGAAAAAAACACAAATTTTAGATAGCTAATAAGTTATCTTCCTTTCATTCGTTAGTGATATCTATCGGATTCAAATCCTTTTCACTATCAAAAAATTAGTGGAGAGACCGCTACTTAATCATAACTATTGATTATCTAGTGGATGATTATGATATTTTTTTTCCTTTGAGTGTAAACTAGGAATGTGTGCAATACATAGTAGATACGGTGAGTGTTAGATTTAGAATGTATCATAATCACCCGTTAGATAATCAATAGTTAGAATTAAAATTAGTATGATATCCACTACTTCCCTGCAGTGGAGAGGATCCAAATTGATATTTATCATCCCTCCAGTGGGGGATATTTTGTTATTGCTAAACTAGTAGACAATGTTTATCGTTACACAACAATATGAGCATATGCATGCTAAGAGGTTGCCAAATGAATGCAACTCCAAAACAAGATTAACGGAACTGTTAACAACGATAATGAGTTAATGAATCATGACCATGAGTAAAGAAAGAAGCGGGTATAAGACATTTCACAAAACTTACGGGGTTTCATGTGCAAAAAGTTGGGGATGGCGTTTTAAGTGAGGCGAGGAATATCAGCCCGAAGACCCCCTTCAAACCTCACTTAAATGGCGACCTCTTCAAGGCATCAACATTTGTTTAAGGTGTAAATATTGGGATAAACCACCAGTAATCACACACCAAAGCATTAATCGTTCGCGATTAGGCAAACTCTGCTTTCTCATGGGTTAGGGTACTTAAGAGGTCCACGGCCCACCATCCCCAGGCGCTGAGCGGCATCGAGCACCTTGGTTATAAACAGTTGACAATAGCGTCCGCTTGCCGATGTGGGACTAACCTTTACAGCCTAGCATTCTCCTCTACTTGGGCAACGGAAAATGGGCGCTCAAATTAATACGCACCCCAACATCGGACCGAAATTTAATTTCCAGTCCTGGTCCGGTTTAAAAACAAATTCTCCTCTCATCCCACTCGTACTCCTGCGAGCTGTGTGAGGTGTGAAGAACACGTCAAAAGTCTCACCATAAAAACCCGACCAAACCTTCACTCACCAAAACGAAAGAGAGAAATAAATAAAATAAATATTAAAAAAAAAAAAACTAATTTGTTTCCAATTCAAACCAACTGTCGATCAAAGGAAGAGAAAAAGACGATGCTTCGATCGTTGTTCCGTCCTCTAGACCGCTGCTTCGGCCGCCTGAGCTCCGGCGACGCCCTCCTATGGCACCTCGACCTGAAGCCCCACTCCTCCGGCGACTTCTCCATCGCCGTCGTCCAAGCCAACTCCTCATTAGAAGACCAAGGCCAGGTCTTGACCTCTCCGTCGGCGACCTACGTCGGCGTCTACGACGGCCACGGCGGGCCCGAGGCCTCCCGCTTCGTCAACTCCCGCCTCTTCCCCCATCTCCAAAGTACGAACCCTAACCCTAACCTCCGAATTTCTCAGTAGAATGCGGTCAGAGTTTCAATTTTTCTGCAGAATTCGCGTTGGAGCAAGGGGGGTTGTCGGCGGACGTCATAAAGAAAGCTTTTGATGCCACGGAGGAGGAGTTCCTGCGTTTGGTGAAGCATTCGTGGGTCTCTCGGCCGCAGATTGCGTCGGTGGGGTCGTGCTGTTTGGTGGGGGCGATTACTGAGGGTGTGATTTATGTGGCGAATTTGGGGGATTCGAGGGCGGTGTTGGGTCGGAAGGGGGCCGATGGGAGAGTGGTTACTGAGAGGCTGACGAGAGATCATAATGTGGCGGTCGAGGAGGTGAGGAAGGAGATGGTGGAGAATCATCCGGACGACTCGCATATTGTTGTTCATACCCGAGGAGTTTGGAGGATCAAAGGGATCATTCAGGTGAGCAAAAAGTTTCAATCTTTGATTTGGTGATTGGGTTTTAGTGTTACGCAGTGAGAAATTGTCTGGAATTTTCATTGTGCTGCGGTATAGATTACTTAGATGGTAGAATTTATAGGTTGGTAATGTTTACAGTTTTGAATTCTCCAAGTTTGGATGTGACTTGAATTAGAACCAATTAATGGGAAACTAAGGAATTGCTTGCTTATTCTGATGCTCATTATCTTGTTTTAAACATCCATTTCACTAAAATGTATCTAGTGTCACGTATCAGGGGAAAAACTTGTGTTTAGAGTTTTGAGGGAGGACTGGTTTGTATGATTGTTTTAGGCATAGGTTATGACTTAAATTGTTAACGGCCGTGGTTGGTTCCTTAGATGGAAGTTCAGTGTTTCATGACATTTCTTATATTCTACAATCCAGAATAGGGCATGAATTATAGGTTATCTTCTTATTATCGTGGACTGTTTGTTGAACAGTTGATTATGGCTGTAAAATTTTCTGAGGAGTTGTCAGATTTCGGGAAATCATTTAGTACAACTCAACATAGGTATTCAAAAATAAAACAGATTGGTTGGTTGATTTGAGGTCAATAGGATTAATTTTTTTACGGGGGAATAACCATTAATCTTGTTTATCATCTGATATATTCCTCTTAGGTGCTCAGTACAAAATATAAGCCAGACGTTTACAGACACTGAGTCTGTTTCAACTTTTATGGTTTAATGTTTGATCTCTTGGTTAGATTGATTATTCCTTCAAAATGTGGAATTTGGTTTATCATTTGTGAGGCAAGGGAGTATTATTTTCTTGCAGCCATGATGGAATAGTTGACAGGCCAGACAAGAAAGAATATTCTCCTGATGCTTCAGTGGGTGTTGTCCACCAGCAGCATGTGGCCCATTTTATTCGCAAGAAGATTTTAATGCTCATCCTTCAGTGCTACTGAGTTGGACTTTAATGAAGGACTTCCATGAAAATAATGTCCTGGATAGAAACGTCACATGGATAATTGGAGTAGGACCTCCACAAGTATTATGTGAAGATTCTTCTTGTTGTTCTTGCTCCTTTCTCCCGTTAACAATCCCTTTGACAATCATTATCTAGTCAAATAATTTATAGGAATAATGCTCATCCTTGATAAAACTTTGACATTCTTTTATTTTAAGATAAGATATCAGCAAACTGATGCTGCTGGTCTAGTCAGTCTCAAGTTTATTTTCATGTTTTTAAGTGAAGGTTTGTATGCAGATGTTAGAAAGAGAATGATTTTAGTTTATATTTTTACGTTCTATTGGATAGCTTAGCTGGGATATTTGTGTGAATATGCTGATCCTGTTGTGTGTGTAGCCTATTTTTGTTGTTTCGCGTCAAGTCAAACACAAGATATGAACCCTCTGTCGCAGCTATGCTAAATGGGGCAATTTAGCCCATAAAGGAAACAATATAGATTGAGTTGTTTGTTTTAAAGAATTTGAGTATGTCTTTTGATAATGATGAAGTTAAAAGTAATAGTTCTGGAAGTTCTTTACAGAATGACTTGTTTCAATATATAGTTAAACTTTTATTCCTTGATGGCTAGGGATTTGGGCCCTCGCTTATCATTCTTGTAACTAATGATACTGAAGTTGCATGCTTCATCCTTTTTTATTACTGTAATGATGTGATTTTCTTCTCCCTCAGAAGCATAACTATTATTAGCTCAACTGTGAGCTTTAACATCTCTTGCTAGCTTGACTTGCTGTAAAGCTGTATTCTATTTGCCGGATAAAATTCCTGAATTTATTCCTTTTTCTTTTTGTACTTAATAATATCTTCATGGTTCCTTTGTAAGTCATTATGCATTTGAAATTCTCCTTTTCAAAAGCTAATGTTATGCAGTATTAGCTTTTGAGATCATATTCTTTATAAAGTAAGAAAGCTAAGCAAGTTGTAGCATTATTTATTATATGGAAATCTTTTCCTCGCCATTATTATTAATAGCACTAAACTCGAATCTTTCTGAAAATGGTTATTGAGACGACATCATATTGTATAGCTATTCAGTTGTTGCAGCCGTTATTCTGTTTTATAATCATTCAAATATATTCCATGTTTTGCCTTTTAGTGGTGATCTCTTTACTCGGAAGGGTATTGCTTATTCAAATCTATTCCATGTTTTGCCTTTTAGTGGTGATCTCTTTACTCGGAAGGGTATTGCTTCTATGCCTCGTGAGATTCTCATTACGACCTATTGTCCTGTCCAATATTCAACATTCTTAGCTTCGAATATGAAACTGATGACCGTGTACTGATATTCTGATCTAAATAGAATTGGAATTTGATGATTCTTTCGAGTTTACATTACACTACTTTGAGAAATAAAGAAGCCATTTTTCCAGAGTACATTGATATTATACAAACTCACATGTAATCGCACCTTTCTGCTACTTAATCATAAATTATTTGCTTTAACCTATAGATTCAAGTGTAATATGGAAAACTGTTGGCATCTTTAGGCAATCAAGCACATTGCCATCTTATAATTCAAATTTTTTGTTATTGCTGCAAGAAATCTAGCATGAATATCAATGGTTAAAGGATTTTTTTTTCTCTAAGCAGGTATCAAGGTCTATTGGCGATGTATATCTGAAGAAACCCGATTTCAGTAGAGACCCATTATTCCAGCAATTTGTAGCTCCTGTTCCATTGAAGCGACCTGTCATAACTGCAGAGCCCTCAATTGGAATGAGAAAGCTTAAGCCACATGATCTGTTTGTGATATTTGCATCTGATGGCCTATGGGAGCAATTAAGTGATGAAGCTGTCGTCGAATTGGTCTTCAAGAAACCTAGAGCAGTAAGCTTCCTTCCATCTCTCCTCCATTATCTTCAATTTTCTTGAGGTGAAAAGTTTTTATATTTTCAAGAGATAACCATGAATGGGTTAAAAAGAAAAGAATCCTACTAGCGGCGCCCCATAGAATATGATACGGGGAGGAAAGCGAGGTTGACTTCTGATATATCACGAATTTTGATGCACATATCGGTAATAACTATCAATATGGTCACTATTATCAGTTAGTTGTGACAGTGACTGCACTTAGATAGTGATTCCGCTGATATGACAGGTGTTACCATCCTCTCCTTCATCCCTATACAAGATTCTACGAGGGCCCTCTTTGGATATCATGCTATATGGTTTTTCTTTGTATTCATATCCCTGTTATTGTCAAATCTTCATATTTGATCATTTACTTAATTTGTGGGCAATCTCAATTATGGAATGATGCTCTGTTTTCTGTCAATAATTTTTTTTATTTTTTAGGAAATCATATGTCTTCCAAAACAACTTCAGTCTTTCAACGTTCTTCAAAATTTTGCAGGGGATTGCGAAGAGATTGGTAAGAGCAGCACTAAATGAGGCTGCGAAGAAAAGGGAGATGAGATATGATGACATAAAAGGATTAGAGAAAGGAATAAGGCGACACTTTCATGATGACATAACCTGCATTGTGATTTACCTAGACCAATATCAGCAAGGTAAGCCATTGAGATCCGATGGCAAAAATAGTTTTGATTATACCAGTGCTCCTGTTGATATCTTCTCCTTCAATTCTGATGAATCTGAGGATCCTCTGCGGCCTGTGAAATGAACTGTGGGGTCATGTCATAAACAAAATATATATCTACAAAGGTATATCTAACAAAAAATATGGTGGGTGGAAGAGTTTGGATAAAATAAATTTGCAGGAGATTGTGTACATATCATGTTGCTTTTGATCTGTTCATAGGTTAAATTTGCAAATTTTGGGTTTTTATAGGAATTATTATTTTCATGTTTTTGCATTGTTTTCTTGTTGAAGTCGAATAAAAAATTGATCAGTAATGTATAATTTGATCCTTTTTAAGTTATACCTGTTTCTTGTGAAGTCTGCTGATGCTTACGTTTAAGTTACAGAGTAATACATGCTATGTGTGGAGCAAGTGTAGGTATTGACATATTTATGATTATATTCTTATAGGTAATATGTACAGGTTTAGTGATTCTTGACTCATATTCGATAAATTTATATTTGTGTTCAGATTTTCTTTTTGGGATACTATTGAATATGATTGATAACTGAAAGAAAAAGAAGAAGAAGAAGAAGAAGTTAACCTTCAATTTAAGTTCATTGCATGTCAAATTATAAAGACGAAATACCTCACATCAGCCATTCTTCAATAATTTTGTACTATTTGGATTATCATCCATGTGCATTAGATCATCACCATTTATTGCCTATTTGGGTACCTATTTGGTTTTGAGGTATAGCTTATGGTCTTCTGTGTTTGTATTTTAAATAAAAAGATAGCAAACGTCTATACTTTGTCAAAATAAGGACGTGAATTTTTTGGCTTCAAAATGAGTGGAGAGGGAATGGAAAGTGATGGGGGGAAGGCGTAGGGGGAAAAAATTATTAGGACCCTTCAATAGATAGAATGGTCTCTCTTTGTGGAATATATTCTCACACAAAGAAATGCACCTATATTTCTTAGGAAATAAAAGTAATCCTGAAAGTTCTGACTTTTGACAAGTTTAGGACATGCTTCATTATAGTAAGGATGGGAGGTATCCATCTTATTCATTGAAAATGTCTTTTTCTTTGTTTCTTTAAAAAAAAAACAAAACTATATTCTCCTTTTGCCGCTTTGAAACATACAAAATGCTACTACTACTATAAATAGGGTTAATTTTAGGGGGGGGGGGGGGGGGGGGGGGGGGGGGGGGGGGGGGGGGGGGGGGGGGGGAGAGGGGGGGGTTGTGGAACCCCCCCCCCCCCCCCCCCCCCCAACTATGAGGCTTGTTTCAGAAAACTCCCCTTAGCTATTTTATCTTTAGAAAACACCCCTCAAATTTGAGGGTGTTGTAGATAACCCCCATCAACTTTCAAAATATGACTAAACCCCTCTTAACTATGAGGTGTACCACAAAACCCCCTATATCTTCCTGGTTTTTTCAAATAACCCCCTTAATATTATTAAATTGAAATATGCAATGACTAAAATACTCTTGGTTGAAAAAAAAATTCATGTGGGTTTAAAAACCCAACCCA
Source organism: Asparagus racemosus (assembly GCA_037177215.1). Lineage (NCBI taxonomy): Eukaryota > Viridiplantae > Streptophyta > Magnoliopsida > Asparagales > Asparagaceae > Asparagus > Asparagus racemosus. Next base: position 24,478,976 of record JBAKGM010000139.1, read on the forward strand.
ATCAAAATATTAAACTTTGGTTTGATGCGTTTTGATGAGAAAACTGATCTTCAAAAGAAATTTAAGAGTTTCAATTGTTTTAAACATTGCAAGCATGGATAAGCAGAAAACGAAAGAAGTTTAGCATTTCAAAAAAGAAAAAAGTAAGATTTGCACGTAAACCAAGCAACGAAGATGGAGGAATAAGAAGAGAGCAGAAATAAAATGAAAGTTATTTTTAAGAAAAAAAAAAGTTTAAACAGGAACAATATGGTAAAATATTTTAATATCTTAGGGATATTATAGTTATTTTAAATCATTTGTTCCTTTATATTTAAATTATATTGGTTTAGGGGGTTAAGTGAAAAAAGTTGAGGGAGGATAAATAATATTTTGAAAGTTAAGGAGGGTTAATAATTGAGGTGGGTTTTCTAGAGTTAAAATAATGGGAAAGAGAATTCTCTAGAACTCAAATCTTCTCTAAGTTAAAAGAAAAATCTTAATGCACGATGCATTTTTGCAAAAAAGTTCACAAGCTCTCCTAAACCAACAAATATCTTCTTAAAGTGGGAAAAAAAAAACAAAGAATAAATAGATTCAATAGTACAAACCTTTTAAATCAAAGATAAAAATTAAACATGACTTGTTTAATGCATACTTTTCCATTCTAAATTTTAGAATGGTTATTTGGAATAACTCCTTACAATTCTTTTACATTACTGTGAAAAAAATGACAATACACAATTATTTTAAAAATTATATCCTACAAATATTGAAGTAGTTTTTGTTTAAATTTAAACTTTGGGACATCAAAGTTAAAACTAGAGGAACCTTTGGTTCATCAAAATTCAAAAATAACCCTTTTTTATATAAGAATTAGGATAAATATATTGTAATGTTTATTGCGCATTCATATGCAGTACAGTAATGCTAGTAGTAAATAAAGAATTTCTTTAAATATTAGGATGAAGAGAGGTTTCACTCCTAATAGGGTTGCAAACACAAAAGTGAAAGGACTGGCCCAGCACTAAAGTGGAACAATAGTAAAATCCAATCATATTATAGTGGGCTCAGTGGCTGTTGGGCCTTATGTGACAGGCTTATCAAGTGTTAAATGAAATTTTGGATGATGTTGTCCTCATTTCGGCAATGCACTTGTTTGTCTGTACTCAACCCTTGAACCACCTTCAAAGAGGCATTAAATCATTTGACAAGGATCTTAACTTTCATTTTGTGTTCTCCTTTCTGGTAGATACACGAATCAAGCTAACAATTAAAATCTAAGATAACCGGCAATATTTGACAGATTGTATATTGTTTACTTTGATGTCAGTGTCCTCCCCCGTTATTTATATCTGTTGAGCAATGAGACAATCTGAGCCTAAAAACTTCATAAAATCTTAAAAGCAAGTAAATAATAGCAATCACCAAAGTACTTTTACAAGTTTTGTACATGAATTTCTGGAACATTTTAATATGCGCATGGTACTTTCCGTGATGACGAGGTTGTAAAACTCACGAAAAATCACAGCATGGCTTCATACTGAAGATTAAGTATCATGCACACATAATAGATCAAGCTTCTCTCCTTTTTTTCCCCCCCGCAATTTGTTAAATTAAGCAGGAATAACACATTACACTATCTTATCACAATAGTTGTTCTGCTATTAATGGATTTCAAGATTGAGTTTCAGACGGATCGTCCTCGCAAGAAAATAGTGTAGACAAGTGACAATAATTTTTTGTGCATGTTCTAATCAAAACCATCATCCATCTCTATATCATAACAAGTGAGGCAATATCAATGGTTCAGTCACAAAATTAAGTCCAAATAAAACCCTACATATCTCCCTCTCTAATAGAAAAAAATACGGATAACAGGCACATAACAATGTCAAATATGTCAAAAGGCCAGAGCTGAGTCATAATAGAGAACAAAATAGAGAGACAAAACAGAGATGAATAAATCCTGTTCCCAGTCTATAATAGAGAGTCTAGACCGCCAATATGGCAACGCCGAAGAAAAGCCCTGTGATCATCCCCACGGTGGTCCTCCTTATAGTTGATGCGTCGCTCTGCGTTGAAGAGAAGGGAAGACGAGATTTGAGCATTTCAAAAATAGATGACAAGAAAATTTAGCTGATAAGAAAATTACTAGGTGCGTTGTATTCTATTTTTCTCCTCTGTTCAGAGAAGCCGTAGGCTGACAGTACATGAAGCATAAAGCGTAATTGGAATATACCTTGCTATAAGAATCCACCTTAATGCCTTAACAGTTTTTACAATCATCTTTTTGCATCACCAGGATCACTTGATGAATGCTTTGTACCAAAATTTTTAGATCTGCACATGAATCTTCAAAAAGATTGCTTCAGATGTTCTTAAAGTGGTATAGTTGTTTACTGTCAAGAGTACAAAATTATAACCCTCAACCCTCATCAAAATTTAGGGGTTTTAGTTTAGAGACAAGGACTTTAAGATGGCACCGAACAACCCATGTTTAGTTATTGCAGGCCAAAATTTCTAAAGCGGAATGAAGACAATATCGCTCTGTGAATCCAGATTTCAACCCATGAAAGGGCCCTCAACTTGCAAGAGCATGTTAAAAGTATAAAATTTTGACGTTCAACCCTCATCACACTTCTTCAGAGTTTTAGTGTAGTGGTAGGCAGCAAAGTTACAGAAAAGGCGGTCTAGGCGTCTAGACGGAAGCCTAGACAGGGCCTAGGCATTTTTATTTTCTTTATTTTTTATTATAATTACTAATAGTAAATGCCAATGTTATAGAAAGCTTAGGCGCTGGACTGATATAGATGGATTTCTTAAATGATGGCGGATGATGTTTTGTTCAAGATCGGGAGAGGTAGAGGTGTTCATATTTGGAGTTTGAAGGAGGTTGGAGGATGTGGAGGCTGCAATGGAGGAAATCATGATCAATGTCTAAATGGTGAAGTCCATGTAGACAGACCGCTCCCCTATGCTCTCCTAAAATATAGGTGGGAAACCTAAGTAGCGCCTAGGCGCTAGGTGTTAGGTAAGCGGCCAAGATACTGTGTAGGCCTAGGCGTACACCTAGGCGGGCTACGCGGAGGTTTTTTAAAACAGTGGTAGGCAGAACTCATACATAGTTCTCTCATTGCAATAATGTACTTCGTGTGATGGTAGAACCACTAGATCTAAAATATAAAGGTGGAAAAGTTTGAAGTGACTCTCAATGTACAACAAACTAAGTGCAACATTTCGGTTTTCTACCACTAAGGTTCTATCATAGCAGAAGTAGGGCACTAACGTACTTTGCACAAAGGTTCTACCACTAAATCTAAAATATTAGGATAATTGAAAACTTTATCCCACACTAAACTTTCTTTGAACCCATTTCTGACCAATTTCCTTTTAACTTTCAAATATCTTCCTCCAGCTAAGAGATCTTCTCAATATTTAATCAAACTTTTTATAAAAGAGAATTCACAAGTCCTATATCTCCTTTTCACATTCATTTACTAAAATCTAAAAATAATTTCCTATTCTCATTTTTTTAACCCATTTGAATAGTGAAACAGAAGGAAAATTTACGAGACAAAAAACCAAATAGTTTTGATCGAAGGAACTAAAGAGAAAGATGCCAATGATGGAAGAAGAATTAGATGCAGTGCAGTGGATAGCGATCAAGATATTAATCAGACGAATTAAGAAAATGATGAACAATAAAAGGCTACTATGATTTCCCCATAAAGCCAAATAAATTACAAACATGACAGTGGAACTCCTAACGAAGTGAATTGCCATGACGAGAGAGATAGAGTGCAATAATTCGTTTTTTTGGAGTACAGAAGCTGCCCACATATTTCAATCCCCCAATACTTTTCCGACCACACATCTCCTAAATTTTGGCTGAAATGTGTTTCCCATTTTCAGGTGACTTCTCAAGATATTGGTTAAAACTACCCAAGCTCAAGAATAGAAAAATGGTTTAGTTTTTTTTTTTTTTTTTTTGGGTGGTTTTTCAAGATTTTCCACCGGAACCAATTTAGGACTCGTTAACAGTTTAAATTACATCTAAAATCGCTGACATACCCTTAAATTTTCTACGGACGAGTGAAAGAAAAATAGCTCATTCCTTCAATATGTACACGCGCTATTCTTTAATTTTTATAGATTGATATTATGATACAGATTATATTTGGATCAAACCTATAGACAACAACTTACAAATGAAACCAGCCTCACTTGATTAGACCGTAACCGACACGTGCCAAAAAAAAAGCCGCACATGTTTTCTGGCCGCTGAACTACTCGCAAACCGAGGTCTGACAGTCACCGCGGAGGAGCGGAAGCACGGATCACAGACACGAGTAGCCCATCACTAGTGTTCTACTCTCATTTCTTTACTTCCCACTCCTACCGCTATTATATATTTTTATATTCCACGGTAAACAGTAAATAAACCCGGATCTGACGTAAATTGCAGGGATCACGTGAGTCTACGGTTGACCAACGGGTAAAGATTCGGGGACCGGAAATCTGGGGTTTCACAGTGTCGGATTTTAATCCGCATTTGAGTTCCGCAGAAAACGCCGTGGAAAAGAGCTGAAAAAAGATCCGCGTAAGATTTCTATGCGAGTCCGTGCCTTAACGCCGCGACCGAGCCCTCCCGCGTACGCTAGCCAGCCGTCCTATGGCCCGCTACTATGCGCCGGACCAAACCCTGGACTAGACTACAGCAGATCTCACCCGGCGCAACGTAGCAGCCAGCGCCAACTCTCAAGAAGAAAAACAAAGAGAAGTTACTAGACCGTACCGTATCATCGGAGGCGCCGCTAGGCCCAGGAGATCCCGACGGCGCCATGGCGGGAGCAGCCGCCACCGTGCTCGTCGCCGGAGCAGGAGCATCGCCCTTCGTCTTCGTCTTGCCCGCAGCGGGCGCGGGGGCCTCGGCTGCTGGCATCGGTGGAGAACTCACCGGAGCGGCAACGATCGGAGTGGGAACCGGTGACAATGCCGGTGGAGGAGTGGCCGCCACCGGAGCGGGAGTCGGCGGGGCGGTGACGGGAGCGGCAGTCGGCGGGGCGGTGACGGGAGCGGGGGTCGGCGGCGGTTTGGAAGGCGCCACGGCGGAGACCGGTGCTTTGGCGGGAGCGGTAGTTGGGGGTGAGGTTACCGTGCGCGTGGGAGGAGCGGCGGTGGGCACTGTGGCGGTTGCGGGAGGGGAGGCGACCGGGGGCCGAGTTGGGGGTTTGGACGTCGGTGGGGCGGCGGAGACAGTGGGGGACGCGGCGGGGGACTGGGCGGCGGCGGAGGAGAGGGCGAGGGAGAGGAAGAGGAAGCAGAGGGCGGTGCGCTGATCCATTCTCTCTCTCTTCCTCCTTTTTTTCTTTCTTTCTTTTTGGTTAAATTGCGTGTTCTGTGTTTTAGATGGAGAGAGAGAATGAGAAGAGGGGAGTGAGAGTTGAAATAGTGGGGGAAAGCAGTTCGGGAAAAGCGAGAAGGGTACAAAACTGACCGGCAAGGGGGACGCGTGTGGGGCCCACCCGCATGCGAGGGGGCTTCGGCCCGTTGGCGAGTGTTTTGTTCTTTCTCAGGAGGCGGTGCTGGTTCATGATTAGGGACACGTGTCGGCCGATGGTGGAGCCAGTGTCTGTTCGCTGTGGGATATGTGCCTTTGGAGGGACAGGTTTAGCCCTTCCTTGCGCGTTCTTAGTTCCTTGGTTTTTTTTTAGGGCTTAAGCTTTACAGCGAGAAGATAGTAAGCTGATTCCTACAAAAAGAGCGGCCAGGGTTAAACTCTCACAGGGGAGGGGAGGGGACGGGACGGGAGGGGAGAGAGATTATGGAGATAAAGAAGTAAAGTGGATAATTGCTATGCATAACAAATAGTACACGTTTAATTTGATGTAAAATTAATGTTGCGACTGGCAAAAAGACTACGCACTTAAGACTCTAGCGATAAAAACAGATTATTGACCAATTACAGTTGACAACTTAGTAACTTACATGGACGTTACTTAGTAAGTGTCATCTTTTCCTCGTGCTGCAAATGAGCTAAAGTCACATTCCCGCTACGATAACATGTATGATTGAAGTATGTTCTTATTGTTGAAATTCATGTCACTAAAATACAAAGCGAGATTAGTACTTTTAACGTTTTTAGTTAATAATAAATTAAGCAGTTGGAACTGGATTAGGAAATAACTGTTTGAGAACGCCGCATATGAACGTGATTATACCCTAATTTTTGACTCTCAATGTTCAACTTTCCCTCTCCCCTGACTCCAACACACTCCAATCGCTGAGTTGGCAAATTGAGTCACGACGAGAATGCCAACTCACCGGCCACTGCCGGTGATGGGCCCTACATCTACAACGACAACAACGCTCAGCACAAACAGACGCGGACACTTGGCTCGTTAAGCTCAATCGGCAATGTATTATCCGACACAAAGACAGCGGATCACATGTTTTGAGTGCAACGGGTTCGCTCTCTACGTCATCATAATTCAAGAAAGAGAAGAATCCTTGGACCGGTACCTATTCTCATAACTCGTCTGCTTTGCATTAATTCAGGGGTTTAATTGATTTATCGGATACCTTCTGTGAAGAAATTTGAAGAGGGAGAAGGAGATGGGAGAGATTTTTTTAGGGTTTCCGTTTTGCAGCCAAATTTCTATGGGTTCTAACTATCAATTTAAAGGGCTCACTCTGCAACTATCTACCCTTCAGATCGGTCCTCAATTTCCACGAAATCTGCAATTGAGTTATTTTCTCAACAATCCCAGACATTTTCTATCTGTTACAATACTCTCCTAATTTTATGAGATAGTGGGCGAGTTTTGTTGAGGCCAAAACCGACATCCCCCACTTGATCAAAACAAAACATATTTTTAGTACGCTCTCATTTGTCATGAGATATACAAAAATTCCATTCATGCTCCCACTATTTATAGGGTATGAATATCGCTTATAATTTAATGACTTACACAATTTTAAGTCTCATCAAACCTGCATGTTTAATGTACATATCCGATAAAATTCCCTATATCAAGGGATCAGCTATCATATCACTTGTAGGAATGTAAGTCACCTTAATTTCTTTCTTTTTCACTATATCTTGAATATAATGATATTGTATCTCTGTATGACTTCCTTTTGAACTATTAGAGCCACTGTCTATTAGGCTTATAACCGCTTTATTATCACAAAAAACCTCTATTGATCCATTCACCAAATTTAGATTCAGATCATTCAAATATCGCCTAATCCATACTGCATGAGTAGTAGCCATACTGCAAGCTATATACTCAGCTGCTTGTGTGTACCTGGCTACACACCCCTATTTCTTGCTACCCTAAGAAACAGCTTTGCCACCATAGATGAACAAAGATTCCGAAGTTGACTTTCTATCATCTTTAACCCCTTGGAAGTTAGTTTCGGAGTAACCAAGAACCTCAAGCATTTTAGCTTGATAAACTAATTTGTGGTGTATTGTACCCTTAATTTACTTCATAATCCTCTTATTGGTTTCCCAATATGCCGGTCCAGGATTACTCTAGTATCTACTAACTAAACTCACTGGATATGTCAGATCTGATCTAGTACACAACATTGCGTACATCAAGCTTCTCACAACTTGAGCGTACGGAATATTAAGAGATTTTTGTTCTTCTCTAGGACATTGCTCTTTACTCAGACGTTTCCCCAAGACCAGTGGTGTTGGTGCCGGATTGTAGTTTTGCATTGTAAATTGTTTAAGAATTGAATGCAGATACTTCTCTTAGTTTAAACTCAACATTCTAGACTTTCTATCCCTTAGGATTTGAATCCCAATGACATAGGATGCCTCTCCCATGTCTTTCATCTCAAATTCTTTACTAAGATCATGTTTGCTCTTATTCAATATTTCTATATCATTTTCAGCAAGTAATATATCATCAACATATAAAGATAATATAAAAAATTTGCTCTCACTGTTCAAAACATCAAACAACTGTCAAATCCGTTTGCAACGAAACCAAAGTGAACAATAGTGTTATGAAATTTGAGATACCATTGTCTAGATGATTGTTTTAAACTATATAAGAACTTCTTTAATTTATATACATTATTTTCTTGTTCTTTGACTCGAAATCCTTCAGGATGATTCATGTATATCACTTCCTTCAACTCTCTATTGAGGAATGTTGTCTTGACATCTATTTGAAAAAGTTTCAAATCAAGATTGGCAATACTAAAAAATTCTTATGGATGTAAATTTTGCTACTGGAGAGTAAGTTTCTTGATAATCCATACCCTCTTTTTGGGTAAAACATTTAGCAACTAGCCGGGCCTTAAATTTATCAATAGATCCATTAGCACGATATTTCTTTTTCAACACTCATTTGCATCCTATTGACTTCCTCTTTTCTAACAAGTCACATAATTCCCATACTTGATTTTTCTCAACGGAGTCTTTTTCTTCTCCCATAGCTTCAAGCCATGAATGTGACTCATGTGAATTCATTGCATCGTTATAGTTCAGAGGATCAATCTGATCATCAATATTATGATCCACTGAAAAACATGATGTTTCACATGAATATAAATAATAATCATCCATCCAGGTAGGTTGAGTTCTAGGTCTTTTGTTGCCGATTAGATTTTCATGTTGTACATCATTGTTTACATCATTTTTCATAGGTATTTGCTGATGTATGCGTTCATTTTTCATGATTGGATGATCAAAGTCATCTCTATCAATCAGGTCATCATTGGAAACCTCATCTAATGCAAGTAGAGGAGGAGCTTCTTCTTGCACTTGTTTCTATCCTCTAGATTTTCTAGAAAAGTAGCATCTCTACTTTCAGTGACTCCTTTCACCTCATAGAAAAATCTATATCCTTTGAATTTTTTTGAATATCCTATGAACGTGCATTTTATAGTTTGGAAATCTAACTTGTCTCTAACATGTCTTAGGATGAGGACATGAGATGTGCAAAACCATCTTTTTATATGACTTAGGGAGGGTTTATATCCATACCAAAGTTCAAATAGTATCAAAGAAGTTGATTTTGTGAGAATTTTATTTAAACGTAATTCACAGTTAAAACTGTTTCTCCCGCAAAAAGTTTTGTAGAGTCCAGGATGAGACAACATACACATTACTGCATTCATCAATGTTCTATTTTTTCTTTCGACCACACCATTTTGTTATGGCGTGTAAGGCATTGTTGTGTACCTTTTAATTCCACATTGAATGCAATAGTTGTAAAATTCTTTTGAATTAAATTCACCACCTCAATCAGTTCTTAATGTTTTTATGAATCTCCCAAGTGTTCTTTCCACTTCTGCTTTATATCTTTTAAAACATTTAAAAGCCTCAGACTTTTTATTCAAGAGATAAACAAAAATGAATTTTGAGTAGTCATCTATAAATGTAATGAAATATTCCTTATTACCATGGGTCCTTACACTTAATGGCCCACAAATGTCTGAATGAATTAATTCCAACAACTCTTTTGCCCTTTGACCCTTTGTAAATGGCTTTCTAGTCATTTTTCCGATCAAACAATGTTCACAGGGTAATGTCCTCACATAGTTAGTTACATGTTCATTCTAATAATTTCATTCATTTTAAAATTACCAGGATGAACCAATCTCATGTGCCAAAGATCAAAATCGGACAAGAAACACAAGGAATAATTCAAAACATCATTCTTATTAAGCAAATCGGATTTCATAACAGGAAGACAACACAATTCATGTTCGGGCACAAATTTACCAATTGCAAACACCTTTTTATCGTTTCCGATTAAGACCCTATTATTATAAAACATAATCTCCAAACCATTCTTCAGCATAGCAGGAACCAATACTTTCTACATCTGCATAGGTATTGTTCCTCATGTAAATGTATTGTTCTCCTTCTTCAGCTCTTTAAAGTGAACCAGTCCCTCCTTAGTCTTCACAACGTGTCAGTGGTACTTGAGTCAACCCACCAACCATCTATGTCAGTTATTACAGTATTACACTCAACTACATAGATAAATTCCCTCTTGCTAGATCCTGTCTTTTCTGGGTGTTTTTTTTATCACTCTTATTTTTCTCTTGTGGACAGTTTGCCTTGAAGTGACCAAACTTTCCACAAGTACGATAGGATCTAGGAGGCTTTCTCTTGGGATAAGCTTGAGCTTGGCGAGGCCCTTTAAAGTTTGGTTTGTTTGGTCCCATCTGGCGATTCTTTTGCATCTAATGCGAATTCTTATGTTGCACATCATTTGATTCTTCAACTTGCACAAGGTTCACATCCATGCCCTTCTTGTTGGCTAGAATGTCTTATTCCATTGCTAACTAAGCCAGTAAATCTGAGACCCTTTTGATGGTCCCATTCAATCTTAGAGTGGTGGCAGCCATATCCAATGAAGGTGGTAATCTATTTAAAATAATTGCCACCTACATCTTCTTAGGAATTTCAAAACCTTCACATGCCAAATCTTTTGTCATGACTATCATCTTGTTGACGTGCTCCATAACGCTATCACTGTAGGCTGTCAAAAATGAAATTAGCATTCTAAGTCAGAATGCAGAGCTCATCTCCGCGTTCTCACCACGGCGTTCTAAGTCAAAACGCAGAGCTCACCTCTACGTTTTAAGTCAAAATGCAGAGCTCGCTAAGACGCAGAGCTCACCAAAACATAGAGCTCACCAAAACGCATAGCTCACCTCTGCATTTTAAGTCAAAACACAGAGCTGGCTATTCGCGAGGAAAGTTGATTCGATTGTCATTAATTTGAACTCGTTACAAACTTCAGTCGCCTACAACAAAAATTTAAATAAAAATCGCCTTTTTATAAGGCTTACAATGAGAATCGACAAAGATTATAACTTTATAACCCTAGTTGAACAAATGCAGAATCTGTTTATCGGATCCTCACTTGTGTGGGTGTCTTTGTCTGTATCGGGGACTTTTTGTGTCCGTGGACCGCCACGAGATCCGATCTAGATGCTGAATCTACAGATCTGAGGTATTTATTTCACGAAGAAAATAAAATACCGACGAGGATCAACTCAGGAAGGAGATGATCACCGGAGTGGGTGAAATCGACCAAGCGAAGTCACACGCTAGACCCTGAGATTAAGACGAAGCTTAATCTAGAGGGTAGAACCGTAGAACTGACCTGGATCGACGTAGATCTGGGCTTGATTCTCTTCCTTGCCGCATAGATCTAACTCGGAAGGAGTTTTTCGCTTGCACAGGATCTGGATCTGATCTTTTGATCTTGCAGATGCTCAGATCTGTGCCAACGCTCGTGTGGATCTCGCCTAGAGCTCTCAAAAAATCCCACTTTTTTCAACCTCTCACAACTGAGACCCCCTCTCTCTATTTATAGGAGGGGGGGTTGTGGCTAGAGACACTTGGTGTCTCAATTAAAATAATTACCTATATCACCAACTCCTTTAATCTTACATTTGTCATTGTTCCTCAAAGTCACTTCTCCACCTTTCTTTTTATCGAAACTAAGAAACAAGTCTTTTTTTTACCTGTCATATGTCGAGATTATCCAGAAGCTAAATACCATGTACTTCCTTGTTCCTTAGATCTCCACTGAATTTGATTACCTGCATTTTTCACTATCTAAATCTTTCATAATTTGAACATTAGCCATAATATAATAACTTTTATCTTTGGCATTTGAGTCATCTTCTGAATCTTCTTCTTCACTCGAGAAATCCCATGATGTTACTTTGAAGCTTTTATTCTTTCCTTCGTAATCATTCTTGTTGAGAGCACATTCATTTCTGTAATGTCCAGGTTTCTTGCAACAATGACGAATAACTTTAGAATCTAAATTTTCATATTTAGTTTTCCTTTCTTTTGTGAAACTTTGATTCTGTTTATTTTGCATGAACTTTTATCCGTATTTTGTCATTAGAAACTATTTGAATCCTTTAACTATCAATCTCATCTCACTCTCATTATCATTATCAGAGTTCGAGCTTGATTCTTTCTCCTTCTTGGATTAGGATTTCTCCTTTTTGGCCTTCAGGGCTAACACGTTTTTCTTGGAATAATCTTCACAAGCATCTTCTCTCTCTTTTAATTGAATTTCGTATGTGAGAAGGTTACCTACAAGATCTTCAAGAGTTAAGCTAGAAAAATTTTATAATTCTTCAATAGCCATTACATTTGGTTCCCAATCTCTAGATAAAGAACCAAGTATTTTTCCTGCAAAGCTCCTTTCCTAAAGATCTAGATTTGTTCATGACATCGGTGAATCATGTGAACATATCTTGAATGCTTGCTGAGGCCTTCACCTTAAAATTTTTATATTTGCTGACAAGCATAGTAAGTTTTGCCTCTTTTACCTGCGATGTTCCTTATGGGTAAGCTCCAATATTTTTCAAATTTCCTACGCAGTATTATAATTTAAAACACGAATAAATTTTTCAGCAGTTAAGAAATAATAAAGAGAATTCATAGCTTTAGCTTTTAATGAATAAAGATGGTTATCATGTATTGACCACTTATCTCTAGGTGTGACAACTGAAACCCTTCTACAAAGTAGTGGGTTCTTTGTAGCCATTTTCAACACACTCCTACATGTCATAATTGGTGGACATTAAAAAGACTTTCATACGCGTTTTTCAATAGGTGTAGTTTGTTCCATTAAAAAGTTTTTTTAGGGGGGGGTGGTTAGTTTACAGCGTGTCCCTTAGAAAAAGTCATTGTAGCAATCAAACTTGATATCTCTACTCTAGGTTGTGAATTCTAGGTAACGAGGCTCCGATACCACTTGTTGGATCTAAGATGCAAACCTAGAGGGGGATGAATAAGTTTGCTATCGTTTTTCTCACTATCACAGAAATTACAGCAAAAATAATACTAAAATAATAGTGAAAAAGTAAACAAAAAATAAACCGGACTGGAGAACACACAAGATCTTATAGTGGTTGCGATAGAAATCCTTGTTCGACGCGAAAGTTACTTCGATTGTCATTGATTTGAATACGTTACAAACTTCAGGCGCTTACAACGAAATTCAAATAAAAGGATTGCCTTTTTATAAGGCTTACAATGAAAATCGAAAAATAAAGATTACAACTTTACGTTTTTAGAACAAACGCGAGATCCGTTTATCGGATCCTCGCTTGCGTGGGTGTCTTTGCCTGTGCCGAGGACTTGTTTTGTCCGTGGACCACCGCGTAATCCTGATCTGGGTGCTAGATCTATAGATCTGAGGTGATTATTTCACGAAGGAAATAAAACACTGACGGGGATCAACTCATGAAGGAGATGATCGCCGGAGCTGGTGAAATCTACAAGGAGAAGTCACACGCTGAACCCTGAGATTAAGACAAAGCTTAATCTAGAGGGTGAAGGTGTAGATGTGACCCGGATCTCCTCCTCGCCGTGTGGATCTGAACTTGAACGAGTTCGGCGCTTGCACAGGACGTGGATCTGACTTTTCTCCTTCGCCGGTGCTCGGATCTGTGCAAACGGGTGCGTAGAGCTCTCAAGAATTCTCTAAAAATCTAACCTCTGACAACTGAGACCCCCTGGGTATTTATAGGGGAAGGGGGTCTACTGGGCCAGCCAAGACACCAGGTGTCTCGGCCAGGCCGAGACACCAAATGGTGTCTTGGCCTTGGCCGAGGCACGGTTCTGCCTATTTCCTTCATTTTTCCGGCGCTGTTTCTCCCCTGATCTCATCGCCGTTCTATCCGAGCTTGTTTTCATTCGCTTGCGTCGAATCAAGGTTTGGTTGATCATTCCAGCATTCGATCAGTGCAGTGTCGTCACTTGAGTTCGGTTAATTCCATCTCGTCGACGCTCGAGTCCGATCGACTTTTGAATCTGATTTCGTCGATGCAAGTCTGATTTAGCTCAGAGCTCTTAGAGTGCGATTGGTTCGCTTTGCTGACTTGCAAGCCTCACCGACTACGTCGTCAATGGTCCACCGCAAGTCTAAGGAAAAAATTTTTTCTAAGGCGCTGCCCTGGACCCGCAAAGAGGCCGCTGCCCCCTTGACCCCCCGCCAACTAACCGGCTAGCGAGACCATTGAAAACTCTGTGTAAAGCATCAATAGTCGTGGGGGCATCAATGGTTTGCTATTGCATCGTTAGATAGCTCGTCGATTGCAAATCCACCGTCACGAGTCACGTTCGGGCATACAGATACCCCCTCCAAAGTGTTTCAGTCTCGATCTTTTATAGAAGAGCCTGAAATACTTTGGACATGATAAGTCC
>JBAKGM010000139.1:24493272-24504256 GCA_037177215.1 Asparagus racemosus
TCCCGTGCTTGAGTTCGACAGCGACCGTGATTGGGAGCTCGAGCTTGGAGAATCCATGGCCAATTTCAGCAGAGATCTCCCAATTCACAAGCCCTAATTTGTAGATCTTTCCCCCTTTTCATCTTAAATAGCCCTTAAAAAAGTGAACCTAACTACCACTGCCAACTCAGCAAAAAAAGCCACCTAGACCTGCTCACGTGACAATCCGATGCCAGAAATTGGGCATTTGTGTCTAAATGTCGTCGAATTCCAGTTTTAATACCTTATTGTCGCCGGAAGAACAAAATATACCAAAGTGGTCATTTGGTATAACAAAATATACCAATTTGGTAGTTTAGCCCTTTTATATATAATGAGAAGTTGGTTAACTATTCCTAAAAGTAAAAGAACAATGCAACTTAAGTGTGCAGAACAATGCTACATATCATATGTGATTATAATGTTAAATTAAGACTTCTTATATGATGAGTATATTTTTCTAATTTATAAAATAGCAAATTAGTTATCATATAAATTCTAATTTGATTGGTTTCTTTTCTACAGTCTCTACTAAAGAAGATTCAAGAATTTTCATTTCCTTTTAAATATTATCATTTATGGATTGAATTTCTATGGTATTATTTATTTTTGATATTAGAAATACGGTAGGTTAGAGAAAATAAATTTAGTCCATCCTTTTGTGCCAACATTGAACTTGGACAAACTCTTTTCACAATTCTTTTCAAGGTTTTTCATCTATATGGTAATATTTAAACTATACAATAAACATATCCTTTTGAACATTAATATTCTAGTTTAACTTTTGTGCTGGGAGTGCTTTTATTTGAAATAAAAGTCATGTAGTTTAAGATTTCAAGTTTTGAAAATGCCCTTACTTTGAATTTCAAGCTATGTAAGGAAAAAAGTTCCGTCTCTCGTTATATAATTTTGACGTTTAAATTCAAGCGATCTACTTTGTATCTCATGTATTACATTCAGAATAGTACAATAGAGAAATTTGAAGGATAATAATATTTTAATTTCTTAAATGACCCTACCATTACACTCAAGCTTCAAAGTATGATGAGGGTTTAGGGGTAATTATTTTATATTCTAACATTCCTCCAAGTTGAGCGACCTTTTTATGAACCGAAACCTAAACTAACACGGTGCTGTCAATTTTTAGAAATCCACTTTAAATTCGTGATCAGTGGGATTTGAACCTAGGTTTCTTGGTTATGGACTTTAAAATGGTATCAGAGCAATCCAGGTTTAAATCTCACCAATCACGAATTTAAAACATATTTTTTAAAAGTTGATACCGTTGTGTGAGTCAATCTTTCACTCCACAAGAAGGGCACTCAACCTGTGAAGGTATGTTAGAATATGAAAATATAAACATCAATCATCATCACAACTTCAGAGTTTTGGTGTGATAGTTTGATACGTTAAGAGAATAAACCCTATTGTTCAGTTTAGAAGCATGAACACACCAAAAAAGAAAGAACCCATAGGAAGCAAAGAAATCAGATACACAAATCAACATAATCACCCCTACCCATGTGAGCGCCGACAAAATACTTGTTATCATATGTAAAATAAGGATTTCTTTCTTTTTCTTCCTTTTTTTTCTTCCTTAGCCTCCACCAATAGTATTTTTCGCTCGGCTTTGTACAAGAGTTGCGATATTGTTGGCCTACAAGCCTTGCTTTTGAGAGTATCGATATAGTTGGCCCAATTAAACTGTAACAATTGGGCCCTTAAAGGGCTGTAAACATAAAGACCTGAACTTTGAGCTCATTATAGCTGTTAATCTGAAAAATATTATCACTTTATTGTTGAGAAGTTTCTTGTGAGCCATCATGTAAATATTTGTTGACGTGTTTTTAGTCTTTTAGAAGCTATAACGTGTTGTGTCCCATGATGCCAATATCATCCATTTTAATGTATAATTCACTCAATTTTTGATATGTACACTGGATCAAGCATTTAAATATGACATCTTATACTAAAGCTCACAATTTATGAAGAAATTGGAGAAAGAACAGAGCTAGTAAAAAAAGAAAAAAAAGAGAATCTGTCGCTGACTTTTGGAAACTATGAATTTCTATAATCTTCTATTTTATTTAATTTAATTTTGTTTTTGTAATATTTTAAGTTGTGATACTTGTGTACGAGACATGTACTGAATGACTTATAAATGAGAGGATGCTAAGATTGAGAGCATTTCGAAGGTTAACATATTTTACATTTTTGCCATGGATACAAAATATAATAAATATATGAAAATAGTTATCTTGAAGTTGATAATTTAAGATTTTGGATTTTAATAGAATATGTCACTTACTTTCAAAAACTTTTTCATTTACCCGAGGGGGAGGCAAGGGGTAGAGGAGTAGGAATCGTATCAAAATGCTTCCCGGTTGGTCAGCCTTCTAATCAACAAAGGCCCATATATGCTACTTGATTGGGCTGTCAAGTTTGAGGCTTCATCATTCCTTTTAAAAAGTATTGCTTTCATCAAATCTGATTATTGATATAATCGTTTAGTATTTTTTAAAGAGAAGACAAAAATTTTCCCCAAGCTTCAGATCCTGGCTATAACACTGCATTTTCGTAAATCCATTTTCAGATAACCCCTAGACTTTTTGGTGGTTATTTGAAAATATTTTGACAGTGAAGCGACATCTCCAAACTTTTTAGGGTTGTCTCACAATGAAGCAATCTTCTTGGGGGGTTGAGTGAAATGAAGCCTTAAATTGAAGATGAGATCACTTGGAATGTTTTAGGAACATATTCTGGTGAAGGATATATTTTCATAGTATTCTTAAGATTTTATTGGTTGTTCATAATCCCCTCGGTATTTTGTTGAAAAAGAGAAAGAACATTTGAAGTTTTTCAAAGTTCAGAATTAATTCATTCAAAATTAGAATTGTGTTTTGGTTCTCTTTGTTCGAACAATTGAGAAAATGAAGTCAAAGATGAGAAACGTATTGGAAAAAGAACAATAAGAGCTTGAGGATTAGGAATGTGCTTACATAATCCCAGGCCTCCCCCGAATAATTCAAAAGTATATATTCCATTGCTATGCACGTAAAGTTCAAGAATGAGCTCAAATGCTCCAATCAGAAGTTTTGCAACTATTTTTGGTCTGTATTCCAAGTGAGAATAAATTCTCATGGTTGAGGCTTATTGCCGTAAAATACCACTCTTATGGATTGAATTATTGGATAGGGTATATGAGCATATTCCCCTATAAAACATAAATTAGGATATACCGAGTATAGGAATAGCAAACTTTGAGAATAGTTATCAAAGTGAAGATCCATAGACATCACTTATTTATGAAGAATCTCGTTCCTTGCCAAATTTCTATTAAGAAGCGGGAACCTTTTATCATCTGCTTGTAGTTTTGTCGGTGACGTGTAGTTTAATTAAGTTTTGAAGTGCATTACAAGGAAAATAAATAAATAAATACCAAGATAATGATGATATTTTATCCAAAAGATTATCCGAATCATATGATTATTCTTAAAAGGTTTTAAGATATTCACTGAAAAAGGAACAGTGAGCTTGTAAAGGGTAATTTTTGTGCAATTCATGCGCTATTTCTTAATGCAAGGTAGACATTTAATTATGGGTATGGATATATCATATATGTTTGGGGTTTGGCAAACATTCAACTGGTGTAATATCTACACTTGGGCTTCCAGATTCCTCTGTATACATATACTGGATGTATGAATTCCTAAAATATGAGGCCAACAATATAGTTTATATCACAGTATCTGCATCAGCAAGATTAGTCATAAACAAAAGTCAATGGGCATCTATCATGAATAATCCGGACAATTGAACCCTTTAAATGGGTTGAGGCTTAATGATAGTGACAAAGTGGGGAACAGGCCCATCTAGTTTAATACTTAGTTTTTTTAAATAAAAAATTCTCAAATTTAAGTGGATTTGCTAAGCAGACAGTAGAAAGTGAGCTAAAATCTTATACTGTGGGTGATTCTACAGGTTAGGGTCACTTTTATGGATCAAAATCTGAACGTTTTACATGTTGATATTTTAACTCAGAATTTTTTTTTTTATGTATAGACCTTAAAGGCTGATTTTTAAAATACAAGACTGTTAGGATTTAAATCTAAATTGCTTTGATATCATCTTACAGGCTATATCAATATACTAAAACTCCGAACATGTAACAAGCATGAAAATAATGATTTTATACTTAACGAGTGGCTCCTTTTATTTTACATGCTTAGATTTTGGCCATCGAAATTGAAACAGATTAAGGTCAAGACAGAGGGGCGGTAAGGGAATCACCAAGTTTGAATTAGGCTAAATAGCACTTATATACCCTATTGTTTCATCTACTTTTCACTTATATATCTTCATTTATATTTGGTAGCAAGAAAATACCCTAAATTTTTTTAAACTTGCACTTATATACACTCACTTATTTTTGGTAGCACTTATCTACCCTAAAGTTATTAAAAATTGCACTTAAATTCCCTAAAATTTTTAAATCTGACACTTAAATACCCTAAAGGTTTTAAAACTTACACTTAAACACCCTAAAAAAGTATTTAAGTGCTAGTTATAAAAATGTTAGGGCATTTAAGTGCCGCTAAAAAAGTGAGGGTATATAAGTGGATGTTTATAAAAATTTTAGGGTATTTTTATGCTACTAAATACAAGTTAGAATGTATAAGTGGTAAGTAGTTGAAAGAATGGTGTTTATAAGTGCTATTTGGCCTCACCAGCATCACCCTTTCTCAATTGAGAACAGCCATAAAGCAACTGGATGAGTCCAACACTCTCTGCCTTTAGGTCCTCCACCAGCTGCACGTGGGTGTGAACATCAAGAAGGGGATAGTTCAAGCAACCCAATACCAAAGTGGATCAAAGCCCATCCGAACCATATCTTACGGTTAAGGGGCCCATGTGCTTGAATAGTTGAAGCCCACTCGGTTCAAATCGCACTAAAAAGAGAAGTGGGTATCAAAGGATTTATCATGCTATTTTCCTACTGCCTCACTCGAGAAACCTTCACGCATCTTTCTATTCGTTCTTTTTCCTCTATGATGCGAGTCCATGGATATTACAAAAAGATTGATATTAGAGAATATAAGCTTTATAAGAGTTGATTGCAGATACACTCTTATCCTATAGCGGTTAGCTACTCGGTATCCTGTAGCAATTAGACCATATGATATTCAGATTGAGTTATCTCTCTGCTGTCTATACCTATTATGTGAGTGTCACATGAAAATTTTTTTTTGGTATGATATTCTAATAATATTGTCGAGCGACCTCCTATTCTTCCATTAATTGTTGAAGACACATCCACTCTCTAGCGTATGTATAAATAGCAAAGAGATAACTCGATTTGACCATGAAGGACTCTATCTAAGCTCATAAGAGTGTAAGCGGAATAAGTGGCTAACCTCTAATTACAATAGGTGTATTTGTAATTAACCCTTAATTCAAAGTGGAAACCTTCAGTCATCATGCCCCAAGGCCCAATCGTGCTTTTGCCCCTACATCAAATAAGCTCAAAACATGCAATCAAAAATAGTTCAAGCAAAGGGTTTAAGTGATATGTTACATTAGATAGATAAATCTTCATAAACCCTGTTCATTTTTTTTAAGGGCGCCATCAAATTCATCATGATGGGGAGGGGAGATAGACGCACGGGCTCTAATTTACCAACACACGCGGGCCTCCTTGGTTCCCACAACAACGCAAATTTCCAAATCAATTAAGAAAACATTTAACTCCTTTGAGAAAGTTTGCATGCCACTAAATTAAAGAAAACAATAATAATAAGATATTATATCATTATGTCTACCAAAAAAAAGCATGCAAAAAAATATCTTAGAAGTTATTAGTGAATATAGGAAGCGCAGGCAATGAATGCAAATTGAGAACCACATGGGTTGCCTTCGTAAAGTTTAGCTGCAGGAATGATGCTTTTGCGCGCACAAAGCTCAAAGAAATCGTAGCATTGTTGGAGCAGTCAATAAAGTTTATTCATGCTCAACATAGAAAATTAAAAAGGTGTGAAGGCTGAAAGGTTAGCCAGTGACCCCTATGAAAAGAAATCATACATGGTAGCTTGTTCTAGAAATATCTTAGTAAGACTCATGATTAACCTAAATCAAGAAAAGGGAATTGAAGATATTGCATCCACAGCTGTCTATAGATAAAACATAAAATTGTAATTGCGCATGGCCCCCCCTTAGCGTCGGTGTTTTGAACTTACTAACCCTATACTTCCACTATTGCAGATAGACCCTAGTTTAAAACTTTTCACTCATTTAACTTCAGATGAACTAGCCAATTTCACCCATTGAGCAATTATCTGCTAAAATTTCACCAAAGTAAAGTAGTCGATGTAAAAAATAAAAGAGAAGGAAAAGAAGCCCCCGGGGTCCATCTGCAACAATGAATCAACAGGGTCCTACCTGCAATAACGAAACTACGAGGCAGTATGTTGAAAACAACAATACAACAATGGGTCTACGCGCGATTAACAGTAGATTAAAACGTATTTTGGGCCCAAAAAAAAAAAAAAAAAAAAACCTAAAAATTAACATCTTGAGAAAGAACCAACAAAATATCAATACACGTAGTGTAAGGACACATTCATTTTCTAACTCCAACCACCAAAGGAACACACATAGCAAGCCCTAAAACAAATCAAAAGTAGTCACAGAAACTGGAGGCAATCCCTTTTGTTGCCTCCAGGATGACAATTAGTATTACAGGATCGCCGTAATCCTTTTCCTCCTGCGTAAAAAATGGAAGGAGAACCAAATCAAATCCACCTACAGAACTTTTTCTGCATTCTGAGAGCATAAAGAGTCACTGAGGCCTGGGAGAAATAACGAAATGACCCACTCGCGAAAAGTTATGCTCATATATACAGAGAACAATTCTCGTTACTGAACTCTGAATCCTCTACTATGAACAATTGGATTCAGTTCTACTTATCCTAATAAATCCTGAATATAATATCCAAAATTTTAAACTTCCACCCTCCACAAGACATTATCACCAATCTGACCATCTTGTTTCCCGAGAGCTGCAACCTTTGCCTGATGACTCCCCATCATCTTAGCTTTTTTATTTATATCAGCAGGAGGGATGAAGCAATCCATTGAAAGGCCAGGGACATTGAAAGCAACCTCCTCAATCGTCCAAGACTCCTCCATTCTAGTCTTCGTATGGCTCATAGCAACCTCACCAAATCTGAAAAGGGTTACAACGGAACGACCAGAATGAGCAATCATCACACCCTCAACGGAGCGATAATCATCAAGACACGAGTTGATTGTGGTCTCCCAATATAATGCATCACCCCCGGTGGTTGATTGAGTTCGAGTTAGGTGTGAGTCCTCCATATGGACGAGGAGACCAGTTCTCTGGCTGAAATAACCAAAGAGATAGTGCCTTATGATTTCAGCAGGGCCTTCACTTCTTGCTTTTAGAGTTTGAGGATCAGCAGAGAGCTTGAGGATAAAGCAATCTTCACCGTTAACTTTCTTTTCACCAATGCAACGTGCATTTGCAAACATGCTTGCGGTGGTCAACGGATCGAGGCCCTGGTCAGAAAAGTGTATCAAATCTTTATCAGAGACATTAATTTAATTAGCACAGACAATGTGAAGAACTTTGCACATGAGGTGGCCATAGGATGCTCTTTAAAAAGAAAGGATCATGCCGTCGATCCCAATTAAGATCTGTTAGCTATTGTTTATCTTTTGCAAGTATTACTTATCTTCTTATTATAAGACTTGTCTTGATAAGTAAGCAAATATACTTCTTTGATTGAATGAAGCTAAAATGTAACGATATTGAGCAGAATGTTTTAACAAAACTCACCATAAAAACTGGAAGACTCAGTTCAAATTCATTAAAAAGACTGATTGCAATGGTTCAAGATCAAACAGGGGAAAAAAAAAACATTTTCTTTCTTAAATCAATTAAACAAAGTTTGATGTTTTAAAAGAATAACAGTTGTTAGAATCCTAAAGAGATTAATAATAGATCTCCAAATAAGAAAAGCAACTTGGTTGTTGTAATGGGATTAAAGAAGAATGTTTCCTATTTTTAAGACCACAATCTTGAGCAGTAAGCAATTGTTATACCTCCAGCATCAACGCGGGGGAACAAACAGTTCTTTTTATCATTCTTGGATTCAATTGATTAATGTTGGATTGTTTTTTAAGAATAACGGTGGGTATAAGCCCCACTGGCTCAATGAAGCATTTCCAGGTAACATAGAAAAGAGCATGATTGTTATAATCTTATAACAGGATTAAAAAAATTTTAAGACACAATCTTGATCAGTAAGCAAGTATATTTCTTGGAAAATGAAGCTAAAAGAGAACTATGTGGAGGCGTCATGTTTAAACAAAAATCTCACACTAATAATAAGATTTGGTAGGAAGAACTCAATTCAATTCATAAAAAGGTTGATTCTCCAAGTATCGAATAGGAAAAATAAATAGAACAATGTGTAGCTAAGGTGTTCAAATTAAGAATTGAACAATATGATAGCTAAAACAAAAAGGGAGCAATATGAAGGCATCATGTTAAACAAAGTTATCAATGTAAATCAGAGGAAATTGTGACTCGATTCAATCCATAAAAAGGTTGATTATTCAAGCAAAACAGGGGTAAAAAACTAAATTGAACAATATGTACCTAAAGGCATGAATTAAGAGTTGAACAATATGCTTAGCTCCAAGGACCAATAATTCAAATCAATGCATAAAAAAACCTTGATTTTCAAGCATCAATCACGCTAAAAGGACAACAAATTTTGTTCTTGGGTATACCTGAAGAGCTCGACGAAGAGGCCTAATGGGGCCCTTGGCAGCATGAGCACCATGCCAAGGGGTATGTCTCCACACAAGCTTCCCATTGCATCCAGCATGGACCTTGCTGCCACCGACTGCGAGCTCAACGTACCACATCTCAGGGGCCATCTGCCAAAGCACGAACCTGCCAGATTCTGCAGCCTTTGAAGCGTGGCGGCTCTTCACGACCCTCGTCGCTGTCTCTAGCTCTGATGTGATCATTTTGAGCTTGCCCATGGCATAGGAGTTCTTGATCGAACTCAGGAGCTTTACACCTCCTGATGCTGCTGTGTATTGCTGGAGGATGTACTGAGCTGAGGAGGTTTCCTGAAATCAGAAGAGGGATTGTCAGATTTTAGGAAACTTCTGGAAGTTGCAAACCAATCAAACTGTAACGGAACACATTTTGCTGGCTATAATTAAAAATAGATGACTTTTCCAAGTAGTAATACCTCAGGAAATGAAAAAACTTGCATAAACAAGTATTTAAAACTTGGGGAAATGAGGTGATACGTTAATTTGCATTGTCTAGTAACTTAAAAATACAAACTTGTAATTGAATATAACAATAGACAGCGCATCGCCTCTTAAATCTTTAAGGGCTGCAGGATATCATCTAAAGAAATGAACAAGAATCACCATAAAAGAACATAACTCACAAAAGATCCAAAAAAAAAAGCGCAAATTAGTAAACCCATATCATCAAATCAATGCAAAACAACGAAACAAATGAAACCCATCAAGCATCAAAACACTAAACCCTCAAAAGAACACTAACACAAAAACGTCATCATACCCATTCAGACATTTCCTCAAACAAGTAAAAGAAAAAAAAAATAGCTCCAGAAAAACAAAGAGACATTAAAATAGAAATCTCACAATGGGAGTATCCTTAATGCTGAGATGCGGCAACGGCTCCCCACAGCTGACGTGTATAGGCGCCAGCGGGGCCCCCATGACCCCAAGCAACACCCTAAGGTCGAACCGGCGGTGACCCGATTCAGCCACCGACGGCGCCCTCGTCAGCGCGAACCAGCTCCGTTCCTTTCTCGGATCATCACCATCGCCAGCCTCACCAGGATCCGGACCCTCCATTAATGGCGCCAAGCTAGCGGATCTCACCATCGGAGGATCCAACAACCCATTATCTTGGTTATGAGTCCGGTAACCCTTCCACCGGCAAGGGAAGAGGCCCGCCATCGGCGACGGCGAACGAACAGGGCTTTGTGATCGTGATCGGGGCCTCGCCGGTGAGCGACCACGAGCGACGGCGGAGAAAAACCCTTGCTTTTTCTCCATTGTGGACTTTTCTGTAATTTTTTTGGGGCTGAAATGTAATATTTGGAAAAAGAGCGATGGGAGAGAAATGAAAGTTGGAGGCGCGAGTGAGAATGAGGAGAGTGAGAGGTTAAGGAGGGAGGCGGCGGTGTGGTCACCGAAGGTGAGCGTAAGGTGTTAGGTGAAGAAAACGGTGGATTCACGGCGCCGTTATGGGAAGTTCGAAGGGTTGCGTTGGTTTGACGATTCTGTTGACGGAGAGAAGAAGGCGAGGTGACTTTGAAAAGGATTAGCGGAAATTATTTAATTAAGCGTGATTAATTGATGGCTAATTTTGGTATAATCTCGATACGGTCCACAAAGAGAATCGTTGATGCTTTTTAATTGAGGGTTACCCCCAAGTCTTCACCCAAGGAATTACTGGGTCCACAATGAGGGTAATTGCACGACAAATTGAGTACTTGGGTCCACACGGAGCCGTACGGTGCGGCCAGCTCATCAGAGAACAAAAATGGAACACGATTATTTTAATTTATTTTGTATTTTTGGAAAATGCGATACTCATGAGGTAGCCCAGTAGGAATTTTACTTGGAAATGTATTATCTGGCAAATATTTCTTGGGAAAATTGTGTCATTGCCCCAAAAGTAAAAACTTCATGTGACAAGGCCCCTTTGACTTTTCCTTATGTGCTTTAGCCCCAAAAAATACAACAAAATGTGTTACACCCCTTTTTAGCCATCATTACATGCCAACTAAGCATAGAGAGAGAATAAGAAATAAAAAACCCCAAAATGCACTTATTTTCTCCATTCAATTTTCTCTAGATTTAATGGCTATGGCTTCATTTTCCT
>JBAKGM010000139.1:24545699-24555855 GCA_037177215.1 Asparagus racemosus
TCATACTATAAGTAAGTAGGCGTCGGCCAGAAGGAAACCAACTGTTATTATTGGAAGTCACAAGGTTCGAAGACCTCAAAAGAAAAGAAAAAAAAGAACAGAAAAAACTCTCCTCCACAAAATTACCTATACACCTCTCACATTTCTATTGGGATGTAAAGTGTCCTCCATACATTTTAGCACCCCCACTAAGTTTTTAATATTATAGTATAGAAATTACATTGTCAAACTATTAAAAATAACTTCATTAAATGTTGATGGAGTCTTCTCAGTACTTCTTATGGCTCGAGTGTAGGTGGGGAAATTCGTGATGATCTCAGTAACATTTTCGGGCAATTTTCAATTCCTAAAGTGGGAGGAGTAACTCCGAAGCATATAGAGGTGTTTGCCATTTTTCTGGGTCTTTATTTTGGTATGGAGAATGGGTTTCAACTCGATGCCATTGAGTCAGATCGCTTGGGGATGTAGACAGTTAAAATATATTTCTACTTAGGTCAATGTTTAGCTAGGAATCAAGAAGTGAATGCCCATGAGCTAAACACTTTAAATAGGCGCAAAGTCGAGCTCACAATAAGCTATGGCGAAAATCGCTCAAACAAATATGCGAACATCGCCATACAGCCCATCTTGGCTCAGCCCAAACGAGTCAAGAGTGAACCATGCGAAGTTAGTGAGTTGATGTCAGTGAACTTCGCTAGCAGCCATCCACGTGAGCCACGCCATCCACGATTCAGGAGCAACAGCCCACCCACGTCTTCAGCGAGCCTCGCCTAAATTCTTCAGCGAGCTTCACCAAGTCAGCGAACCCCGCCAAATATCTGTTTGAGGGCTATTTTCAAGGGAATAATCCCCCGACTATCTACTATTTTGATGGTCATTTAATCCACAATTAAAAGCCATTAACTCTCTCTTTTAGCCTATAAAAAGAGGGGTGATTGCTCATTTCTGGGAGGATCTTATCATATATAGAGATCATCACACACGCATAGAGAGAGATTATTAATCTCGCACTTGCAATTCCATTGAGTAGAGGTGCTTAGAGAAGACTGAGATATTGCGTTGGTGTTCGCCATTAAAAAGATGCGGCACTACCTAGTTAGACAGACGATTTATATTATCTCCAACGTAAATCCAGTCCGGATATTCATGACACAACCAGCCTCCATGAGTTGGCGCTTGGCAAAATAGGCCTTGCTTTTGTCTCAATACGACTTGCACTTCAAGCAGCAAAAGTCAGTCAAGGGACAGGTAATTTGCGATCTCCTGACAACTAACCCAACAACAGATGCAGCTGAGTTATATGACGATTTGCCAGATGAAGCTCATGAAGTCAACACTACATCGCATCAACAAATATGGCGATTATAATTTGACGGAGCATCTCGAGTAACTAATGTGGCGAGTACCCCGGGATGTTCTAAGATTTCTTCCGGAGTTAGAGTTGTCTTAGTTTCCCCGGGAAAGCATGTCATACTTCGGGCTTACTCGCTAACCGAGCCATGCTCCAATAATGTGGCTGAATATAACGCGTTACTTATTAGACTCAGTTTTACCAAGGAGTTGGGGGTTGAATATCTCGAAGCCTTTAGAGATTCCCGGCTCATAGTCAGGCAGATCCATGGGGACTATGAAGTCAGCAATCCGGATCTGATTCCATATCACCGGGCGGCCATTGAGATGGCGGACTCGTTTGAAGAATTTTTCATCGAGTATATTCTACGCCTCAAAAACGCTCACGCGGATGCATTAGCGGTATTAGCAGTATCGTTAGCGCAGCTAGTCACGGTGGGAACTCATCAATTATTTGTACCGATATATGATGAGGAAGAGGAAGACAAGGGAGTGGTTACCAAAGAGGTGTACACACTCCGAGCTGAATTGGAGCCCCGGGATTGGTATTTCCCCATAATCGACTACGTTCTATATGGTATTTTGCCAGAGGATGCGAAGGGGAGGGAATCGATCCGACGAAGAGCGTTGAGGTTCTTCTATGATGCAGAGACTCAGACGCTATATCGTCATAGATGTGATGGCTTGTTGCTCCGGTGCCTTTCAAACAAGGAAGCGGAAGAAGTCCTTAAGGCAGCACATGGAGGAGAATGTGGCGCACACCAGCCTGGTCCTAAACTTTATGATCATATTAGGAGAATAGGGTACTTCTGGCCAACGATGATCAACAACGCAATCGAGTACGCTCGAAAATGTCACGTGTGTCAAATTCACGCGAACTACATGCATCCACCTCCGCAGCATTTGCATCCTTCGGCTACATCCTAGCCATTCGAGACATGGGGAATGGACATTGTAGGTCCTATTTTTCCTCCATCGTCTAAAGGTGATCGGTTCATTCTCGCAATTACCGACTACTTCTCCAAGTGGGTTGAAGAAATCTCGCTTAAAGAAGTGACGACGAACAATGTCATCAGGTTCATCAAGCATCACGTCATCTACCGACAAGATGTGCCGAGACGGATCATACATGATAATGGTCCTCAATTCGTCAGTAATGTCTTCATCAGGTTTTGTGAGAAGTTTAAGATCTAAGACGTCTCATCAACGGCTTATAATCCTGCTGCAAACGGATTAGCAGAGATATTCAACAAAATAATCATTAAGATCTTGTCAAAACTCATGAAGATCAATAAACGTGACTGGGACGATAAACTAGGAGAAGCGCTCTGCGCATATCGCACCACAATACGCACGCCTACCGGAGCTACCCCTTACTCTCTGGTATACGAATATGAAGTTGTACTTCCTTTAGAAGTCCAAATCTCATTACTCCATATCGCCCTCACAACGGAGATGATGGCGAAAGAGCAACATCAAAGACGCCTTGAAGAGCTCGAGATATTAGTAAAAAAATACTTGGAAGCTCAACAACACATTGAATTCTACCAAGCCAGAATGTCAAGGGCTTTCAATAAGAGAGTACGAGAGAGAAGATTTAAGGAAGGAGATCTGGTCATCGCTGCTCGACGACCAATAATTCTCGATTCCAAGAAGAAAGGTAAATTTGAACCCAAATAAAAAGGACCGTTCATAATAGATGCAGTCTATTTAAATGGTGTGTATCGCCTAATTACTCAAAATGGCGACAGGCAATTAATGCCGATAAATGGAAAGTTCTTAAAAAAATACTATCCTTAGTATATTTGAGATAACCCATTTTAACGGGAAGTTCCTCGTGGAATATTTCACCCATTGTCCTCAAGGATAACCCTAAATTTGTCCTCCATCGTAAATTCCCTCATTGATCAAATTCATTGATGGTGAGTCCACAAAAATCTTTCTGGTCCAATCCACCAAAGTCTCCTCTTGATTCCTTCCATGAACAAGAGCTCCACTTAAAATTTCCTTCACACTAGAGATAGAATAAAAACTTCTTTCTCTCCAAGTGTAAGACCCCTTCGTGATAAATGGAAGGGCTCTATCCTTTCCTCTTCGGTCACGCTTCCCTAGGGTTAGGGCTAAATTGAAATTTCATCTAGATAAACGAGAAAGTTATTTTGAGATCAGATAACGAGTCCTATAAAAGTGAAAGTTATCTGAATCTTCTCAATTCTCAGAGTGGAGATCCCACTCTTAGTTTCACCTATCAAGATTCTCTAAGTGGAGATCCCTCTTTTAGTTTCTTTCATGCTGGAGATAGGATATAAAATCCTTCCTCTCTTGCATCGAGAAACAGAATATAAAATTCTTTCTTTCTCACATCAACCCCGGTGATAGAATATAAAATTCTTCCTCTCCAGGAGCAAGAGACAGGATATAAAATCATTCCTCTCTTATTTCGGGTTTCATCTTTACCTGGAGACAGGATATAAAATCCTTCCTCTCCACCCTCGGGAAACAGAATATAAAATTCTTCCTTTCCCACATCAACCCTGGAGAAAGATTATAAAATTCTTCCTCTCTAACATCTGGAGACAGGATATAAAATCTTTCCTCTCCACCATAGGGAAACAGAATATAAAATTCTTCCTTTCCCCACATCAACTCTAGAGATAGAATATAAAATTCTTCCTCTCTAACACCTGGAGACTGGATATAAAATTCTTCCTCTCCACCATCGAAAAACAGAATATAAAATTCTCTCTTTCCCACATCAATGTTTTCTAATCTTTCAATCTAAGATTTATCTTGGGAAATTTTATCCCGAAGCCTAAGTAGAGATAAGCCAACGCCTAACACGCGTTGTCGATTTAGTCTTTTACCGATTGAAGAAGACATCTAAATCCAAATCGGGGGAATTTTATCCTGAAGCCTAAGAAGGAATAAGTCAACGCCTAACACGCGTTGCCAGTTTAGTCTTTTACCGATTGAAGAAGACACCAGAGTTCGATTCTGGAGAATTTTATCCTGAAGCCTAAGTTGGGATAAGTCTATGCCTAACACGCGTTGCCAGTTAATTCTTAACAGTAAAAAAAGAATAAAAGCCTACACATTCAAAAGTGTGACGGGTAGTTATTAATAACACTAAAATCCACGGCTTACACGTATGGAGGATTTTATCTTGAAGCCTAAGAAGGGATTAGTCAACGACTAACACGCGTTGCCGATTTAGTCGTTTACTGATTGAAGAAGACACCAGAGTTCAATTCTAGTGAATTTTATCCCAAAGCCTAAGTAGAGATAAGTCTACGCCTAACACACGTTGCCGGTTAATTCTTAACGGTAAAAAAAGAATAAACGCCTACATATTTAAAAGTGTGGCGGGTAGTTATTAATAATACCAAAATCCATGCCTTACACGTGTGTGGAATTTTATTCTGAATCCTAAGTAGGGATAAGCCAACGCCTCACACGTGTTGTCAGTTTAGTCTTTTCTCTGATTGAAGAAAACACCAGAATTCCAGTCTGGGGAATGTTATCCCGAAGCCTAAGTAGGAATAAGTCAACGCCTAACACGCGTTGCCAATTAATTCTTAACCGTAAAAAGAATAAACGCTTACATATTCAAAAGTGTGGCGGGTCGTTATTAATAATACCAAAATCCACGCCTTACAAAGTGTGGCGGGTCGTTATTAATAATACCAAAATCCACACCTTACACGTGTGGAGAATTTTATCCCGAAGCCTAAGTAGGGATAAGCCTACGCCTAACACGCATTGTCGGTTGACTCTTAACCGTAAAAAGAATAAACGCCTACACATTCAAAAGTGTGGCGGGTTGTTATTAATAACACAAAAATTC
The DNA here is from genome assembly GCA_037177215.1 of Asparagus racemosus. NCBI lineage: Eukaryota > Viridiplantae > Streptophyta > Magnoliopsida > Asparagales > Asparagaceae > Asparagus > Asparagus racemosus. The sequence continues at coordinate 24,550,894 of JBAKGM010000139.1, forward strand.
ACGCCTTACATGTGTGGAGAATTTTATCCTGAATTTTAAGTAGGGATACGTCAACGCCTTACACACGTTGCACCGTTTAGTCTTTTTTCTGATTGAAGAAGACACCAGAGTTCGATTCTGGGGAATTTTATCCCGAAGCCTAAGTAGGGATAAGTCAACGCCTCACACGCATTGCAGGTTAAGTCTTTTTCCAATTGAAGAAGACATCAAAGTTCGATTCTGGAGAATTTTATCTCGAAGCTTAAGAAGGGATAAGTCTACGCGTGACACGCATTGCCGGTTAGTCTATTCCCTACGTATTCAACATCATAGCACTAAGTCTAAAAAAGTTTCATTCTTTTAGCACAACGTCACGTGCAGAACGGGTTTAGATAAATCCGCACGCTAGCCCGATTCAAACGGTAATCGGTAAACGTTCATCAAATCCGTTGATGGCTGAGAGTTTGCTAAAAATCCTATGAGTATTGTGGTTGATTATTTCAAACAAAATGAGAAATCACAATAGGCAATAAAAAAGCTCACTGTAACACAAGAGTGAAGGTGGACCAGTGATGATAAAGTCTCGGCAACAACGGTCTCAACATGGTCCACCCAATCTCGCTACATTTGAACTTCAAGGGCAGCAAAGACTTGAGCATCGCGCCATGCCTCTAGGCGGGACTCCACTCGATCGGCTACGTACGAAGCTGTGCCTGCTGCTTGCAGCCCCTGTAGTTTCTAAAGCTAGAATTCCAGACAATCAAGATCAGCAATAATAGCCTCGACTAGCTCTGAGTACCCAGCTTTCCTTATCAAGATCGCTCCAGGATGTTGAACCGCCTTGAACTGACGAAGGGAAAATCTGCTGTCGAGAAGCCTGTCAATCACCATGCTCATAAGAGAGAAGAACGAGCGAACTTCCAGGCAAATAATGATCCGATCTGGGTCATGGTCTGATGGTCTCACAGCATGGTCAGGAGCAACATCCGAATAAGGAACTGAAAAACATGCCTCGATAGGAGCCCCTGCTAGCAATAAAAAGTTCATCAAATTGAAGCTCTGCGACTGACAAGGAATGGAGGGACCCCCGGACAATTATTCAGTGGGGATATCATCCATTACGAGTTAATTTTTATCCGGCTCAATTTATTCGGGCCTCAGGAATACTCCAACGAGGTATGTGAGTATAAACTATTTCCTATTTTGGTAGAGAAGTTTCTAGAAAATATTTTTTATATTTTAAGGATAACCCGCCCGCCTCCAAACAGGTATATGAGGATAAAATAATTCCTGAAACTCCAGTAAACGTACGAGTATAAACTGTGTTGACCATGGTCAATGCGTCGCAACGAAGAATCCGCCGATCAAAGGTTGGATTTCAGAAAATTTTGACGCCGGTCAACGCATCACAGTGAAGAATTCGCCGATCAGAGGTTGGATTCTGAGGAAATTTTGACGCCAGTCAATGCATCGTGAACGGAGAATTCGCCGATTAATGGAGGAGTCTCAAAAAAAGTGTGATGGTTAGTTATACGACAACTCACCAACACGAGTCAAAACAAAATGAACTCAGTTACCGGCTTCAGCTCAAGATTCTGACAATGGTCAGACAATAAATACAGTACCGTGACACTTTCAGCCATCTTACAAAGCACTTGATTATCTGGAAGGATTGGAGGGATCAAATTCTAAAGCTAATTTTAGGTCCTGTTATACCCATTGAAGGTTAGGCCTATCATATCCAAAGTATTTCAGGCTCTTCTATAAAAGATCAAGACTGAAACACTTTGGAGGGGGTATCTATAGGCGTCGAGTTTTACCTATAAAACCCCAAACCTGACTTGTGACGGGGAGTTGGCGTATGGCGATCCATCTGACAATCCAACACTGATCCAATGGCAAATAATTAATGACACGAACACATAAAGTGAGTTGACGAAATGCATGAAGCTAGTCGACGAAACGCAAACTCAACGGTGAAGCCACGGCGCTGGGGAAATTGAAGCCACGGCACTGGGGAAATCGAAGCCACAGCGCCGGAAAGAATCAACGAGACAGCACTAGGGAAATCGAAGCCACGACACTAGGGAAATCAAAGCCATGGCGCCAAGGGAATCAACGAGACGGCGCTGGGGAAATTGAAGCCACGGCGCCGGGAAGAATCGATGAGACGACACCAGTCGGACACAAACATCGACGGAACCGAACTAATCGAACTCCGGAATCGACAGAACTGACAACTCCAAGCCAAATCGTACTTGGATCGGCAGAATCGGACTCAGGATTGACAGAATCGCAACATCAGAAGTCAGAAAAAACCTAGAAAATGGCTGAACGAGACTCGAACCAAGGCCGAGGCAACTCAGCCTTGATCGAGACAGCTCGGCCAAAGCCGAAGTGGCTCAGCCTTGACCGTGACGACTCGGCCAAGGCCAAGCCACAGATCCCCCCCTCTCTCAAAGGCTATAAATAGAGAGGGGGGGTCTCATTTGCACAAGGTTGGGAAACTTTTGCAGGGGCTAGAATTTTTAGAGCTGGTCTTCTTGCACACGAGCTTTTCAGATTTCTTCCCTACGCAAATCTGAAGATTTAGCGAGCCCTACGCATCGTGCAAAGGAAGTTCGAGGAACCCGAGATCAGATCTACAGATCTACCCTCTAGATTAAGCTTCGTCTTAATCCCAGGGTTTGTGCTTGACTTCACTTGGTTGATTTTAACCACTCTAGCAATTATCTCATTCGTGAGTTAATTCCTGTCGATGATTATTTCCTTCATAAAATAATCCACATAGATCTGTAGATCTGGCATTCAGATCACGATCACGCGGCAGTCCACAGACGAAACAGAGTCCCCAGCAAACAAGCCACACGACGTCTAATTACACTGTGGGTTCACATTTGTGGAACCTAGTTACTGTGGAAGTCCTCGCTTGTGGAGCTCCAAGGATTTTTTTCAACCACCATCTCAGTCGTCAAACGGTCTTATGCAGAGTGTGGCATTCGAAGCTCCACACATCTCTATCGTGGTTCAACTCACACCAAGCTATCGCTTGATTCTCGATGATCTGCTTGAGCTTCGCCTTCTCGACCGACAATAGATCCACCAGTCAGCGAAGTATGCAGAGTTCATCCACTTTATTTCCCTTTACTTGGGCAAGCTCCTGTTGGAGCTATTTTATTTCAGGCCCTCTATCGAGGAGCATCTCTAATCTAAGTGATGGAGACTTAGACATGGAGAAGAAGATGGAGAAGAAGATGATAAACTCAAAAGGGAAATGGTGCTATTTATAGCCTATTCTGAATCCAAACTTTTGAGAAAATTCACATCTTTTGAGATTTGATTGGACTGGACAAAGAGGCTAAATCTTAGCCTAAAACTCGGTCAAATCTACAGTGGATCTTGTGAATCTTGTGAATCTTTAATCAAGAGATCTCAGCCACAGATCACGACGCAAATCCAGAAGCGAAATCCTAACAACCATCACTAGTTAGAGAACTTCACTAATCGATGAACTTCACTAATACAGCTCAAAGAAAAGTGAGTCTGGCCAATACCCAGAATCAACCTAACTTCGCTGATTTTTTCAACTTCACCTCAACAATAAAGAGAGCAAACCTCATTCTAAACACAGAGTTGGAGGAATACAAGCATCATTGAGCCTTGAATACAAGTCTACAACAAAGGAAGCCACGTTCAATAGTACACCTCTAGCAACCTAGTAGATTGAATATAATTTTTAACCCAAACAAGATGACTCGAGCTATGTTCAACAGTACACCTCTAGCTATTACTCAAAGTGTTTCAATCCTAGCTACAAGTCAAAATGCAGGATCTTGAAAACTTTTGGTTGGGGAAGGGTCTTGTAGATGGTTAAAAGATATTTCTACTCAGGCTAATGTTTAGCTTGAAACTAAGAAATGAACGGCCATTGGCTAAACACTTTAAATAGGCCCAAAGTCGAGCTCACAACAAGCTATGGCGAAACTCACTCAAACAAATATGCAAACATCGCCATACAGCCCATCTTGGCTCAACCCAAACAAGTCAAAAGTGAACCATGCGAAGTTCACCACTTGATGTCGGCGAACTTCGCCAGCAGCCATCCATGTGAGCCACGCTATCCACGATTCAGGAGCAACCGGCCACCCACGTCTCCAGCGAGCCTCAACTAAATGTGTTTAGTCAGCCTCGCCCAAATGTCTTCAGTGAGCTTTGCCGAGTCAGCGAACCCTGCTAAACAGCCGTTTGAGAGCTATTTTCAAGGGAATAACCGCCCCTCACTATCTCCTATTTTGATGGTCACTTAATCCATAATTAAATGCCATTAACTCTCTCTTCTAGCCTATAAAAGGTGGGGAGATTGCTCATTTTTTGGGAGGATCTTATCATATATGGAGATCAACACACACGCATGAGGAGAGATTATTAATTTTGCACTTGCAATTCTATTGAGCAGAGACTAGGATATCTTCTAAGCAACTAAGTTCTCATCAACAGCAAAAAATTCATCGTCTTAGTCGGTGCATCAACAGAATACAAGATCAATATTTCATCAGCACACGGAAAGGAAACCCCAAGAAATATAATTTTTTTCTTTAGTGTCATTGTAAGTCTTTCAATTGTAATCTGTGTCAATTGCAATTTTAAAGACCTGAAACAGGGGATTGTTCGCGTTCTATGTTCGGAGGAGTTTGATCGCCATATGTTGGGAGGTGTCCTTGAAGAAGCTCGACGGCTGTTGTGTGTTTGTAGTACTCCATCTGTGAAGTACGTGCACCAGAATGTGAATAAAGTTGCTCATCAGTTGGCGATATATGGTCAAAATTCTGAAACAACTAGATTTGGTTTGAAGTCCCTCTGGAGCTTGTGTCTCTGGCATTTGATGATGTATCTAGCTATATGTTCCTCTTTTCTAGAGGGTGTGTGTGTGGGGGGGGGGGGGGGGGGGGGGGGGGGGGGGGGGGGGGGGGGGGGGGGGGGGGG
>JBAKGM010000139.1:24560464-24573868 GCA_037177215.1 Asparagus racemosus
CCGTCTAGATTAATATAAACTAGACGGAATTTTTTCCGTCTAGAATATTCCGTCGAGAATACTTACTTTTCTACTAGAATTTGCAAAATAATGTTCTTCACAAAACATTTTCCCAAATTTCAAGATAAAAAATTTTCTTTATCAAAATGAAAATTTATTTCAAAATGTTTCTGGGAATTCCCAAATATGTTTTTAAATTCAAAATGCGAACAAACGAACAAAACTTGGGGTTTTGTGCAAATCAGCAAGTAAGACGACTGGTCAGGTAAGCCAGATGGCTAGTGTTAGGTTTAAAATCAACCCAAGACCATTGCTAATTATAATCCAGCTTACTCTTCATTTCTCAAACCCTCTCCCAAGAGTTCCCAACTCTTCCAAATACTTCCTCAACTCAAATTCTACCAATTCCTAACCTATTTAAGAGGTTTCATCACCATAAACCCTAGTTTTAGATTCCCCCCCACCCCCCCCCAAATCTCTCTCATCAGAAACAAGATGTCTTTCCAATCTAGGGTGCCACCAAAGATACCTAGGCCTTCCTCTTTTGTGAGTGAATGCTCTTCTAGAAAGCCTCTGTCGCCTTCTTTGGATCGCTTCATCAATGATAGGGCCTTGAAGTCATAGAAATGATTAGCAAGCAAAACTCCATCCTTGGGTCGCAGCGTGAACTTCTAACTGATTGGTATAGTCTCTAAAATCTATGGAGTATTTTGTGAAACTAAAATTGCCAATTTATCTAGAGGCTATTGCAGCAGTTGTGGATGCGCTTTACTTCTTTCTGAGTATCCTGGTGCAACTGTCTTGTTCAAGCTATGGATCTTATATAGAGGAGTGTGAAAGCTAGCTCTTGATAGCAGTGCGAGTTAGGCGCAAATCGAATCCCTGAGATTGCGTGAATTCGTGTGCAACATCCATAAAATGCTTATTTTATGACTCATATGTTCCAAAGAGATGTTTGTATCTCCACCGAGGACATTGATCAAACCACAAAAACTCACAATGAGGGTGCATATATTTTACAGAGGACGATCGATGACTTCGACTTTGATAATTAGGGTCTAATCTTGACATTGATGTGTATGATTTGATCCTCGCGGAAGATATTGAGAGGAGTTCCCACTCTAAGAAGATGATTTCTCTCAACCATGTGCTTGGATTATATTGAGGGTGTAGTGGTGGCAAATATCTTCCCCCAAGGCGGGTGATCATGACAAGATTCCTCATCATGCTCGTCTCTTGGTTGCTTTACTTCATGCTTGGGTTAAGGTCAACCTCCCGAGCTTATTGTTCTACAATCTCACACATATCACTTCCTCTATGTAATCACTCTTGTTTGGGTACTTGATCACGGTTCTACTTACAGCGAAGGTATTCATTTTTTATGGCCTTGCTAAAGCTCCCGGTCTGGCAAACTTTACTAATAGTAATATAAGCCTCATTGATGTAGGGCGTGGTCACTGACAAGCTCCTCTGGCAGTGGCTCCTCCTTTACCTCAAGCTTGTGCTCCCGAGGTTGAACCTCCCTTGGTTATTCTAGAAGTTCTGATGAGTGATGACCATTCCTTGACTACATGCAAGAGACTTTCTCTCAAATCTTGGGGCACAGTTATCATCATGTCGTTCTCAAGATGGCTAGCTCGATGGGTGCAACTCCTGATGCTGCCATGAACATGGCTAGATATGGCTATAACTGCTAGTGCTCTCGCTAATGCATGTCGCATTTCTTCTTCTCGTAGGCCTCACGATGCTTCCTCAGATGTCAAGTTCAAGTATACTATTTCTAGTTCCAATCTCTAAGGTAGTTATCTAGGATAGCTTTCATTTGGTTTATATAATAACTCCGTATGTTTTCATGTCTTCTCATAATAGAGCACTTGCTTTTCCTGCTTGTCATGTTGGCTTTCCTTTTTTCATGTAAAGAGGAAGTCTACCTATCTTTTATTTCTTTACATGCTCTTTCATTTATATGCATATACTCTCATGTGATGCTGAATGTGATCTGGTTTCTATCATAAGTTTAATGATAGCATATGTGCAAAAGATACGAATATAAATAATTTTGCACAAATTTGGAACAATAGGAATTAAGGATCAAAATATACCTCAATTCAGTGCTTGGCAATCGATGATTCAGTATGAGTGATTTGGTCGTCATGAGAACAAATGATATGAAAAAAAAAATCATTTTCAAACCTTTTCCCAAAATTTCATAAGTTTCAAAAAATACTATCAAACAAAACTCACTTCAAAACCTTTAGTTTGGTAAAAAATTATTTTCTCAAAAATAAATGTTTACTCGAGGAAAATATTCAAAAAACTTTGATTCTAAAAAGTATAAAAACGTGATCTAAACAGCTCTAAGCCTTGGCTCTGATCCCACTAAAACTCTATCATGTCATGAGACCTCAATAGCATATGATTAGGCTGGCAACACACCACCTAGATGATGTCATCGTCCAATGATATGCTTAAGCCTCTTATCTACTTATCTTACATGAAAAGTTTCGAGAAATATGTCACAAAAGTTTAATATCAAAATATCTATCAGAAAACTACATATAATGCTTATTTCCAAAAACCAAGGTCAAATTCCAACATTTACTTTTGATACAATTGTTCTCGACTCAACCAACTCTCTACTCTAGGAATGCACCAACCTCCTAAAAAGGATAGGAAAAATAAATAAAACAACAAAGCAAACCTTTCAAAGCGAATAATAGAAAGTACTACCAAATGATAGGTTCCAAAGGAAGGCCAAGTGAAAAATACAATTCACTAAACAAATAAAATCGAAAGAAAGATTCACTCAAAAGGATATATTCAATAATGGTCCAAAAAGAGACAATACCCAAAAGTTAAATAGCAATAGGGAACGATAATGCATAATTGAGCAGATATAAATCCATATAAACTCTCAATCTATGCAAAAATATTCACACTCAATGCATTTCTCCAAAAAGGAAGTTCACAGTTCATAATCAATGCCTTTCCATTTAACAAGTATACCATCACAATCATAGCAACATTACTAAGTTCATACGTGTCATATGAGCATGTGGGATACATATTAAAAACTCCTTGCACACTTAATTTATTATAAGTTATTTGAGGCTAAACAATAATAGAGTCAATTTAAGGTGGACAACAAAATCACAACTCAGAAATTCAAAATGGGACTCTCTTAAACTTATCAAAATGGCCAAAATAAATTTTACACTTTAAAAAGCCAAATTTTTATTTATTCTCCCCATTTATTAACACGATGCTTTCTTACTAAGTCATTTCAAGGCAGATACACACAATGTTGTCTAGTCTTAGCTTTTCTATATTGCACGATTAACTATTGAGTGAGAATTCTAAAAATACAAGATATGGAGGTTGCAAATCTCCACACTCAGACTATATATATCACTACTCAATACTTAGTGAAAAATAAAAAAATTTAAAGAGTTTAGAAAATTAATTTTTAACTACCCGACGATGTTATCTCTTCTCAACGTATTTTATCTACAAACTTGTAGGCAACAAGCTTGCACCTCTTGCACACACCACCACTCAGCTAAAAGCTTACCACGTTGATCGAGACAAAAGTTTGATATTTAAACTCCTAATTTTCTTGACTTTACATGGTAACCCTAACAGGTTCACGTACAATTTATTCATAACTGAACCATTATCACAAGAGTCATCATAAATTAGTTCCCACATTATAGCAAATATAGTTTTCAAGTTGATAATAACTCCTTAGAGGGTTCGAGCTAAAGGCTCTATCACACATTCGTATTTCGTTACAATTTTTGGTCCAACCAGATAGAAATGAAAGCAAAACCTTAAAAATATCAAATAATCATTTGAACATTTTCAAAACTACTAATAAACATGTACACAAAGGTTTAACAGCACATAGTGTCTTACATAAAAATTGCAAAGTCAAACAACTCATAAAACTTGAGATAGCAGGGTATGCACATTTTTAGGTGGCTGAATCTAAAACAAGGGAAAACTAGTTTTCAAACATTCAATGCATTGAAGGCTGATTTCTTTTAAACCAGACAATTGCTTACGAACCAAACGGCTGACTTTAGGCTTCAAATATTTAATTTTGGGGTTTTTATAGATTTTGAATGTTTTCAACTTAGCGTTTCACATATCCTTGATCCTTTATTCTCAAAAATACTTTCCTATAATTTTTTAATATAATCTCATGAATCTATGATGCATAATTATCATGCTAAAGATCTTTGTGAAAACAAGATTTTTATGATCTAGGGTTTAGAATCAACTTATCAATACATTGCTTAAACTCTCTATTTTCATAACAAGTAAACTATTCATCATAACAAAACCACAATTTAACATATAAAATATGATTTACAAATTTTCCACTAATTTCTAAGATTAAACATCATAGTGTTTTATGTGGATGTTCTAAAGATCAAAATATCGATATGAACAAGTTCAAATATCAACAGGAGAAATATAAAGCACCAAGATGGATGATAATACATTTAATACAATAATTAAAATGTATAAATGGAATCAAAGGTGGTAAGATAGCGAGTGGCGCTTGCTTGGTGGTGCATTCTACTGAAAAGAAAAGTCGAATTTAATGAACGATTGACGAAAACTCTCTTCGTCCTTCTCCTAGCTTAGTCAACCATCTAGGGTTTCTGAGATCTGAATTTTTGATCTCCTATGTTTTATATATTTTTAAATAAGAGTTTGGCTTACTGGGTTGACTAATGGTTTTGACCGCTTTTGATTTAAGACTCGTTCAGGCTTTTAACACACAAATCCTAATCTCATCACCACAAAAGCAATAATAATAGAGACTAGTTTTTGGTCTCGACGATACACGGTGTTAAACCCACTTGAATTTTTAAAAAAATAACACCACTGCCAGCATCCCGCGTCGGTGATGGCCAGAGATTGACCTCCGACTCCCAGTGTTGAGACCTCTATCATCAGGTCCTATCACAAACAAGCACCCCTAGAGCTAGCACGGGGATCCTTTTTTTTGTTCTTTAAAGAAAATCCCCCCGCCGCTAGTGCCCAACACTAAGGACTTTGGGTGGCGAGCCTCTGATGCCCAACGTTAAAGCCGCCATCCTTGGGTCTCGCTGCTGTCAGTGCCACTAGCACTAGCAGTAACCAAATATAGGGTTTCAAAATATTTTTAATAATTTTATTAAATAAAAAAAATTTAATTTCTAAAAAAGAAAAAATTTCATTTTTGAAAAAATAAATAACTCCCATGGTTATTAATTGAGTACCAGTTATTAATTGAGTACCCACTAATTCATGAAGATTAAATATTCATCAGATCTGACATCCCAGATGGCAAAACTAATTTTTTACACCTAAAAAAGATAATTTTTAATGAAAAATAAATTTTCATTAAAAAATCATAAATTTCCTATTCGAGTAATGTTTTGTAAAAACAAGTGTGCTGCTAGAACATAACCAAATTGTAGTATATAAATATCAAATCCACAAGAAAAGATTTTTTGGTTTTAAAATGAAATGTTTCCTTTTGAAAAGTTGATTTAAAAGAGGTTTAATAAGAATGGTTGAAATGAGTGTTTAGATTTTTGTTAAGAAAATATAAATGAGAGAGAGAGAGAGAGAGGAGAGAGAGAGAGAGAGAGAGAGAGAGAGAGAGAGAGAGAGAGAGAGAGAGAGCAAAAGAAAAGAAAATAAGAAAAGAGAAAACGGAAATAAATGCAAGAGATAAGAAAATGAAAATAAGAGAAATGGTGAAAGAAAATAGAGACAAGAGAATAAAAGGACTAGAATGGCATGCAAAAATTAGAAGGAAATAGAAAATAAAAACTTAGATAACAATTATAATGAAACTAAGAACTAAGGAAATTAAAGAGAGGAAACAATTACATAAAACTAGGTAATTAGGATAGATTTCACTAAATAGTTGTTTATTAGATCTAGAATACTCTCTTTTTCATTTATTACTCCTTAGAATTAATAACCATAAACTATCAAATTAATTAAGGTAGGTGTAGTTAATCAAATTAATCTAAAAAGTAAATCTAGATATATAAATAGAATAGATCAAATCAAAGGGCGGTTCTAGAATAATAAAAGAAACATTGGTTATCAAATAACCAATCAAATTTTATTATTCTACCAATTACTATTTCAAAAAAAAATTATTCTAAAGACATTGGTCTCTAATTAAGAAAGTAAATGCTTGAGCTTGAGAAGCTTCTGGTTGAGAAATTTAAGCATAAAAGGGAGCAAATCTAAATATCAATAAACAAGTTATACTAGTTTCATCTTATTCTAATTATCCAAAGAAATTTAGCCACACATTTTATTATTAATTTCTAAATTATCCATAAAAGAAAGCATAAAAAATCAGAAAAGAAACTAATTATAAAAAGCAAGAAAATAGACTAATTATCTAAGCATGGAAGTAAATCTATTCTAAGCTAATTAAGCTAGAAAACTAGCTAATTTTTAAGGACGAAATAAGAAAGATAGCAAATTTAACCTAAGCATGCAATTATCTAATTAATCAAGAAATATTTAGAAATTAAGAACTCACATTGAGAGGGGTTGACCCCCATTGTAGACCCAAAATATCAAGTCTTCATCAACAAAATAGAAGGTGAAGAAATTTGAAAATAAAAAATTATAAAAATGCTAAAAGGTTTACAAAATTTGGAAGGCACAAAATAGCATAATCCATAATCCAAAAATGGATTTACGAAATTTTTTATACCTCTCATCTTCATACTCTACACCAATTATAGCCTACTACAACTCATATCAACCAATGGATTATACTTGGGGGCTAATGAGTCAAAACAACCATTGATATGTTTCTATTACATTCTCATCGATGAGCTCATTGATGGGCTCATCGATGGACCTATCAATGGCACAATTGATGGCCGCATCGATGGCTGCATCAATGGGTCATGTTGCGAGGTGATTTTCTTAGCATTTTCTTGGACTTTTCTTCATCTTAGACCCTTGGGCCTCTTGTGCTTCTGTTGGCTTCTTTTGGACTTCAATTAGAAATATTTTAGGCTTAAAATAATTTTCATTTGAGCTCACATTTTATTTCCTAAAAATTCAAAGAAAAACACTTTAGTAATAATAAATTTAATTAAAAATATAGGTAATGAAGCTATAAAATGCAATAAAGTATGCTAATCAAATACGGCTGCACCTAAACTTTGCTAGTCGTTGAGCAAAAGAAGAAAATAAAAAAGCTAGTCGTTGAGCAAAAGAAGAAAATAAAAAAGAAAGAAAGATAAATCCTAGCTCATTTTCGTAGGGATCACGGCTGTATTTAGCACATACAACATGTTTTTAAATCCCTAAGTTATCCTAGAGGACGAATTATAGTCTTGTGATGGTTTGAAGTGAATATATTCACAAAACTTGCCAATTTGAAGAAGTCAGTCTTTTACTATGGTATACATTAAAACAAAACTAAAACTCACAAGAGCTTGCCATGTTGAATTCCTCCTTCACAAATATTTTTCACACGTGGACTTTTGATGTACGCCATCCATCTTTAAAAAAAATCAAATTTACTTTTAGCCTTCAAAAATAGAAAATCAAATCCTTTTTAAAAATCAAAACCGAATTAACTCTCCATCATATTATTCGGTTGATTTTTGCCAAAATATATTTCAGACTTTTGATTATTTCCGTAAATTCTGAAATTTATGTAAACTGATATGAAATATATTAGGAAATTTTCTAAAAATCTAAAAATTTATTAACTCTCCATCATAAATTCCATAAAATCAAATCTTACTTTAATAATATCAAAATTTTGAACTTTATGTAAACTGATATGAAATATATTAGGAAATTTTTTAAAAATCAAAAAAATTTATTGACTCTCCATCATAAATTCTGTAAAACCAAATCTTACTTTAATATATTAGGAATTGTTTTTCAAAATTGCTAAAGTATTACTAATTATTATTACCTTATTACTTTTTCCACCTCCTTGATTTTCTTAGCTAGGGTCTCGCTGTTTAAATTCCCGTTATAACTCCTTTGATTAATATCCATAATTAACAACACCAAAGAGTGAAATTAGGTATGAAAATATGCCATAATTATTGAAAATAATAGGAAACAGATATTCTTTTTAAATCTTACTTCTCTACATAATAATCTTCCAGCTTCTAGCCCATCCATTATCCAAATTAATAATTGTTGTTCTTAATCATTTTTCTCTAGGCTTACAAAGTCATAAAGCATCAAATCTAAGTTATCTTCATAATTAACCATATCATTTTGATGTTTTTGTGTGTTATTAGGTTTGAGTGGATTTGGTATCTGCATTTTGATTTTTATGGACTAATTTTTGAAAATGTGCCTTTGTATTTTTTTTAAATTGTGCTCTATGATTAGTCTTTTTTGACCGACCAATAGTAAGTTTGTAGGAGGGGATATGGTTGAGACCCCTCTACATGTAATTAGCTAGACTCATTGTCTTAAATTTATGTTAGCCAATTATATATTTAATTTGATTAATTTAAATTTTGCAGGTTCATTTGCGCAAAGATTTTTTCAAGTTTAATATTGTAGATTGCACAAACCAGAGGACATAAAGAATGGATCCATGGCCTGCTTCAGAGTTCAAACTAAGGGGTAGGTGTGATGGACCTTTTTGACACAGATCTTAGTTTTTTATGTGTAAATTTTTATTTTGTTTTGGTTCGTTAAAACATTTTGTTCCTTTTGCCATGTTGTGAATTGAGTGAAATATTTGTTGTTAATTTTTTAGATATATCTAAAGTGTGTGATTATTTGTACATCTAAATTACAAATGATGAAAAAGCCTATAAAGTTGTTATTAGCCATTAATGACCTGCCACGTATCCTCTTCATCATTATTCTATCTCTGTGTATTGTGGTTACTCTCTCAAGCTATCATGCTATAAGTTTTTTTTTCGTTTCCTACTTTCCAAGCTAGCATGAAAATAATATATTTTTTCTTATTGATAAACTATTCAAAGAAAAAGGAAAAAATAAAAAATACATAGATAATTTCCACACACGTGATGAGTTTGTGTACTTTTTATATAGCTTTCAAGCAGTTGAATGGTATTACCATTTCATAGACGTGATTCGCTATAATCTACTAGGATTTATTATGAATTAATATAGTTTAATTTTTCTTTACTTCAGATTACAAGACTCATGTAGATATAAAAACATTTCGTTCTTTTCTTATTTGTTCATAATTTATATACAATTAAAGAGTACTTAAGTTCTAATGGGTAAGAGAAATCATTTTCAATAAAATGAATATCACAAAAAAAGAATTGTTGTAACCTTCTTTAATAAATAGTTGCATTTAAAATCAGGCTTTATCAATTTTGATAAAACATGTACTAAAGGAAATACCCCATAGCAACGAGTGGGTACAACACTAGTTATTGATAAAATCAATCATTTTTGTAATAGACACGTCCAGTTGCGCAATGACTGACACCAAATTCTGCAAGAACACATGGTAAATCCCCAAAAAAAATCATATCTGTTACAGCTAGTACGCAGATCACCGAGACTGAGGGGCTGATTGGTTGCCCATGGTAAACTTGTGTATTTATGATACAAGTTGAAATGTGGTTATCCACCTCATCACTTTTCATTTGAGTTTTTATATTATTTGATTTGGAATCTATTGTGAATCCTAAAACGTTAATCTTTTCTTGTTTATTTTGTATCATGTCATTTAGGAAAGTAATAATTATGTGAACCCTGTTTTAAGAGTTCATTTTACCATGAGTAAAGATTACCCCATATAAAAAAGGGTAAATTTCATGAAACCCTCTTAAGTATTTAAAATGTCATAAAAACCCTTAAAATTAGGCTTTTCCCATCAAAATCCCAATTTCATCATGCTTCCAAAAATCTCTTAAATTGGTGGGACATGTTGAAAAAAGCTTGCTACGGTGGGGATGGAGAAATTGAATTTGGGTTTGGTTTAAGAGAATTTTGGGTGATGAATGGTGTGAAGAGAGCCTTGATAATGATAGAGGGTTTTAATTTTGTCAGGTCGGGGGGTGAAGGGGGGAACGGCTGATTTGGGTGGAAGAGTTGTGGGCTGCAGGTAGAGCCCTTGCTCTCACTGTATACAAGTAATTCAATTTGAAGCCTAAAATTAGCTTTCTATGTGTTTCTGTGTATTCCTTGGAAAGTATTTTTTTTTCTATTTGGTTCACTCAGAATTCATGCACAGAGAATGCAGCGTGACGTTTCCCATGGTTGTTTGATAACAAAATAAATAGGAAACCAAACAGAACAAATTGCATTCATCATATTTTTCTCGTTTGGAATCAATAAAATGAACTCTAGAAATTAGTATCACATGACTAGTAGTGAATTTACCAGACAACAAGCCAATGTATAAATATGAATCCCAACGGTTAAATTCAGTGCAACAACTATATGAGTAGGCATATATCCATAAATATGTAGCAAAATTCAAAATTAAGTTGCTTTTCGACGCACCGTTCACTTGTTTTCTCACACTGTACACAAGTAGATTGAAAATAACTAAAAACTTTCAAGTAGAATGCCATTACAGCATCCCTATTCCGTTGATGATCATCAGATATGGCAAGAACAGGGGGAGATATTTCTGGTGAAGATGCAATGTAACTTTTTTGTACGGGCTACTGAAGATGGGGTTCATAATAGAGTTATGGAACAAGGCAATGGTGGTGAAGATAGTGATGTAGCAGCAAAGAGAAACATGAAGAAAATCAAGCAATTGAAGAAAATTCTGAAATGTACTGAGCGTGAACTTGAAATTTGAAAATGTTGTGCAATATTTGGACTAATTCCTTGCATATTTTTGTTTTTAATCACTATTGTAATATGTACTTTGAAATAAATGAGATTTTCTTTTTCAGACTATAATAGATTGTGTGATTTATCATGATAACACCTGTAGAACCTCAAATTCATGAAAACAATGTAAATCAACAAAAAGACTAAACTACAGAAGACAATAAACCATCATACAATACAGTCATGTACATGATGATTATTTATGATGCATAGGCTCATATAAATATCACGATGATCATTGGTTGCCCTCTTAGACATGAAAATTCAATGTTGGTTGCAACTACACTAAAGTGATAATGTATCATAGCCATAAAATGTCTGAGGGTGCAATCTGAAAACTATAGAAAATATAAAACACCATAGAATACGCTCAGAAACCAATATATTTGGCAATGAATAGCAAAAGACAACAACCAACCAGTTAGAGTTGATCATGACCAATAAAAGATGTAAATATGTCACATATGAAAACAAAATATCAAACTGATCATGCTGCTTAGCCTCAGAATTGTGTATAAGTCATCAAACTAGTAACCGTCCAATACATGTAAATAATTCACATAGGGTTCTACCTAATTTTTTAGTGACAATGTATCATTGCCTTTAAGCGCCAAGAGATAACCATCCATTTTATGAAAATTCCATGTTGGTTGCTATCTATCAATGTGAAAACATCACTAATAGATAACCACCCATTACATGGAAAATCCATAAAAGATCTCTCAATAAGAAAACAACAACACAGATAACCACCAAGTAGCAAAACAATGTACCATAAAATCAACCAAATATATGCATCCAGAACTCAGCAATAGAAATAGGCTCAGGCTCATACCAATAGTCCATCATAGCCTAGTAGGGACCCCAACGATTGACCCTGCAAAGCATAACATCAGAAGAAGATGCAGATTAATATTAAATTTTTGACAGAAAATAATAGATAGTTACAAGTTGCCAGAAAATATTCTACATAATAAAGCACATGTCATTAGCATAATTAATATCATATAGTAACATCATTAACTAAATATAGTAGCAACATTACCATTAGAATCATGGAGTTGCAAATCATGCACATACTCCTAAACCTGAATATTACATCTACATGTCAATTGACAATATAGAGTAGCACTAGTAGCATATACAAAATAAAAACAATATGTACATTCAAAATAAGATATCACATTGACATCATGACATGCACTAAAACTATACATAGTTTAGTGCCAAAAGTCAGCCTGATTCTCTCTTTTTTTTGGTGCATAGGTTGTGCCAAAAGATTGCAATTAGATACCCAAAAGTTGTCACCCACTTACCAAAACATCAGTCGATGTCTTCAAGATCAAATATGCATTTCGAAAGCTTCTCATGCTAAGCCATCATAGAATAGGACATTGAATCAACGTTGTCTAATATTTTGCACATGAACTCATCATCCTGACCCCTTGTTTTAAAAGTCCTCTTCCTTACATTTTCTTTCATTGCATTGTTGTTGTCATTTGAATTCCTAGAAGCTAAGTTTGGGCCAGTGCTCATGTTTGGATGAGGATGTTTGTTGGATTATCATGTTGAAAATTTATATCCTCAACATCAGAAATGTCCACTGCTCTAACTCCAAACTTTGTGTACACTCCTTTGGCAAACTCCTCCCTTGCCTGGTCATCACCTATGGTAGTTTGCAAATCATCAAAGTGTTCCAGTAGTTTATTGACATAGTCCTTAAGCCTTGCAACCTTAATCTTTTTATAATGCATTTTAATTTATAGTAACATATTTAAAAATAGTTAGAGAAAGTGAGATTGAAGTGTTGAAATTGAACTTATATGAACATAAATTAGAAAACAAATATATACTTGAGCCCATCAATCATAGGAGTCTTGGTCGAAAGTTATGATTTTATTGACATTATCCCACCTTTCTCCACTTATATTGAAGCAACTCAACATGTCATAGTATCTAGTCTTCAAGCTCTTTATGTAATTGATGACATTATCAGTAGTAAAATCAGTCTTGAATTCTTTGTTAATCAACATGGCAGTCATAGAGAATGCCTGCCTCTTACAGTTGTTATCAACTTTCAATCCTTCCTTGGCCAACTTTGTAAGATATGGGATAAGCACATCATCATGATGCATCTCCCAAAATTCTTGGATGACGCGAAAGGCGGTGATGGTCATCCACTCGGCCAACCCTTCGCCCTAGAGGTCATTGGGCGACGCGAAAGACGGTAATGGTCGTCCACTCGGCCAACCATTCAATCTAGCTATCCTTGGACGACGCGAAAGGCGGTGATAGTCGTCCACTCAGCCAACCATTCACTCTAGTGATCCTTGAACCACGCGAAATGCGGTGATGGTCGTCCACTCGAACAGCCATTCACCTTAGAGTTGTCCGCCACTATCCACCCCTCCAAAGGCCCAAAGCACCTTACCGTCAGCCCCTCCTCGTCGTTTCACCCTCAGGAACGATGCGAAAGGCTGTGCTGGTTGTCCCCTTCAGCCAACCGCTCTCTTGAGCGACTCGAGAGGCAATTCAAGTCGGCCACTCGGCCTC
>JBAKGM010000139.1:24577435-24592438 GCA_037177215.1 Asparagus racemosus
GGGGGGTGTGCGGGGGTTCAGAATAATAAACTAATCTCAAATCTCCATGTTTTTAATGGATCCAAGAGAGCTATCCCATGATATCAGAGAAGAGCATGATCAGTCGATTTAGGACAAGATTCCGAAAGAAACCAAACACCCTCCAAGCGCACAGTTACCCAGAAAAAAGAAGGTAACCATACTTACCAACACAAAATCTATACTATGTAAACAATTTTGTGAATACTATTACATGGATAACATCATACAGAAACAACAGCAATGAATAGTAGTTTTTGTCTCAAAATTTACGAATGGCAAATGGCATCCCTTCCAATTGGCTTGAAAGATAAGCATCTCTTCTCCTCACTCCCAAACTTAAAACTCGGAGTTGTAACATCAACATCTGAAGAGCTGATATCAGAGCCAAATGAGAAAACAAGTCTATTACTGGTGGAACCGAAATGAAAAGATGGAATTTTTCCTTCATCAGCATCAAGTGTCCTGTCAGTAGCTGCAGTTGATGCCATTGTAGGTGTAGGTGGTGCTTCAGAAAATCCAGCTAGACTTGGAGTAGGAAAGGTAAAGATGAAGCCATTATTATCATAACTCTTGTGTTTCTGAGTGAAGCTAACTGGTGGTTGGATTTTTGCTATGTTCTCTGGTACCTTGAATGCTGAAAAACTGGGAGCCGTACCCAGGGAGATGTCTTGTTTGCTGGTTTGAGAAAGTGATGACAGTTGGATCTTGCCATCAGAAGTGCTTGTAGATTTTGCCGATAAAACCTATGAACGAAAGAGAGATAATTGTTAGTGTGTCGCTATGTGCCAAGCACTAGCGTCAACTGCAAGTTTAAATTCCCTTCATGTCATCGATACAAAAGTTTCTCTTAATGACTGGGGTCAGAAAAATTTGTTTAGGATGAACCTGGAGAGCGTCCCCTGGTCATAAGGTGAAAAGGGATGCATGACTAAATGTTTTTCCCCCTTTAATTGATTGAGGGAATAATATAAGATCATTAGCAGTAAATTAGAAATTGCTCCTGTTGAGGATAAAATAAGAGTGAATCAATTAATATCGTTTGGCCATGTTTGATGGAACCATTAATTGCACCAATTAGGAAAACTAATAAGATAATAATTAGTGGAAAAAGAAGCATATGATAATAGTTAACTTATTCGAGGAGATAGCCCTCCAAAATTGGATGGAAAAAGAGGATTCACGAAGCCAAATTCACAAGAAAATGGAACGTAAGCTTTGTTAGTTAATTGAAGTGAGGCCATCTGTAAACACACTTCACCTTTCAATAATAATAAGGACTAACATCATACTGGTTGCTCGAAGCTCTGTGGGATAGAGGGACTCCAGGCATGTGAATGGACAAAAGATTTATGTTTAAGGTAATAGACAGCAAGGACAAAGGTGAGAACATACAAAGCTTTTAGGATTTTCCACCCACTGATGTTGAAGAATAAAGAACCAGTCAAGATTCAAGTCTCAAAAACAACAATGATAACAAGGAACAGAACGATCTTGATTTTATGTGACAGTCAGAAGAAATTTTCTCTCATGGCTATGCAATACTGGAAGATTTAAAATATAGGTTCCTTTAAAAATGTTGTCATATAAAGAGGCTAATCATACCTTATACTAAACCAAATGTTGGAAAAAGTTGGACCTTCATACATTTGAAGGATATCATGTGATAATTATGTTCTGAAAGCACATTCAGGTAACCACTTAGTAAAAGAGCGCACACAATCATGTAAGACAAAAGTGGTAAACAAGTAGACAACTGCACACATTTACTAGTTCATCATCCGGCTATAATTAATCGCAATACACTACTAAAGTAAAACATGGTAGCAAAAAAGGTAAACCTAAAATGTAGATAAATATTTTGCTAACCAAAGACCAATACTAAAGATTTCACTTCAGACACAGAAAGGAAGAAGCATGTATTGTTCTGTGTTTTATTCAAGGGAAAGGAACTCTCCAGTCAGTTATGGTTTTCTCAGGGTCAGAATGTCGGTGTAACTTGTCAGATTTTACTTGAGACATTTGATTCCAGGATCCTAAATAACATCATTTTAAACTCTTAGTCACATGGAAGCTTCCTGGATTATGCACACTATCAGTTTGAATATTTAGTCTTTCTGAAGACAGTAAAACATCTAACGCTGTTCGTTTTTAGAAAGAAAAGTAGTACCTTTTGTGCATCCTCTTTTTCACAGGAAACCGCATCTCCTCTTAGCAAGCAGCCAGCATTCTGCTCCTCTGAGATGCTCAAATGAGATGTCTCTCGCTGGCTATCTCTGATGAAACCTTCTGACTTTGGGGGAGTCCTCTTCCTTGCCAGATTTATCTCCAGTAACTTTTCTTTTGGAGAGGGAACAGATCGATCAAGGTGTTGCAAAATTTTTCTCGCCATTAAACTGGACTGTGGATGAACAGGTGTTGAATCAACAGCATATCTGGGTGTTTCATCCACCAACCCATCATTTGATGAATTGTCTCTTTCAGTGGCAGATGAAAAGCCACTCGAGGCATCAGATTTTGCCAGTAAAGAGAAAGAAGTTGCCAGATTTGAAAGGCGAGCTCCTTTTGATGTGGATTCAATATTTCTCTGTTGCATACGATGCATAGGGCTGACTGGTACAAAGCTGTCACCCCAAACAGAATCCGCCCTTGGAGACGTCTTCTGCAAAACATAAAACAGGACAGCTGACATGTCAACTGTTTGCACATGAATTACACAGCTGTATGTATGAAAAAAATCAAAACAGAAGTGTCCTATCTTGCACAAAAACAGGTTCTCTTTTGTTAAGAACAAATGCATTTAAATCTAAGCACAAACATTCACTAACCATGTCCACTGCATTAAACTGTTCTCTCTTAAGTTGCAAAAATGATTAACTAGAAAAGCAAAGTACTTGAGGTAAATAAATAATGCAAATCAGTAACATACATCTATGAACATGTTAATCTTTGTCTATAACTGAGTCCAGAAACTCAGCTTCTCATCTCAAGCAGTGTAATTCAATTAGCAAATTGAAATAAAATATGCATGTGTCATGAAGCTCATGCACAAAATAGTGCTGTTAGCCTGTATTCAGATGTTACAAAAGAAATTTACTCTCTAAATGACTTACAGTGAGATGAACCTTGTAGAAGGGCTGCATTACTAATTCAGATGTCATAAATGGAAGAAATGGTTATGCATATGCATTTGAATGACTTTGAGCCAATGACAGGTTCCCAGGGAGATTATATGATGGGTTTCTGCAGATGAAACTAGAGGTTAAATTCGGGTGTCTGCAGATGAAACTAGATGTTAAATTCAAATGGTGATTAAAAATGTGTGGTATAGTAGTAGCGGTAGCTAGCATGAGAAAACCTGACTCATTGCGTGTCATCCTAGGCTTACATCCTGGATTGGGTTCAAGTCATTGCATCTTTGTATTAGTTATGAATGACTTAACAGGCATATTGCATAACGTTCATGATGTATGTTGTTGTCTAATGATGTTTATTTGTTTATGAGATTAACGAAAGAAGTTTTCAAGCAGAAATGAGGAGAGAAATTAAAGAATATACACGATTTAAAAGAACAGCATCATGACAAAATGCTTGAAATGTAACTTAAACAAGACAGATTATCCAACATACTTGTTCAGTTATAGCCAAGTACAAATTCCAATTCTGTCCTAGAGATATTGCCTTAAATTAAATACAAATGATTACGACATGCACACGAGGAAAACAACAATATCAGCAAATGAGTTCTTTCCCATTGAAATTGCCTTGAATAAAATGCAAATGCTTATGACGAACCAATGCATGGCAATAAGAACAGAATACTGCTCTGATTAGTCTTTCCAAAGCAAATGTGTCAATAGTACCATGTTACGTCCAAAAACACGAGTAGATGATGGCTCAGCAGGCGAATGGTTACGTCTCTCAGAATTAATTTGGAACTGAAAAACATGGCAAAGAAGAAATGTTATAAAATTCATGCAAGTATGCATTGACATATGGAATTTATTAAAAGACTGTGTAGGTCAACCTTGGAAGTAGATTTTGAGAATAAAGAACGAGAATAAGGGGTCCGGGGATGATGTTCAACACTGCCTCTTCGAGGAGTAACATAGCCATGATCACTCTGCACCATCGCACCTGGCCAGCATATGGGTGACTTAGCAGCAGGTGTTAAGGATAGCCTAGATGCAGATGCAACATTATCAGTGTAGAAGGAATTTTTTTCACTTTTCAATCTCCCAGATGCTGCTTTTTGGGCTTCCATGTAAGCTTTTGCAATTTCAATTGGCGAAGAGCTGACGTCATTTGCCTAAAATATGAAAACAAATTATAAAGCCTGTGTAAGAAATCCTGATCATTAAACGAGAACACTGAACATTGGACAAGATAACAACAACAAACTCCTAGAGAATACAATAAAAATAAAGCTTTCACCCAAGATTTCAGGAACCTCCTATAATCAAAATGAAATCCATACTAAAGAACATTACAGGATCAATGTCTACTTACTGTAAATTGGGAATGTTCAGAAGGCTTCCGCATGATCCTAAAGTCAGATGGCACATCATGTTCCACTTTCGACGATTTTCTTAAATTTTTCTGACTCAGTGTAACTTCAGAAGCTTCTAATTTTAATTCTCTATCACGTCCATTGTCATCAGAAAGATCAGTTGTTCTTGATCGCAGTAACTCTATTAAATGGTCCGTTTCATATCTGCGCACCCAAGTATCAGATTATAATAAAGAGCATTGTATGCAAAGTGACAGAAAAACTACAAGTAGTATGATTAAATAAACTCCTAATACAATGTTAAACATGCTCATTGCAAACTTATGAACTCAATATATTTGATGAACATCATACGCAAAAGTAAATCCAAACTCTAAGTAGCAAGGTTTTTGTTTCTATCCTTTAGATGCCTATGCATGAATGCAGGAAAATACATGTGTTTACAGGTGTGCTCGTTGCAGTTATAAATCTTTGTGTGCATGCCTGTACGTCCACATGCACTGGTTTTTGTGTGTATGTGTGTCTGTTAAGAGCTAAAGAAATTTCACTCGCCTTGATAACTTCTTCTGTTGCAGTTGTTGCTCAATTTCAGTAATCCCATGGTCACTACATTTATTCTCTACATAGCCATCGCCTTTGGAATCGACTTTTTTGTGGGTTATTTCAGCAGAAACATCCGATTGCTTGGGTTCAAAAGCCTGATTCTGCAATCGAAAAGTTACAGCAGACAAATTAGAAAGCACCATTGCTAGATTTTTCTTACCGCAACGAAGATTCACATGAAACTTGTTGCCTAATGAGAGATTGATAGCAGGTGGTCTTCAATTCATAAAGAAAGGAAAGAAGACTATCCAATGTAGTACTTAATTATACAAGCTCAACATCCTTGGAGATGAACTTAAGCTGGCCAGCTCTGACGTAATTCCTTTGGTTCAAGAAATTGACTCTAAAGATAGCATGCTCTTGTTAAACTTTTCATGGTTCACAAACTTTCTCTTTGCAATAAAGAAAAGCAACATTGTAAAGTCATTCAGCGGTTGGCCTCTTCAAATCGGTTATATGCCCCTTTAGCTATCAAGCAATTATGTCTCCAGCTACTGTTAAAGCAGCTTCATAAACACTACTGAAGGAATAAATGCATATAAACATGTATCATAACACATAATTAACAGACAGGGTTTCTTCTCATTCACTAACCAAATATTCATCATAAACAAACCGCCGTCCTGATCATCATAAACAAACCGCCGTCCTGATCCCAATTGAACAAACCTTCACCTCTATCTCCTTCTCATGTCTTCCTTTCTCTCAATGGCAATGCCCGTCTTTCTCTTTCTCTCTTCCCCAACTTTTACAGCAGCAAGAGCACCATTGATGGCAGCACAATTTTATAAGAAAGCTTTCTTCTCCAGGCCAGTTGAGGTAAACTTTTTTCCCCATAATATGTAGCAACAATTCTCCCATCCCCCTTCTCCCTCCCCTTTTCTCCTCATCACTGTCATCTCCACCACATCCCTCTCCTTTCAAAACTCAGGTGATGAGTGATGATGGACATAGAATGCTAAACTATGGAGTTCTTCCAGTTATGTAGCAAGCCTATTTAAATACCTTTCTTCATAGTAAGTTTTGGCTAATCAACAAACTGTTCACAAAAAAGAGGTGCATTTAATTATTTATTACTAAGGTAGTCTCTACTGCAGAGAAATCAACTATTCCACCTATGCATACGGAAATTTCTACACTATGTATGGGGGTGTAGAGGAGGCAAGTTACGACTTATGAGGTCAACAATAACATCTCTCCAGCAAGGGTTAAATTGAGATGGCCCAAGTTGGCTCAACGTCATTGCACATTATTCACTAGAAACGGGGTCCAACTTTTTATGACATTTTGATATATTGTAATGGGCCTAGTGGAAATGACAAAAATCAAGTGGAAAATAAATCAACCGAAAAGAGTAAAGAAGCTTTACATTGGAAAGGATTGTAGAAACAGTAGGACGCTCTTGCTCAATTTCTGTCAAAAAAAAAATTTTGTTAACTAAATTTATGAAGCACAAGACTGATAGTTGTTCTATCAATGTTGATAAAATCATATGACAAATGAATCTTCACATCATAAGCTCCCCAAACTGCTTGATCATCAGAAAAAAAGAAAGAAATTATTTATGCAGGTACATGCTAAGAAAGATGAAACTGTAAATTAACATAACAAATAAATGTAGCAATGTTGTATTCAGATAAACTCTAGCAATCATTTGCTTAGTATTGAACTAAAGTCTCATAATCTTCAGATCAAAGAAATATACTAATGAAAATATAACAGCAAATGAGCACGTCCTTTGATATCTTAAAGGGCAAAGGCGTAAGTGCTAACAATATACTTACTGCAAGAAGAACATGCATGCATTTGCAAGAAAGTTAGCTACACAATTCGCAGATTCACCCAACACAAGAACCAACTAAGCACTATCACACCTTAATCCTGAGCAAAAAATTGAATTCCAGGAAACAAATCCCTGTTATAGGAATCTGCGTTTATTGCGTAGATCATACCATAAAATTCCAATATATTAGCATACTATCAAAACATAACCCGCCATAAGTGTTTATCATACAATAAAGTTGATGGTATGCTGCAGTTTCAGGGATGCTTAGCAAAACACTTTGTTTGAAATTTGTAAAAATGAATAAGTCAAAATCACATGCTATAGAAAGAGAAATCATTTTAAATGAGGAATAGCTTGAAAGTCACAGTGAATTATGCATTGTGACTTTCACATACATCTCAAATCCCCTCTATATCTAAAAGCCATAAACAATGAGATTCAGTACCAAAAGCTACAAAAATACATCAATCTCAAGTATTGAATTTCATCATTAACCAAGAATGCAGCCTCAAAGAGAAGTCTTCAAGAAATGTTTATAGAATAAGAAAGAATATATTTCTATCTTGTAGGATAATATGATATCCAGAGCTCGTAATATTCGTCACACAAGGACGAAATGAGAACCCAATTGAAGATCAAATTTAAATTACTAGACTTCTTACTACATCATATTTATTGAATAGGCCATCTGTTAGCAGCCAAAAAAATCAACAAAATTTTATCAATCACCACTAGCATTGCAACGAAAGCTACAAACTTCTGCCTAAATTCTCTAACACGCAAGAAGCTTTGAAGACAAAGTATACTCTTTGATTACATAATCATAAATCCAATAGCCACCAAATTAATATCAAACTTCTTATTGCACTCTGCATTTCAAACTCATGCTACCATCTTAACTCCCTGTTCATATCATATAAAGGCTTTCTACACATATAAAATATGAGTATTATACTAAATATCGCATCATCTTCACAGCATGCCGTAGCACTAGCTGCCAAAGATATTAATATATGTTCTTTCTAGAATTTTCACAATCACCCCTAGCATTTGCAACACAGATTACAAATTTCTGTCTAATTATTTATCATGTGAGAAACTAAAAGATTAACTACACAAAGTCATAAACCCAAAAACCTCAAGCTTCTCTCAACATCTACACTTTAGTATTGCACTTGATAGCACATCATCTTTAAAACATGCACTATTAGAAGCCATAGATATCAAAACATGCTCTTTGCTAGAATTTTCTCAACCACCACTAACATTTGCACCAAAGATTGCAAATTTACGTCTAAATTCTTTAGCAAACAAGAAACTATCAATTGAGCAAACTCATAAACCCAAAACCCTAACTCAATATGTTCGGTTGTTTAAATTTTTTCAATAGCCACTAGCATTTACAACAAAGATTACAAATTTCTACCCAAATTCTTCACCATACAAGAAACTAAAAAATCATTTACACAAAATCATAAACCCAAAACCCTAACTTCGAGGGACGAGAGAAAACATACCGTCGGCCGCTGACTGGTCCTGATCTCGACGCTGGTCGTGATCTCGATGCTCAGAGAAGAAAGAAGGGAGGATTTTGGAGGCGGGTTTGGAGAGGAGCTTGGAGAGCCACCAGCTCTTCTTGCTCTTCTCCGGCGGCGGCGGGCGAGCGTAGGGAGAGGATGAGACCCTAGATAGGAGAGATCGCTTCGTGAGCTTGCCGCCGGCGCCTCTGCTGTAGTCTTCGGCGTGGTCTGCGTCTCTCGTGCTCGCCTCCATTGCTACCTTCTTCTGCTTTGCCCTCAGTGGTTTTCTTTCCTTTTTCTTGAGCTTTAATTTTTCATTTATTTTTTTACATTTGGAAAAATTGCGACAATGCCCCAAAATTTGAAAAGTAAGCACGCTTGGATCATCCGGTCATATTTCTAAACTCTCTTTAATCAGACCCTAAATTTTAAAAAAAATATGCCCCGGCTCTTTTAGCTCATGATTAGCCTATATTTAATCTAAAAATCTAAGGGTATGTTTGGATTGAAGGTAATGAGGGTGACGGGAGGTTAGGGGAACTCGTCACCTTGTTTAGGAAACATTTAGGAGGTGAAGTATTCACCCCCTTTCCCCTTGGTTCATCCCCTAATAGCTTAAAATTTGTTAACCTCCTTTACCCCCCAAATTGGGGTGTAACCAAGGGAAAGGGAATTCCCTTCCCTTCACTTCCATTCTCTCACCTTGTCTCCCTTAACTTCCCTTCACCATCACCAAATACAAACAAGCCCTTAGTGAACTCCCAAACATTGCATTAGTCACTCTTCTAGCACACATTAATCCTTGAACAAAACCTGGTAGTTTCAAATTGATCCAAAAACGTATCCTTTGAACCTGACTTTTGGTTTAAATCCATCATCCTTTCTGAGTGAAACCTGCTCATGTGAAATTCCAACACTTCTGTACTAGTACACCTACACCCAATAGCAAAAATAAATGCAAAATTAATAAGGGAAGATGCCCCAAGCGCTCCGCTCCTCGACACATGTCAGTGTGCAGATCACGGCCCAGCATCACTGCTCTCCCTTCGGAGTCCACGCTGTGCCAACACACAGCTACCTCATTACTCACCCCCAACTACACACGTACTCAAATCTCTTATAAAAAGGACGAAAACAAACCAGAACTTAATTATACAAAAAGCTGATCAAAGATGAAGAAGCTTTCTCCTGCATTGCCACTTCTCTTCCTCCTCCTGACATGTTCCTACCTCCAAGCTGCCATGGCTGGCTCAGGTAACTAAACTAAAACAGCTACTCCCCTATTTTTTCTGTATTTAATGCCCGTGGATGTGCACGCAGACAGCATTATTGTCGGTTAGGCTAATCTACTTGGATCCAGATTGACTCAAACCTATTTGAGTCATGAGTTCAAGCATATTTAATCATATATCTATGTGATCGCTTTTCTAGTGTGGGGACTAAACCCATGTCAGATCAAACACACACCTCAACTGTATAGATCAAACACACTTCTAACAATTATGTTGTCGTGTGTACAGCTTTCTGCGGTGGCAAGTGCAAGGTGAGGTGCTCAAAGGCGAGCGTTCGAGACAAGTGCCTCCAGTACTGTGGGCTTTGTTGCGAGGAATGCCACTGTGTCCCCCCCGGAACATATGGAAACAAGGACAAATGCCCGTGTTACAGGGATAAGACTACCGGCATTGGCAAGAGGAAGAGGCCCAAGTGTCCATAGTTCAATGTCGAGAGAGCGGTTATCGGTTATCTGAGGTTTTGATGCTTCGATGAGTATGTGTGAGCCATAATCTGCCAGTGTGTGCAGTGAATTATGAAGAATGTTTGGTATGCTATTTTGTGTGTGCAACTGTATTGTTTACGAGAAGATGGAATGCTATTGAGAGCATTAAATAAAAGTAATATTCGTAAATATCTAGTGAGTATCTTGAAATTTTCCAGGTATGGATTCATCAAATCAACGGGACAAAGAAACACAGTTACAAATGAAGAAAAGAAAATCCAGGAAAACTTGAATACTCTCCAAGTTGTCGCTTAAACTGGAATAAGAGAAAGTATGGGCAAAAAGACCCCTAAAAATATTGAAGGACAATCTGATTAGAGTTGCAGTTGGATGCAGATTACTGATAACCTTACATGAAGCCTGAAATCGATGCAAATATCTGAGATTGATAGAAGTCGAATGCCAAAGCCCAGTTCCGAGCTTGTATTAACCGTAACAAGTGCTAAATTGGAATGTTACAGTTCAGTCATGACTGAATCCTCATTAAGCATTTCTTAGCTAAATACATGATTTGTGTTTCTCTTATTCTTGGCTTGTAGCTGAAGTATAGAGAAGAAAAATATCTAGAACAAAATTTATAGAGCTATTACTGTCAGCTAAATATACATCTGAACACCCTAAATCAGAAGCTGATTTCACCCTTTTACCGTTTGTTTTGAACAATTGTGGGTATAAGCGCATAAAGGTCTAACGAAACATCTCCAACTCAATTTCGTACCTCAGAAAAAAAAAGATCTCTCAGGGTCAGCACATAGGCAAAGATTAAACATTATATTGCTCTTTGGAATCTAGATCTCCTCTTTCTATCAATCTTCCTGCCATACACCCATTCAAACTTAGAGAGGATGGAAAAAAAAACAAACAAACAAACCCAGTTTGAGCTTCCCCTGATCATTGTATTGCTCTCCATAAAGCTATTGAGGGATTGCATGAGCGATACGCCGCTAGAGCATATCTACATGCATTGCATAATAGAACTCTAAAATGTTTAGCTTACTGGATGCCTTGTACTTTTTCCCTACACTCTTAACTGGATTGAGCTAAGGCCCTCAAATTTATCCTAAGACACATGATCTGATAAATTAACAATTAAAGTAGTGCGCATCCTATGTAAAAGCTTTTTGTTCATCTCAGCACCATGAAGACATGAACCACTCACTCTTTCTCACTTTGTGAAGTGGCTGAGCCCAAAGGTATCAGATAATAAAGATGTGTGGAAGTAGTGAAGACTTGTTGGGGCCTTTGGATTCTAGTCTGGACCATACAGCCTGGAGTTTGCGATGTATTTATCATTTTATGGGAACTGAAAGGTGCAGTGTGTGCTAGAACAAGCACATCTAAGCCAGATTGTGACTGAGAACAATATAGAAATCTTCGAGATAGTTTCGTCTCTCATCTAGAGACTATCGAGTCCTACGAAAGGCAAATGGAAACCAAGCTTCGGAATCCATGTTCAAAAATTTTATAAGATTTAGACATGACATTCAGCCACCAGAACAGGTTTAAGTATGAGGCTGGTCAAATAGCATTCGGAATTCAAAATTCACAGAAAAGATCATATTTAGATAGAATTCAGAAATAGCACCCAGAAGACCATGGACGCAAAAAGTTCCCTCCTCGTTTCTGTAGAGGATGAATCATCCGTCATTCTTTCAAACATCCAAAAGGACCAAACAGAAATGAAACACTGGTAGGTAATCAATTACATATACGAGAAGGAAAGAGCAAGCATGAGCCAGTAAAGAATTTTCTCTGATGGAAAGATAAAAGTCACAGAAAAAGTCCATAGAGTGTGAAGTAAAACGAGCAAAGCTGACGGTAGGAGAGACGGGGTGGAGGAGCATCAGCATCTCAATAAAAACCATAAAGAAATAGCTAAAGCACTTGTCATGTGGTCCTGCAGTTTCCCAGTATTCTGAACCAATGCCATTCTCTTCTGTATCATTCTCAAAATATCCCAGTCTTTCACAATTATGGTTGTTATGCACTACAAAATGCTTACACTTTCTTTATGTCGGTGTTTAGTTGCTTTGCAAACATATTCTTAACAACCGAGTTAAAATCCTATGGATTGTAATGAATAGAATAGTCCTTCAACAATGTCTCACGTATATTGCCATCATCCACAACTGAGATAGTTTCATGCACTTCAACAATAGATTAAATATTTATGCTGAACAATAAACATATAGATTTCCTTATAAGCCAAAAAAATCAGTCAAAGGTAGAGGACACAATTTTAGTAGGATCTCACATGTAATGTCATGAGTTTTAAAAGTGGATTTCCGTAGGTTCGATGCTAATGGAAAAGGTAAAATCCATTAGACGAAGCATTCTTAATACTAGAATGCAAGTCTCCAACTAAAGCAAAGATATGCAATGTGTACGATCAGTTCCCTCGTCCAAAGTAAACAAATTTATGAGTCAAATATTTGTTCAGCCACAATTAAAATTAGCTGGACAAGAAATCATTTTAGTCCGCTCTCCATCTACGCAACATAAACAAAAATGTTAAGGTAAAAGCGCAGAAGTGATGCTACATAATTTCAGATAAACAGATCATCACTACCAAAAAAATACACCAATATGCAATTGGCACAAGTATCTTATCCAATAATATGTACTTAGCACAAAATTCTTAACAATTGACAGAACCAATAGGATGACGGTCAAATCACCAATACAGCAAAAACAACATGATGTGCTAATATAAATATGTACTTGGCAAAAATCCTAACAATTGACAGAAACAGTTGGGCAACACGCAAAATTGCCTCAAGCAATAGATGAAACATAACAATTTTAATCGAAAGCCACATCTTCTTATCCTTCTTTGTAGAATATCAGATGCAAGTATAAAGAATGTCAGATTACAGAGTCATCCTTATAGGCTATAGCAACTTCTCTGCAATCTGTACTGCCTTTAGTGATGCTCTTTTGCGTACATGATCTCCACAGACAAATATGTCCAACTGACGTAGTGCGGAACTAAAATCTCAGAATTCACTAAGGGGTGTTCTCTGAATCCACAAAGAACGATTTTCGAATCCACGAAGAACTTCGAATCCACGAAGAAATTTAATAAGAGAAATTTTATTGATAAAACGTTATATGCCTCTAGGGTTTACAAAACTCTTCTTAAATAGAAAAACAAACTAGACTCCTAATAAAACTAGAATTACAAAGATATAGAAAGCATCAAATCCTACCCTAAAAAGACCCCATATAATATAGGAAACAAATCAGTCCAGTATCAATCAAAATTAAATTTGTTTCCTAATCTAAATAGACTCCAACTTTATTACTAAAAATAAATTAAAATCTGATTATTTCAGATTTCTGTCAAAACTAGGTATTACTGATGAGATTTTAAAAATCTGACAATTTGGTTGGCTTCGTCTCATTGGGATAGGTGATTTACATATATAATATGTTAGAATCTGCCTTCTGGATTGAAAGATATGATCGTTTCTTTTCAAAAATCAATAACATATATGTATGCGCTTTTAGCTTGTAATTGTCCCGATTCTCCATGAAATTGTCTGTTTAGCATCCTACATCAGTCTCCCCTTGTTGAAAGAAGCTCAACCCCGAGCTTATATTTGTTTGAATAGCGGTTTCCTTAATAAACACTTTTCTTCTCCTACATCGATTAGCGTCTACCTTATACTAAGAATTGATTTTCTCCATCTGTTCTTTTACCTTCTCAGTTAGGGCTACTTCAGAATTAAACTTTTGAATGAATCTTTCCCACATTATCTTAGTGTGACTTACAGCATGTAGATCTAAAGATGACTTGAAAAACTCCTTCAAATTATTTTCTTGTTGCTTTTTATATTCTTGTGTATACAGTTTCATCTCAATATCGTCAAAATCATTGATACTCTTTATTTCAGAAGAATTTTTCTTGCACTTCATCTCCTTTATTTTGGGCTCTCCACTAAACAGTTCACACATATTATCAATCATATCACTCTCAATTCTACCCTTCTCCTTAATTGCAACAACATTAACAAATATAATATCACTCACAATAGCTTCAGGAACTTCATGCATAATATCCATCTTCACTGACATATCACCATTAACATCAGAAATCTTTCTCGCAATAGGGGCTTGATTATCAAGAGGAATCTCGATTGGGGCAGGTTCTTCTTTTTCAATTATTATTAAATTATAGACCTCTTCAGATTGTTTCAAGTTTTCTGCTAAAGTCTCGTTGTCTGCCACTAGAAAAACATTTTCCTTAGCAATCTCTGTCTTAAATGCCTCTAGCTCTATGATTGACTTAATTGATGAAGTCTTTGTTGTTGCTTCTTCAGTGCTCTTCACAAATCCAGACTCTTTCTCAGAGATGAATTGAGGTTTTTTAGTTTTGCCATAATCATAACTAGTTTGAATACTCTCTAAAAACATCCATGATGAAGGTCCCTTATCGTTTTGCTCAAGTTCTCACTCCACCTTCTTCGCTAGAAGGACTGTGTCAGCTAAAGTAAAAGAATCTTTCAAAGATACCCGACATTGTTTGTAGTTCGAAGGTAAGAAACGGTCTCTCATTAATTTCTTCATCTTTGCCCATGTTCGAACCGAATCCTTCCCTTGATGGTATCGATTTATCAATATTTCATCCCACCATGCAGATGCTTTTCTTTTAAGTCTGTAAACCACTAATTTAACTTTCTAATCTTCTGGGATTATCTCATACTCAAAACATCTATCCACTTCATCAATCCAATCAAGAAAATCATCAGCATGAAGCTTACCATTGAAGGATGGTATCTTTAATCCT
>JBAKGM010000139.1:24614492-24631873 GCA_037177215.1 Asparagus racemosus
CCTTAAATTTTGTATATTTGCAAATTTACCTCTCAAGTCTTGGTATTTACAAAATCACCTCCGAATTCTTGCATATTTATTTTTCTTGCTCCTCCCTCTTAACAATTGTAGTTTTTAAACAAGAAATTACATCTAGGAAATCATTGGAAATGTTGACATTGCTTTGATTGGAAACCAACATTATTAAGTTGAAAGAATAGAAAGTTCCAATATGCTAGTTTGAGGAGGGGAGTAACTTTGTAAATATGAAAGATTTGGGGTTAATCTATTTATGAAAAATCCCTTTTTGTTACTTTCATTATTATTTTTGTTTGAGTTGTATTTCCGCCTTTTGACGTCACGTGTTTGAAACATGACAAAGGAGACTTGAAGTGCCTTAATTTAATTTAACAAGTTAATGTGAACAATCCTAAATAAATTTAGCGGAATAGAGCAAGTTCCCTCTCAAAGTAGAAGGGTACCTATTAAAATAGTTAAAGGAGGTTAACTGAAAAACGAAAAAATACAAGGTGGTTTTGTGAAGTTTGCTCATTCTGTTATGATATTCTGGTTATTTAAGCTCTGCCAAGCTCTTTCTTCCTCTTTCTCTCGGCGAGGGGGAGACAGTAACTGAAAGAAAGGAAGAAGATGGAGTGGCTGGTTCGGGTCTGGACCAGGATCGCGGCCCGGATCCGCATGCGCAAGTCGGGTGAGTTTCGAGTGCGACTTGGATCAAAATTCGGGTTTACTTGGTTTCGTGATTCTGATAATTAATTGGTGTGGTCTCTGCAGGACTGCTGGCGCAGCTGAGGAACGAGGTGAGCGCGTGCGAGTACGAGGACGTGCACGTGATGTGGGAGATGCTGAGGAAGACGGAGAAGACGAGAGGAAGGGACACGTGGAGCGTCTTCGAGTGGGCTGGACGAGGACGGGGAGCTCTCTGCTGCACTTTCTGAGACAACTTTAGCCGGGATGACGGCCGGGAAGAAGGATTCGCACGTGCCTCACGCGTGCCGTCTCCCCCCCCGTTTTGTTTTGTAGTGTATTAAATGCCGCACGTGTGATTCATACTGTATATACACACACACTATAGTACACGTTTGTTGATGGGGTCGCTTTTCTTGTACGTGTTTATGTTTATCTGCTAATTAAATAAATTTCATATTTTTAACTAGGTGTTTGATATAGAAGAGACTATTTATGATCTTTTAAAAGCCAAAAACAGTGGTTTTATTTCTGTGAAGGCGCTGTTTGGTTCACTACTTTTGTAGAAAATTTTACAGAAACCTCTTGGCAGTGATAATTTTGTAATTAATTAGTTTCTAGAGTTTTCTTTAAAAATGTGTTTAGTTCATCTCTCGTTTATAAAATTCGCTTTCAATGAAGTGGGAAAAAGAGTACTTTTTTAACCAATTCCTCTCATAATGGGCGGAAAACACACAAAAATCAGACAATTACTCATTTTTTTATTCCTTTTTATTCTCGCGGTTTCTATAAAGTGGTATGTTTCTATTTTTTGAGTGGGTGTGCTCCAACAAATTAAACAAAAGAAAAAGAAAGAAACCTTTTCTTCATTTTAAATTCCATATTTTGTGCTTTTGAACCAAACTAGAAAAAGTAAATAAATAAATAAATAAAAAGAAACCCCACTTTTTGAGATTGCCATAAACATTTTCATAAAAATTTATAGAAACACATGGAAATTAATTTTTGCCCGCTTTTCCTTTTCTTTAAATTAATGAAAAACGAACCAAACAGCCCCAAAGTGTACCAATACTTTTCCTTCAAATTAAGTAATACTTAATCGAACACTGGAGGACTACAATTTAGAAGTCTCTCCGCCGTGCCCTTCTAATCAAGAATTCAATCTTGTCTTTTAGCAAAGGTTTAGTTAAAGTCTCTAATGTATTGGTCAAATATCACATGAATTTTTAATGTTTAGAAGGTATCACTGGAGATTCATAATGTTACCTCCCCATCCTTTTTATAAATTTCTATGAAATTGTACTGATGTGACAATGATTACAAGTTAGTCCTGCTATGTCATTGACACGTCAGTAAGATTTAACAAAAGTTTGTAAAATAGGATTTAGGCTAACGATAGAGGTAACACTTTGAGATCCCTCACTGATGATTCTCAAACATCAAGAATCCAAATGATATTTCGACAATACATAAAAATCTCTACTGAAATTTTGCCCTTTGTTAGGTGCGTGTGTGATTTCATTTACAGCAGTTGACAGTTTTTTGTGTGTGCATTTAAATAAGCAACTCAATTTTGCAAGGTAATTCTGACTTTGATATTAAAGATAGGCTTAATTGCACTTAAATACTCTATAGTTTCAACTATGTTGTACTTATATATCTTCACTTGTTTTTGGCAGCACTTATATAACCTAGAGTTTTTAAAACTCACACTTATATACCGTCACTTGTTTATGATAACACTTACATGGCCTAAAGTTTTTAAAATTCGCACTTAAATACCCTCAAGCTTATATAATTGAGGGTATTTGTATGTGCAAGTTTTAAAAACTTTAGGGTATATAAGTGCAAAGTAAAGATAACTATACGGTATTTAAGTGCAATTAAACCTTAAAGATATGTACAGTTTAAAGTTTAGTCTTAATCAGTGGCTTTCCTTGGATGCTTGACAAGAAGAAAACAAACCAAAAAAACTAGAGGATGATATGACCGCACGCATCATCTAATTCAATTAACTGCCGGCTGATGAATCGAGTGCTGCCATCTCATTGCATATAGGGGACACAAAGTATCAAATATCTCTATAATAGCAAGATATCATGACCATGATTCATATATAAAAAACCTGTATTTAATTGCTAGAGAAGATATCAAATTAAATGAATCTAACAACCATCACTATCTGTTTGTTTGTTAGGAAATTTACAACGGTAACTAGGGGTGCTAGATCATATCCGTGTCCGAGAAAATATCCGTAACCGTATCCGTTAAGATACGGTATGTACTAAAATCTATAACCGATAGGATATGGTTATGGATATGATTTTGTAGTGAAATATCCAGATCCGTATCTAAAATATCCGAATAAATATTAGTCATATTGTTTTGATAGTTTTTATCCTTAGATTATGGATTTGAGGTTAATTTTGATGATCAAGATATCTAATCTTAGCTTTTCAAATATAATGAACGTATTAATGAGCTATTTTGTATCACATGAACTATATGTTTTTAATACTATCTAGTTTTCTTATATCCATTTTGTATCCGCATGCATATTCGCTTATATATCCGGATATATATATCCGTATCGACATCCGATTTTAGCGGATATAGATATGAACTTTTCTTACTGAGGTATATCCGTTATCCATATCCGTGTTCGAGATGGTCAAGCGGATATGGATATGGTAAGTATCATATTCGAGGCGTATCCGGACCGAATGCACCCATAACCATAACCATTCTTACCGTTTGAAAAACATTACACGAAAGAGTTAAAAAAAGATTAAAATTCACAAAAAATTCAACACTTTGGGGCATTCCCCAAGTTCAATTAACTTTGTTTATGCGATTTTGAGGAAACACCCCTAAGTTTGGAAGGGTTTGCAAAATTAACCCTCTTAAGAACTATATACTATTCTGTCAAAAAATAAAACAAAGACAAAAACTATAGACTAAGGAGTTATTAGAATGGTATAGAGACACAAAATAAACTCCATGTGATGGTATACATTATTTACCTACGAGTAGACTCAGCCAGTTTTTCATTGATTGGAGTTATTACAGAAAAGGAAGTTAAGTTCCTTTTCTTTTTTTAAAGTTTCTTTTCTTTTTTCTTTATCATTGGAGATAAGAATTGAGGTGAGCGTTTAAGAATTGAGGTGAGCTTTCACTTTCGTTTTTCAGGTAAACGAAAGAATTTCACTAACCATATCAACAGTTATGCACACAATAATTCTAGGCATACCCAGGGAACAATGAAAATACTATCTACTACAATTGCTCAACCCAAAATCGAAACTGGAGAGAGACTTTCATACTCCAAACTTTGGCAATTATGTCAATTTAATCTCCTTAACCACTGCATTAACTCTCCATATCAACTGCTGAAACTCTTGAGATTATGTTCACGCCAAGTATGATAAACTATAGCAACAAAGGCAGCAACAATAAGTCTCTTCTTGAAATCTTTATCCTTCCTATGCATGAGAAACCAATCAAGTTCCTCACAAAAACGCATGGGGCCTCTATTAATTTACAACCAAGATGGCAACTTCCTCCATACGAGAGCAGAAAAAGGGCACAAAAAGGATAGATGTTCATCATCCTCATGAGCTTGATTGCACAGAATACATTTGTTCTCGGTGATCATATGCAAGCGTACAAGTCAATTTTGCGTTAATAATCGTCTATCTAAGACTCTAGCCACAGTATAAAGCAATGTTTTGGAATACAAAAAGAACTCCATACCAGAGAGGATCACGGTAGCGGGGAGCAATGCTGATAAATAAGATTTTGAAACATGAAAGCCATATAAAGCTTACCCCCTGTTAGAATTAATACAAAACTATAATCCTCAATCCTCATCATAACTTCGGAGTTTCAGTGTAATGGTTAGAGGGGCTAAATTTAAGATGGTATCAGAGCAATCCATGTTCGAATCTTATTGTCTACGAATTTAATGCTGATTTTAGAAAATTGCTACCGCTACGTGAGTCTAGGTTTTCCCCTCATAAAAGGGGCGCTCAACCTGTGGGGGCATGTTAGAATTAATACAAAACTATAATGCTCGACCCTCATCATTAACTTCGGAGTTCCGGTCTAATATTACGGGAGCTAAATTTAAGAACTTGCCACTTGGCAAAATTAGACAAAACAACAAGAGACCCATACGTATGTAAAAAACACCCATAAGTATGCAATAGCCAGTCTCTAATATGCAAATTTCTCATCCAAAACCAACAAGCTTTCACTTTCAACAAAAGAGTAGTTTATACTTTAGTGATGATGCGTCTCAGGTTGGAAATGCTTATGTGTCCAAGTTCCTGAATTCAAAAACTACGTCTGCTAAAACTAGGCTAATTAAGACAACATTAGTACATTACAAAGATAAAGATGGCTTGGATATTAAATGAGATTAGTTTAAGGTTTCAACGTTATTCAGTTACTGTCATTGGACAACCAACGAGAACAAAACAAAATGGGGGTGACACAAATAAATCTAGGTTTGCCATAAAATTTTAGTGATGTATATAGATTAAAGCCATTTCATTGTCACACAATAGAAAAGGGTTTTTACATGAAAATCATCTTAATTTTTGTCCAAATTGATACTCATCATCTTTATTTATATATTTATTTTGATCAAAACTGTCTATATATGCTTACATGTTTGCAATGTCACACCCTAACCACTATTCAACTTAAAAATTTAGAAATACACATTTTACCCCCTCCTCTCTCCACCTCCTTCCTTCCGTGTTCTCTCCTCCTCCTCCATATCCTCCTCCCTCCCACCCCCAACCCAATCCTCCTTCACCTCCTCCTGTTCTTCTCCTCTCGCCCTCCTCGTTCTATTCCACTTGCTCCACCATCTTCTCTAGCTCTAGAATTTCTCCAAACCCTAATCACTTCCCTCCTTTCCTCCCCTCTACAAATAGCCCCTCTGCCTCTTCCTTTTCCTCTCCTCCTCCCTGTCCTCCTCCGCCTTCTCCACCATCCCCTCCGCATCTTGGATTTCTTCAAAACCATACTCCTCTCCTCCTCCTCCCTCTCCACTCTTACTGCCAATTTCCTTCCTCCCCCTCTTCCGGCACCGGTCCATCACTGACAACCTCCCTCTCCTTTTCCTCTCCTTCTCCCTCTCAAGTTAGATTGGAGGGTATAATAGGAATTTTAGATTTTTTTAAAAACAGATATTATCAAAAAGCTTGATATTGCAAACAAAATATAGTTGGTTTTAATAAAAAGTAATAAACAAAGACGTAAATATCAACTTGGATAAAAGTTTAAAATAGTTTTCATGTAAAAATCCTAGCAAAAAATAATTTAGATGTATTTTTGGTTGCATGTACCAAAGTTGTTGTTGGTTATGTTACCAACAGGGGCTCTCATATCAACTCTATATCAATCTGGTTAGGGGTTTTTTCGTATAAACCCCTCAAATATTCTATATTTACAAATTTACATCCTAAATCTTGATATTTGTAAAATTTCTCCTCAATTCTCTCACATTGAGTTTTTCTGTTTGTCACAGTAACTAAAAAAATATTCTAAGACTATTGGAAATTATTGAAAATTTTTGACGTTATCGTAGTTGTAAAGTAGTATTGTTAAGTTAGAGGAGTGGAAAAATCTAATGTGAGAGAATTGGAGGGGGTAATTTTGTAAATATGCGCCAAGATTTGGAGGGTAATTTTGCGAATATAAAAGATTTGAGGGGTATATATGAAAAAACCTCATCTGATTAAGGTGTGAAGCCTCCAATGTGTTTAGTCTAACATCGGTGGGTGAATGAGAAATTTGGTGGTTTACATAGTAAAGTTTAAGGCATATGTGTAGTATCGACTAGTCGATTTTGGTAATGGCTTGAGCCAAACAACGCGCTATTCTTAATGATTTCGCGGGCTCGGGTGTAATAAAATGGTATTAGAGCAATTAGCCAGCCGGATGTGTGGAGCTACGTGCTATGTGAGGCTAAGTGCTACACTGCATGACCATGGTGGGAGCCACCTCTAGAGCCTATAAAAGCCACTCTAGAGTCCATATCGCATGGCGGTAATATTGTGATCATGTAGGGGTGGGCGCCGACTGAACAAATCTGAACCCAACCCCGTCCACATAGGCCGGACCTAATTCTTCATTCGTGAGTCTAAGAGATGACCTAGCCTGGCCCACAACTCGCATGGGTTCAGGCCGGGTCCAACCCAGCCCACATGGTGCAAGTCGCGGATCGACCCGTCGTTTTAACTTTTTCTTTTTTTATTTACTATATTTATATTGATACTTATAAAATTATTTTTAGATAGCATCTATATTAAAAAGACTTTTGAAGCCTTTTTTCCAAAGGTTTATCTCTTAACTAACAAATTATTAATGACTGACTACTATCGTAGATTGAAAAATCACTTGGACTATAATTTACAGCTATAATTTTCTCTTATCAAACTATTTATTTTTACATCCAACTTGCAAAGTATATTATTCATTTCTTCAAGATTTTTTAAATGTTTCATCAAACATTTTCATTTTTAGGTTTCTTGAAGTTTTTGAGATATTCTCACCACACTCTGTTTTTAAATTTACTTTAAGCCCAAAATACTCTCTTAATATTTCTCTTTTTTTAAAGCAGTCATGCCTAAAGTTAACATATAGTCAATCCTTTTTTATTCAGGATGCAATCAGACTAGTTTGCTATCGTGCTAGGTTAACTTTTTTAAAAGACTCGGGCCAGGGCCCGATAAAAAATGGGTCGGGCCTAGTTCTTTGTTCTTGAGTTTAGACCTTGGCCCAGCCCGACCCGGGGCCCAGTATAAATCAGGCTAGATCAAGACCTACAGTAAATGGGCCGGTTCGGCCCACGGGCTGACCCAACCCATGCCCACGCCCATGCCCACGCCTAGTAGGATGTGCCAATTGTCATGCTGTGATGAGGATATCACGTTTTTAAGGTGAGGTGATTGTTTAGCCTCTAATGTGTTTAGTCCCACATCAATGGGTGAATAAGAAATTTGATGGTTTATAAAGTAAAGTCTATGGCCCAAGTGCAATCTCCGCTAGTTGATTTTAGCAGTGGTTTGAGTCAAACAACGCACTATACTCAGTTAGTCTTACAGCTTACATCGCGCCAATGGGCTCACGGGCCCGAGACATGACATAAGGCCTGCTTAACTGGATTAGGATTGAACCAAAATGAGAGTAGACTCTTTAAATAATTAACTAGGTCAAGGGTCTTTTTTAAACTGAAAAAACTAGTCTAATCTTAATACAATTTTAAAAATATGTTTTCTGCCCTTAACTAGGTTACTTCCGATGCCAACCAAGCCCTAGGAGCACATTTTAGACCTTACCAAAGAAGTTTACCTCCTTACGTTACGCTTTAGAAAAACATTTGAGTTAAAGGTCCTTTTTAGTACATCTAACTCTAAAGTTGTGACAAGTATTGATTGTTACGATTTTTAATCTAACAGAATAGATTGAACATCTCATGTGTGGCCAATGAGATTTAAAAATGTGGTTAATTATAGAAAACCCTCTGAACTTTTGGGAGTTGCACTAAACTCTCTTGACTTTTTTCCTTCAAGTAAACCTTCTTGAACTTTAGGAGTCATTATACATAACCTCCTAAAGTTTTTCATTCCACTAAATTTCACATAAAAATTTATCGTTTAATCTCCGAAAGAGCACCATCGATTCTAACATCTGATATGACAAATATTTACCAAGAAAAAAATGAAAAATAATCCCTAAATCTCAAATAGTTACCTATTTTTCCTTTTTAATAAAAGGGTATATTTTAGGACTAAGAAGGAATTTTCGCCTTATTTGGCATATGCTTACCCAGTGACACATTAGAGCTGATGGTGCTAGTATGAGGATAAATGAAAATTTTTTAGATAAGATTTAGTGAAATAAGAAAGTAAGATTTAGTAGAATAAAAAAGTTCAAAAAGCTTATGTGCAATAACTCCTAAAGTTTAGAGGGTTTTAGTCGAATAAAAAAAAAGTTGTGTTTGTGTGAGGTTGGGGGATGTGCTACTAAGATAAAGGTTCCTAATTCCTTCCACCGGGCTTGGGTTTTGTTTGTGTTTGTGTGGTTTGGGGCTGTGCTACTATGATGACGGTTCCTTCCAATGGACCAAAACTTTCAAGTCCAACTTAGATTTTGGTCCATCACTTTATGAAAACCCCGTTAATTGACTCTATTTTTTAAATTTCAAGGTAACTGTGATAGATCTCTTATAGTATCACCCAGTTGTGAATAAACTCTCCATAGTTCTATTTGCTAGATAGAGCCATGTAGTATTGCCCAATTAAGCTGTGAATAAACCTTCTTAGTGAACTTTCTCAACTCTTTAATAAAAAATAGCAATTAGAGGTATATCATCACCACTAGAACTATAGGGAGATTTATCCACCTCCTCAAAATTTTTTTTAACGATTCCAAGTGTCAAAATAAAACTGACTCAAGGGGTCTATCAATATCTATACTACTTATAAAAGTGAATTCCCATGTCAAAAATTTTAATTGCCTTTTTCATCCTTTCAATCAAAATGTTTGACATGATAATAAAATTAATTAATATTAATTATTCAATATAATAATAAGTATAGATTAAAATAAAAATTTCTTGATCAGGTTTTTCAAGCTATACATATTAAGTAGAAGAACGTTCTTCACTATCCTAGCTATACATACATATAAATGTTAAGTTGGAATAATTGAGCCTAAATTCAATAACCCCACCGAAACCCATTGAGTGTCAGAATCAAAAGCATCGTAAAAGTTAAAAATCGAAATGCT
Organism: Asparagus racemosus; assembly: GCA_037177215.1. Classification (NCBI taxonomy): domain Eukaryota; kingdom Viridiplantae; phylum Streptophyta; class Magnoliopsida; order Asparagales; family Asparagaceae; genus Asparagus; species Asparagus racemosus. The sequence continues at coordinate 24,623,982 of JBAKGM010000139.1, forward strand.
CTCTCTCTCTCTCTCTCTCTCTCTCTCTCTCAACCTGATCACATCCCTTCCTCTGCAACGTCTTCCTGAAACAAAAACTCTCCTTCAAATTCCCCTTTTTCTCACAATCCAAACCAATCAATTTTCTGCCCTCTTTCTCTCTCCCATAATCCAACATAATTGTCAATAGTTCAATGTCTCATCAGCTTCTTACATATCTTGATTCCTTTACAGATGTTTAATTGGAGCCTATATAAAAATTACCTCTTTGCTGAATGTTTATGCAGAAAGAAAAGCCATTTCTTATTGTATGTAGCGACTCTTCTATGTTTTTAAATTTTTATCATTTGTTATTTATTTCTTGTTCTTATTCCTATGCGATTCTTGCATTAATTATCCATTATGCAATGCTTGTAGAGAGAGATATAGGGGTTTCAGATTGGCGGGACAACCAATCTGTCGGGTAAATTACTCACTTGCCATTTACTTGTTTCCTTTTGTTGATTTTGATGATTTGTTTTGATTGAATGTTGTAGTGGATTTCATGATAATTACCCTATAAATTAACAAGTTCTACACAAAACCGTAGATCAACAAAACCACACTTATCAAGTAAATTTCCTTTTCTCCAATTTTATCACATTTAAATATGTGTGTTGTAACTCTTTATTAAGTCTGATAACCTATCTAGAATCCTAATAATGTTAGTCTTGAGAGTACACACACAAATTATAGGATAAGGAGTTTTACAATTTTGATTTTTTTTCCTGTAATTTGCACAATTGGAAACTGTAAGGTCCATTAAACGACACCCTATTATTAAAAAGGAACTAAATTTTCTAACACAACATCATTGTTATCATGAAGGCAACTATTGAAGAGCAAAAAGGAAATATGGAGATCTACTATTTCTATTTCATTTGAATTTTTTTAAGAAATAACGAAAGCAAATCCATACAGTAGTAGAAAAATGAAGATCCTAAACGGATTAGACTAGAAATATTTCGATTTAGTTTGAATCAAATTAAACGAAAATTTTCATGTCTAGGAAATTCCGTCTAGGTTGCCTCAACCTAGACGGAAAATTCATCTAGGTTGGCAACCAACATGGAAATTTTATAAATAAATAAATATTAAGGTGGGCCCCACTAACCTAGACGGAGAACTCTGTTTTAAAGAAAACCCTAGATCCAAAATACCCGTCGCCACTCATTCTCCCTGACCTCCCACTCTCTCTCTCTTTTCACCTCCAAAGAAAACTTCACCGTGACTCTCCCTTATTCGAACACACGCCCGCACGCCGCCACCCGCATTCGAACACATGCCGCACGCCCACATGCGCTGCCCACCTTCGAACTGTGATCACCGCCTGCAGTCAAACTCACACCGCATGCCCGTTGCGCTGTCCACGGTCAAACCCCACCACCCGTGTTCGAACCCCTTGTCGTCCGTCGTCGACGATTCTCACAGTCGTTGCCTATCATAGCCGGTTCTCACCACCACCGCTGTCCGTCGCCTTCAGCTCTTACTGTCACTGATCTCCTCTTCTCTCTAGCTTAAAGGCGTGTTTTTCATGGAAAATTTCTATTTTTAAAAAAGTTTATTGTTTATTGCTCAATTTTGTTTAAATACCCTAAATTATAACCCAAAATGAACAAGTTCGAATCTTATAACCCTAATTGAAAAATTTTCAGCTATTAACCATAATTCAACTACATTTTGTCCTATTTGAACAACACTTATAATCGTAAACCTAATTGAACACTTTTCAACTATTAACCCTAATTGAATATGTGAATCATGATAGCTGATTTACACTAAGTTTCGCGCGTACTATAAAAATGTGTGATTCTATAAGTTTGTGATTTGAAAATGTGTGAAATAAAAAGTTTTTTAAAAATAGAGTAATATATAACGCATTATATTTTTTTAATAATATGTTATATATCTAATTTAGGTGAATAAAAAAATAACGTTATGCCTAGACTATTGTCTAATAATTACATCCAATTCTTTGGACTTATATTATAAGATAGATGACTCAAATTTGGGTAGGAAATTAAATTTTCTACCTAAAAATAATTGTTTACTTTAAGAAGAAAGAATTGGTAATAAAATTCGTAATTATTGGATCTGTCCAGTTCGGACGGATTAGAAATATAGTAGTGCATACATCCAACTTTGTATACTTTGTATGTTTTTATTTCTTAAAAATTTTGGCAGCACATACTCGTTGTTCTCCGTGTACAATAAGTGTATGTTGTTATGCGTTTCAGTCTATTGCCAACATGCATAATAACATCCACACAATGTACAAGGAGAACAACTGTAGGTGCTGCCGAAATTTTCAAGAAATGAAAACATACAAAGTATATGAAGTTAGATATAAGCACTACTATATTCTTAATAGGATAGAAGTCTTCCTATGACAACCACTAGAGTGTTCTAATTAGTCTCTATATACGTTTCAGTTTTAATTTAGGATGAAAAAATATTTTTATTGTTAAATGATACATGTATGTAACTATGATGTGTATTGTATATATATTGTCATAAAGAGTCATAAATTTACTACTAGTAGTGAGATTAATTGTAGTTAATAATTATATATAATCTATAGATGATGATAATTCTTGACAAATCATGGATAGATATTTCTCGACTTGAAAGATATCTTGACATGCGATATAAGGAGGGATGTGACGCCTTCATGCGGTATGCCGAAATGAATCCTAAGAATTTAAGTAGCGGTGCTATTGATTGTCCCTGTTGTAGGTGTAGGAATATGAAGTTGCAGAATAGAAATGATATATGGATCCACCTAATAAATTCAGGGTTTGATGAGAAATATAAATATTGGTCATAGCATGCGGAAGGTTGTATTGAAGATGAGAAGCCGAATGTGTGCGTTGGTACATCCGGTGGCTTGCAGATAGACAACACAGAAATAATGTTCAATGATATTTTTCCCATGCTACCGAATATGATATCGATGATAATGTTGAAGATGATATTAGAGATGACATTGAAGATGATATCGAAGATGATGCTGAAGAGGTTGGAGATGTCGAAGGTGCAGAAACGTTTGAAGATATGTATGCTTCCGCAGACATAAAGTGAATAATGAAGCTAGTAGAAGATAGTGAAAAGGACCTATATGAGGGTTGTACCGAGTACAATAGATTTTCATTTATGTTGAAACTCCTACATATTTAGACACTTAGCGGAATGGCTGATAATTATTTTGAAATGCTTTTTGATTTACTTTGGACGGTAATTCCTGGAGGAGAGGTTAGCATTCCCCAAACAACTTATCCGGCTGAGAAGATTGTTTTTTCTCTGGGTCTTGATTATAATAGGATCGATACATTTCTGAATGATTATATCCTCTACCACAAAGCTAATGAAGATCTTCAAGAATATCCGACATGTGGAGTTTCTCGGTGGAAACAACGCACAAACTCTTCAACACGGAGGACAACAGAGACAGAGGGGATGCAAAAGAAGATTCCAGCAAATGTGCTTCGTCATTTTCCATTAGTTCTTAGATTGCAATGACTTTATATGAACAAAAATACTACAAAAAACATGAGGTGACACAAGAAAGATCGAGTAGATGATGGTAAATTGAGACATCTGCTGATACTTTAGCTCGGAAGCATGTTGATAAAATTTATTCCCGTTTTATCGATGATTATAGAAATATCAGACTGGACCTAACTAGCGACAGATTCAATCTGTTTGGGGTTATAAGTTGGGGCTGGTCTACGTGACAAGTTGTATTAATGCAATAAAATGTACCTCTATTACTTTGTATGAAACAGCTGTATATGATACTCTCATAACTGAGACCTAGTAAGCATAAACCAGATAATGATATTGATGTCTATTTAGAGTTGCTAATTGATATGCTGAAACAATTGTGGTCGGAAGGTGTATTGACATATGATGCCCATCTTAAATAGTCGTTTAGATTACGTGCTATTCTAATGTGGACGATTAATGATTTTTAAGCTTATGCTAATCTGTCCGATTGGTCTACGAATGGCAAGTATGCTTGTCTTGTATGTGGTCCAGAATTTAAAGACCTTCAATTACTGCATGGCCAAAAGAGTTGTTATTAGTTTAATCAAAGGCGGTTTTGCTTGAGTCATAAGTATAGAAAATTATCTATTATGTTTGATGGCACAATTGGATGAGAAAGAAGTCGCATCAGCTGACTGGAGTTGAGATTGCAAAGTTGCTTGGGGGGTATCCAAAAGTAAGGTTTGGAAAAAAATCAATATTCTAAGTACGGCCTACTCAGAATAAGAGATTCCTTAAAGAACAAAAAGTCATTGAAACGTAATAGAACAGTCCGAAGAGTGCACGTTGAGAATGAAGCAAAAAAATTGCCTAAAGGATGGATTAAATTTAGTATCTTCTTTCAGCTACATTACTGGCAAAAGCTTAAAATCTGGCACAACTTAGATATCATGCATTTTGAGAAAACTATTTGCGACAATATAGTGTCAAACCTCCTACAAGATGCCAACAAGTCGAAGGACGGCCTACGGGTCTGCCAAGACTTGACCACATTGAATATTCTGAATGATTTGCAAGAACAAGATGTTGGGCTTAACAAATTAAAGTTACCTCCGTCTCGTGTTGCAATGTTAAATGAGAAGATGCAGAGATTTTGTGAGATCCTCAAATTGGTAAGGCCGCCAAATGGTCACTCTGTAACATATCAAATATTTTCCAGGTGCAAGAAAGGAAACTCTTAGGTCTAAAGACTCATGATTACCATGTTCTCTTCATCAACTGATCCTGGTTGCACTCTGTAACAATATGGAGAAAGAAGCGTTGAAGATTTTTATTAAGTGCTGTGGATTTTTTTAAAAATTATGCTCTAAAGTTATAGATGTGGATGACTTTAAAAAACTTGAAGCCAAGATCCGAGTAACTCAATGCAATATGGAAGCAATATTTTCACCTTTATTTTTTACAATCATGGTCCATCTTACTCAACATGTTGCAAGAAAGGCTAGAATCGTAGGTCTTATTACTTATCGTTAGATGTATCCGATTGAAAGGTTAGGAGTTTTATCACCTTCATTAATTATATATGCATTTCTTATATGTACTTCATTTCTTATATGTACTCATAATAATTAATGCTTTTCAAAATTTTAAGATATTTGAGTTCCATGAAACACAATGTTCACAATCGAGCTCGTCCGAAGGGTTCGATAGCTGAAGGATTTGTGACTAACGAATGCTTTGTGTTTGCATCACGTTACATACGCAAGAAGAAAACCACACATCAGGAACCAACTAAGGATAAGAAGCGTAAAAAATATCCAAGATCTCACTTACATCAAATTCATGCATTCGTATTGGAAAATCTTGATATTTTCTAAGACTACCGAAGGTAACAAATGAAATTAGTAATATAGATGATATATGCTTATTTACTTTTAGTTTACCACTACAATCTTATATATTGTATTAATAGGAGACATTTGGAGAAGCTTAAGAATGAAATAACAAGTAGGAATGCAGCGCATAATATTCAGAAAAAACATAAGAAAGAATTTCCTGATTGGTTTAGAAATGATGTAAGTGTTGTATAATTCAGTGTGAACTGTCATAATATAATTTTAAGTTAAACTTATCCTAAATATTCTCTGATATTGTTTGGCTTAGGTTGAAAAATCACTTCTTGATGGCACTACATTATCAGATAAAATTATTAGTCATGCACAATGTCCATACTACTAAGTAAGACGTTATAATGAACATCTCATCAATGGATATAAATTTCGAACGCTAGAGACCGATGATAGGAGGATAACTTAGAACAGTGGGGTCATGTGTTGCTTTGCTCAAAAAAATTTTAAGTACAAGAGATCATAACCCAGTTTTAGCTGAAATACTATATTATGGCCAATTAGAAGACATTCTGGAGGTAATCTATAGTTTTGGTAAACAAAAACAATGTTGTTACATTATATTTAAGGTTCGGTGGTGTCCTGCAAAAATGCAAAAGGATTATTATGGGTTTACACTTCTCAATCTCGAAAAAAGAAATATCTCTAGATGAGAAATTTATTTTCGCAGAACAAGCGGATCAGTGCTTTTTTGTAAAAGATCCGAATGTCATAACTAATTGAGTAGTTCTATACAAGGCGCCAAGATCTATTGTTCTTCCTAATAACAGTGAAAAATGATAGGGAAAATGAAAATAATTGCAATGAACCAATTGGGTCATCTGATGATGTTTGGCAAGACTTCTCTGACACACAAAATGTGGTGCTTGATATGACTGATCCTGAAACTCAAACTGACATTCTCAATCTTATTATAGGCGGAGCCACATGCTCATATGAGCAAATAAATAGAAGACAAACAATAGCAAATATACTTAGACGATCTCGTGGAAAATAATTGTAATAGGTATGAACTATGTTACAATGTATTATTGTTTAAAAACATTTCCTAATAAAATAAATTGCAAGTAAATATTTATCTTATATGCATGTATATATATTTCTTGTGTAACTTAAAATTTTTATTTGCAGATGAGGAATGTGAGACTCTTTGGTGAGGATTGTGATCGATCACGGAGTAATACCCCAGCCACAAGTCATATTGAGGAGACATCGCTACCACCGTCTCCTCATGCGGGTATAAACTATTTAATATTTTATTAATTTTATAAAATATTAATTTTATAATTTATTATTCATCTAGCTCATATTATTCCTTGATTATAGACTCGGGTTTTTCAACACCTGGCTCCTTTGGGGCACCACTAGCACCATCCTCTGGGATAGGTATTAAGTAGTTAATATTTTATAATGATCAATTATATTTTTATATTAATTATCTTCTTTAATTGTGTAGATGACTCGTGGACAACCTTGTTCTCATCTTCTACATTTCAGACCAAGTTGTATCCAAAGACAGCTGAGTTTCGCAGTCTACCCTTCCCTCCGGACTCGATTAAGTCCAAAGCTAAAGCAATGAAGAACAACCCATGTGCGGTGAGAAGGTCACATGAATTGACACCTATGATAGAGGCTAGAAAAATCACTACACTCATAGCTAAAAATAGGGAGATCGCGAATGGTAAATTTAATAATCCACTTTATCTGATCACATTTATAGATTATGTGCTATATTATCATGGATTAATTACATTCCGGTACCCTATAGTATGATGTAACTACATGGGTGACCCAAAGGTTTGGGTATCTACAAGGGTAACCCTAAATTAGATGCCCAGTGTGAAAGTGCTAACGGAGCTTAACTTTGCATATGAAAAAGACAACAAAAACGCCCTTTTATACGAATACAATTTGCTCACCATTTTGTGAGATTTAATCCAAGTTACTTAAGTGGAATGTAGGGGACCATGCAAAGTTCAGTGATTGAAACAAGTTGAAGGAATTATTAAGAAGGGTTATTTGCGTATATACCACTTAAATCATTGGTATTTGCAAAATACCCTCCAAATCTCAATATTTGCAAAACTACCTGTCAAATCATCAATTTTGGAAAACATTACCTTCAAGTCAATAATCATCAACTTTGATAAGCTAATTTGTAATCACAATGTAAAAATTATCAACAAAATAGTCAAACCTTTAGCATCAAGTTGATGATTTATTGATTTTAGGGATATTTTCCCCAAAGTTGATGATTTGAGGTGTGCTTTGCAAATACCAAAATTTTGAGGGTATTTTGCAAATATCCATGATTTAAAGGGTATATATACAAATAACCCTATTAAAACAAATCCTTTTATGAAAGGGTTTTTAGAAATCAGTCCCTCAAATTTTTGGTAACCCTATATTAGTTCCTCAAGTCTTTAAAATTGCTTAAGAATTGAGGGGCTAATATGAAATTATTGAAGATTTGCGAGACTA
>JBAKGM010000139.1:24643435-24655191 GCA_037177215.1 Asparagus racemosus
GGGGGGGGGGAGTGTTTAGTGTAATTTACCCAAAAGATATTAGGGGTTTTTTACAAAATTTATTGGGAGTTTAGTGAGAGTTTGAAAGTTATTGGAAGTTTACTTCTAATGCTGAAAGTTCTTGGGTCATCATCTGTGTAGTCTTAACACCATAGGGAAGTATCGCAAATAGATGAGAAGATTTTGGATTATCACCCTTAGGAAAAATTTTGAGATTTCAAAGTTATATATTTTTCCTTTATTATTAATTTGAATAAATTCAACAGTATCCAATGCTGATTAGACAAAATAGAAAATTGCATGCCATATGACATGAATACTTTAAGGGGTTTTTGCATATATACCTTTAAATCAATATTCGTAAATTTGCCCCCCAAACTTGGTATTTGCATAATTATCCTTCAATTCCCTCTTATTGGATTTTTTTACCCCTTAGTTTAACAATTTTGGTTTATAAATAGAGCAATGTCAAAATTTTCCAATAATTTTCATTATGGTTGGAGAATTTTCCCATTTGGAAGCTAAAATTGTCAATTGGGAGGGCTACAAACACTTAATGTGAGAGAATTGAAAGGTAATTTTGCAAATATCAAGATTTGAGGGGTAAGTTTGCAAATATGGAAGATTTGAGGGGTGTATATGCAAATGCCCCAAAATTTAAAAAGTGCACGCTAAACAGATAATTTAGGGGTTAAAATCTTATTCAACATATTACTAATACCTAGCTCCTGATTATGATATACATATGACATGAACCCAAATGACTAATAACCAAATTTGCCGTACCTAATGAAATCACTCAAAGAGCTAGTATGAGGTGGATAGCGGGTACGCTATCCATTTCCATTCTAGTGTTAAACCTTTGTGCAGTTGAGTAACAAACTATCAATTTAATTTGATGGGATAATATTTGTTTAGTTTAGTATGCTAATGTGACCTCTAAACAAAGGGTTGTTAAAGGTTTGTTGACCTCTTACGTAGCTTCATTTTCTCAACAACCCCTTTACTTTGTTCCTAGTAAAGGATATAGTACTTGTTTGGTGGTTTGACGATCAATAGTTCATTTCTTTAAACCTAAGGATTATATTAAGAAATAGCATGGTTAGATAAATCTATAAACCAACATTACATGTCAAATCAACTCCGTTACCTTACATTAAAGTTATTGAAATGACATTAGTGGGGGCAATTGTTCACCAACTATAGGTTTCAACAAATTCTTACGTAGTCCTTAGATTTGGACAAACTTGTTAATACCCCTAAAGATTCCTTCATGGTCCCTTGTGAACTTGGGACGCTAATGTTGGCTTATCTACTTCATGTTTTTTCTTCGTTATTGTTGTGAATTTTAAGCTAAAGAATATAGTATTAACATTAGGTATATAGGGGCCATCTTATGTTATAAATCTCAAATGCAATGTGATATTCTTATTGGTGGATGCAATCCATTGAATGTATTTGTTATTGTTATGGTGCTTTCATTAATAAATATTAATCTCCACTCAATAGCAGACAAGTGTCCCGTATTATACTTAATCAAGCCAGCTCAGCATTCCAAGGAGATTAAAGGCCTAGCACGGCCAACTCAATCGAGCCTCGCGTAGTCGAGTCAAAAGGCGGTACTTGTCGACCACCCTCTTGGGTTGACTCGAGGTGAACTGCTCTCAACTAATTTGGCGATTGACATCTCGCGTGGCCTAGTCAAAATGCGGTACTTCTTGGCTCTCCACCAAAAGAGTTAAAAATGACTGTTACCTCAAAAAACTCCCGCTGACGGCTGATCATCATCACCATAACTGCTATTAAATGCATAACTGGCGCCATCATTTCTCCATCCCTGAAAGTCTTTATGACATATTGGACTACGTTGGCACCGCACACCTCCAGTCACTTCACATTAAACGCTAAGGTGGCTTCTGCACTATTCGGCTGCCACCACCTGTAAAGCAGCGCCAACTTAGTTGCCAGCTCAGACTCGGCCGAAATGACCAGACTACCACCCTACTACTACTATAAATAAGTTACTGTTTTTAGCACAAAGGTAAGCAATTTCAGCTACTAAAAGAGAGCTCTTTGAGTTCTTCAATTCCGATACCCACACAAGATTATCTACTGACTTGACTGTCAGAGGAGCAACCGAAGAACCCAACTCCATCCTTTTATGGATGTTCACATGTGCAGGGACAAACAACTTGTCTCTGAATTGGGCATCCATAGGAGTTAGAGGACCTTGATCATCCTAAACACTAACATTTAACTATCTGTTTGATAACTGAACATCAACAGTTATGAATTAAGGTTTGATCGGTTTATATTATTAACTCACAACTCAATAACTTAGGTTTTGTTTGGATGCCATGGTGTTTTTCTTATTGTGTTTTTCTTAAATTAAAAAAACCATAATGTTGTGTTTTTCACCCATAGTGTTTTCATAACACCATTGTGAGTATTTTTTATCAACACTAGTTTGACCTTTATGACATTAGTATTAAATATATTTTAATATATTAATATTACTTATATTATAATATATGATAATTAAAAATATATAATATTTATTATACAGTATTATATTATTAAATATAATGCAATATATTATAGTATAATGTACTATGATATTATATTCAAATAATAATATAGGTAAGTGAATTTGTTATTATTACATATTATATAATATTATTAATATAATATTATTTTGTTATTAATAAAATATAATACTATTATTTAATATAATATTATGAATTATACTATTATGTTATTAATATAATAATATGTTATTATTACTTTAACATTATACAACATATTATAGTTTTTAATATATTGAAGCTTATTAATAATAATTTAATAATTTTTGTATAATTATGATATAAACAAATATTATTATGTTATAAATATATTATTATTACATTAAAATTTGTTACTGATATATTATTTTGTTATAAAACGTTATTAGTATATAATATAATATATATTAATATAATACATTAATATCTTATATTTATTATATAATCTATGCCATATCATATATTATTATATTATTATTCTATTGTTGTTTTGTTATTAAATATATTACTATTATACATTTTAACTATTTATATATTATATATTATATATTAAAACATTAATAATATTATAATAATTATATAACATAATATTTATTTTATTGTATAGTATATTATTATCTCATTATTATATTATTATTTATTATTAATAAATTATTTCGAGTATTTTGTATTAATATATTTATATATTATTATTATTTATTATTATACTACTTTAATATATTATTATGTAACACGATATCAACATATCAAATATTTGAATTTAATATTTTATTATATTATTGTTATATAAGATATTTTAATTATTAATTTATTTTATACTATTTACGAAATTTTACTACTATATTAGATTAACAATAATAATATAATATAATATAATATAATAAGAATGTTGATAATAAATTATATTAATTGTATTTAGTATATCATGTTAGATAGTATGTTAACATACTATACATCCAGATAGTATGTTAACATCCTCTCAAACTTAAAACGAAAACACCAAACTCAAAATAACTTTTAGATGTTTTGAAATAAGTGTTGTGTTTTTTGTTTAAGGATGTTTTAGTTAAAAAACACTATGATTTTCAAACACATGGTTTTTTTTTGGCAAAAACACTATGAAAATGAGGAAAGCACCGTGGTATCCAAATGAAGGCTTAATTTGTCAACAAATGGGTTCATGACATCATAGTATTATCTTGAGACATATTGTTATCTCACGCTCACCTAGCTTATACTCTTGGATAGAGTGATGCTTGACACACATTTAAATTAAGATTGTGATTAAAAAGATTGATTAACAATCAAACAGGTCATACTAAGCCACAAAACATCTAAATTCTCATCTGTGACTTTAAATCTTTAGAGGCATATAATGCATCACTTTGCTAAGGCTCATTTTATATTACAGTTAATTATACGCACAACACGAGCACAACTCTTGTCTGAATTGTAATTAATAAATTCATTCTTCTAGATAAACACTTTGCTACTCCTTCAAGGAGACAATTTTCCATTTCATATTTTAAAGCATTTTTTTTCCAACTATTTCTTTACGGCTGATGTTATACCATCACTAGAAAAAAAACTTCAATATAGAAAGTCAGCTGAAATTTTTTTTTCTGGAAATTTCTATATTTAATATGCTACCTATGTTGTTAAATAGTGCAAACTAATTTCTTTAAAGATATCCAAATTTCAACATACATATTTGGTTCGGAATTGTTCAGACGTCAAAATGATTGCATAAAAGTTAATATGCTAAAAGAATGAGAGTTTTTACTGCATCAGAATTAGAATTAAAGAGTGCTCCAACGACAGAAGTATTTTTTTTGAAGTAGTTAATTAAAAATTCTCAATAAAAAGAAATAAAATATTTTTTTATTAAAAAACCCATAAAACCCGTAATCCTTGTTTAATTAACGTTAATAAACAAAGCGACATCTTCGCACTTAATTTTCCCGTTAACACTCACGCACGCCCCTCATTTTCTCAGTATCCAACCGTTTCTCTCTCTCTCTCTCTCTCTCTCTCTCTCGCTTCAGAATGCAGCAAACCCTCACACTTATAAAATCTCTCTCTCATCTCTGATCTCTGATCATCATCATCATCATCATGGTTGCTGCAATCTTCACGACCCCTCGAATCTCCAAAACCTCTTCTTCTTCTTCTTCTTCTTCAACCCCTCATCGCCCTCCTCTTTCCCCTTCACACAAAACATCCACAACCAACAACAACAACAGCAACAAGAACAACAATGCCGACGAAATCCCAAGAAAACCCATCAACAGAAACATCCCCTCTCGCTATCTCCACTCCCCTTCACCTCCTCCTTCTCCTTCTTCCTCCTCCTCATCCTCCTCTTCAGCTCAAAGCCTAAGACCCATGTCCTCAAATTCCCCAATAACCTCAACAACCACCACGAGAAGCCTCTCTGTCTCTTTCCAAGGCCATTCATTCTCTTTTCAGACTACCAAGCCTAAACCCATAACCCAAAACCCACCCAGAAAGCCGAAGAGCCCTTCAAACTCTCTCGCATCCAAAACCCGCAACCCGAATCCGCTTACGAGGAGCCTGGACTGCTCAATTGAGAAGAAAGGCTCCATCTTGGTGGTGTTTGAGGACAAGGATCTTTACTTAGCTTCTGATTCCAACAGTAGCAATTCAGTCAAGGGTCGGGCTCCAACAAAGGGAATTAGCGTTCCAGCGAGGTTTTGGCCAGAGAATTTTAGTCCGGGCATGAAATCGAGAGGTTCTTCTTCTTCGATGAAGAGATTGGATAGTGCTAGTTTGCAGGGGCAACAGGGAAATGTGCAATATTCGATTTTGAGCTTTGGGGTTGCTGAAGCTAGGAGAGTGAAGAAAGGGGAGAGTAGGATTGAAGAAGCTCATTCGTTGAGGTTGTTGTATAATAGATACTTGCAATGGAGATGTGTGAATGCACAAGCTGATGCTGCTATTTTGATGCAGAGAGTGAATACAGAGGTATGTTTCTACTGAATTGTAGTTTCATAACATAGTTGGTGTTACATTTTACTATGGAGGAGGTTTAATTCTAACAGAGCATAGTTAAGTTAATTATACCCACCTACTATATATGACAAAATTTGAGGACCAGTTCTTTTTCAGACTGGTTTACATGTATTGTAGTTTTTGATGCAGAGAGTGAATATAGTGATATGTTTCGTATGGTACCTTTCATTGAATTACAGTTTCATATAGCATAGTTCATTTTGCATTTTATTGTATCACATTCTTGACATGGAAATGCACAACTTGTAAGCATGGTCCAGGTGTTAGGGCCTTAATATATTTATCTTAGCGCATAAAAATCTTACTTTTTTGCATTAAGATAATCCATCTTGGTCAGGACCAGTACAATTTATCGTTTCCTTATCATTTCAGTCTATTGAGTACTGTGAATTTCAATTGATCAGATCTTCACTCAGTTTTCAAGTCTGAAACCAGTAATCTTCTTGAGTTTCAAATCTTTTCGGGGATGTGAACTTGTAATGTGACATTCCAATTTTAGTATCTGTGCTGCTACACCTCCTTCAGTTAACCAAAAAGTTACCATGACGTGAAACACATAAACGGGATATATAAGGAATACAATAAATTTTTTGTCATTCATGTGCTTGAGGGTTTTGAGCTTTATGGGAAAAAAGGTGAAGTTGCGATACTTGAACCAGACACCTGCAATGAAAAAACTACACTACACTAACTGGGAAGTCACCTTAACAACTGTGCCATGTTCCATTATACTTAATATAGATAAATAATACTAATCAATTACTCAAGTTGAAAGGTGTAAAGGGCTCTAAATCAAGCTCGAGCAGGTTATTAGGCAGGTTATCCAGGTCTTTTTGTGTTTGAACTATACATAGGGCTGACCTGGACCTGGTAATTCTAGGTCTGGTTCATGTTTGCTCATCAGAACTGACCGGGATTGCACAGATAGCTATGATAGAGTTCTTTTCCACAGTTCGTCTTCAAAATTACTAGCTATTACTAATTCTTAATTTCATTGGCATTAGGGACTATTACATCAAACTTGGGGGTTATAATACTCTCATTTTAGCGCTAGCGTTTGGAGTGAACAAATAAGATGGGCTCGATGCAATAAAATGGTTTAGGGTAAATAAAAGAGAGTGAGAAATCTATATGTCAAATCCTAGAGGGAGCACCCAAACCAAACTGTTTACACCTGTATCAATTTAAAAAAAAAAGACAGATATGAAATAATAAGTAACTTTATGAATAAGGTGACATATTTAACTAATCAGCTCTAGAAATTGGTTTAATGCTCAAAGGATATCCGGTGAAATATTCCCAGGATTTAATTAGAGAAAACACTGTGTCTCAATGTGTGTGTGCACGCGTATGTGTAGTTAGGAGCAGTCTCATCCATTTAGTTCAAATGTGTGGATGCAAAGGCATGAGGTAGATTTAGTCCCACATTGGAAAGATGGCTTCACAATTAGCTCCTTAAATATGTTTGGAGCCTTTGGACTCAATCAAAGAAGAGGAAACGGCTGTGGTGAGGATGGAAAGAGAAGGATTAGGGGTAGGATTAGAGACTGCAGTGTAACTGAATTTTTGGGTAAGGATGATACTTATGTTGGTTGTGAAGAGGGAAGATAGGTGGAGGTGGTGGGATTTTATTCGAGTCAGAGATAAATAGCAGAAAAAACTTGATTTAAATCATGTCAATGTGGTAGAGAAGGGACCCGATTTGGAAGAAATACGTTGTTACTTCAGCTGCAGTGGCAATTTGCAAAAACCACAGTGCGTGGTGGTTTTTGAGTCTCATGCTCTTTAACTTAGAGCTGTAAAGGCTCTTTTCAAACCTTTAAAGACCTTTTGAGAGTCTTTACAGAGCTTTGCAAGCTATACAGAGCTTTGCAAGCTACTACAAAGCTTTATTCAGATTCTTTCTTTCAGTAAGGATTTTGTTGGATTGGAATATTTATTAAGGATGATTTATTTGTAACAATCTTATGAAATAAAAAATAGCGAATTTTTTTTCTGGTTCACCTCTGCATATAGCTTGCTGTAACACAATGTTAAATCTCCATGTGCTTTTCACTGTTGCAATTTTTACATCCTTGTCTCTATTTTATTAGCAGGCTCTCCTGCTAGAAATTTTGCACTTCCATGATGATGGACATGGCTTTCAGATCAAAATTTTGTGATTAGATGCTGTTGGATGAGAATATGTAACCCAAAAATATGTCCTCTCTAGCAACTGCACTTTTTGATTTAAATAACAATCCTAATGTTGATAGAAATGTCCTGAGCATAGGTTAATAGCATCTTATTTGCTTGAGGTATCATGCATTGGATTCAAGTGTCCATTATCGCTTTTGACTCCTAAAATGTTAGTTCTTCAACCTTCACATTTGCTGCTAATGTAGGTTTACATACAACAATGTTGTTGTTAGACAACTTTATATGTGCAGTGCATTTATGTAGTTTAAGCAGGGGCATGTACAATGCTATTATGTATTCTACGTTATAGCTTCTAATTTTTTTGCCATATTTTCGTACCATTATACTGTGATTATTATTGAAGAAATCATTCTAAATTTAACTTTCAGTTCTTCAAAGACTCTGCTAATGACTTTTTTTTGTTATTACAGAAAAACTTGTTTGATGCATGGTTAACTACCTCACAATTGCGGGATTCAGTCACGAATAAACAGACCGAGTTGCCACTTCTGTTACAAAAGTTAAAGCTTGATTCCATTCTTAAGGAACAAGTAAGGAATTTTGCTCATCATCTTTTTTATCATTCAAATATATTTGAATCGTGATCTTCAACTTTAATAAACCCATCATGGGTTTGGATTCTCTCAACAAAGAGTACCTATTTCCCATTGGAGGAGTTTCCAGATATTTTTTCCTTTTCTTCACAAAGAGACATATTTGCATCCCTTGTTAGATGAGAATATACTACTCTTTTGGCCAGTGAAATATTTGTCTTGTATCATTTTTGATACGTATTAAGTTGTATGTACATTTAGACACATCGATGCATTTCTAGATATTTGAAATTATTTACTTCTTACATCTGAACTAGCCACATTTGATGCACAGATGATCTATTTGGAAGAATGGTCTGTAATGGACAAAGAGCACTGTAATTATTTATCAGGTCTTATTGAAGCACTGAAGGCTAGCACATTCCGTCTTCCAGTTGTTAGCGGAGCAAGGGTTCGTGCTTTCATATTTCCATTAAGTAAGAAAATTATATCTCATTATTCCTTAGCGCATCCAACCATAATTGGTTCCTTTTCTACAGGTAGATTTCCAGGAGCTCCAGAATGCTGTCAATTCAGCTGTTGATGTGATGCAGGCAATGGGAAGCTCAATATGCTCTTTACTACCAAAGGTATCTGCTCCCTTTAATTTCATATCTCTTGTAATTTTCTTCTTTAGTATTTAATTTGTTTGTTGTAAGATAAGATGATTGCGTGTGTAGTGAAGTCGGTGTATATCATTTCTTTCAACAAAATAAAGTTCGTAGGAAGTGAAAAGAGAGCTTGGTAAGAATAATAGGCTTGGATGCTAGTATTTTCCTGTTTTTACTTCTTTTTCTTTCTCTCTGAATGGGAATTAAATCCAACTCCAAGTAGGCATAAAAGATTGGGTCAATTTTTCAAAGTCACGAGACTAATCCAAATGGGAATTAGTTTCATATTTAAGTTGTTATATGGCAAAAGTATTCTTGAAAATTATCTGTGAATACCTAGAGATTGCTCTTGCGCAGCTCTGTTGCCTCTCTCAGAAATATTCTTGTGCACCAGAACTGCTTCCTTCATTGCAGTCAAGTTATCAAACACTCATTGTGTACTCAAGGACCTCAATGATTGCCTCCTCTATTGCAGTTTCCACTGCCAGTCTGAGCATTTGATCTATGAGATAATTAGAAATGTCTATAAAAAATTGCTAACTACATCTTTAGAATTTTTTTCCTTCATATTTTAGGAAGTTCACATTCATCAATTATGTAAGCACATATGAACTAAGTAGTTGATATACAAGTATTAATTAGACTGCTTTAGTGGAGCAGAGGGCATTGGTACAAGTCTTAAGGGGCTGTTCACTATGCAAAAATTGCAACTATAATTGTAGCCACAGTTTGCAAAAGGACATTTTATAAGCACAGTTATATCTGTTTGTTTGATTGCAATTGCAAAAGGTCATTTATAAGTACAGTTACATCTGTTTGTTTTAATTCCTTGCAAACATGACTTGCAACCAAATTATCCCAGTAAATGAAAAAAATGACTACAATAGTGAAAAAAATCAATGGCAAGAATTGTTTGCTTCACTGCAACTGTAATTAGAATTGTTATTTAGCTCATTTTTATAAAATCTGTAATACAACTGAATTCTACTCAATTCATATTTCATTCATCTCAATCTACAGGTGGAAGGGACGAGCTCTTTGGTATCTGAACTTGCCAAAGCTGCTGCACATGAGCAAGCATTATTAAACCAGTCCAAACATTTATTATCGACAGTAGCAGCGATGCATGTAAGCAAGAAAATTTCCATTTCGATATTTCTAGTTCATTTTACTGATAAAAACCTATTTAATACAGGTAAAGCAATGTAGCCTTCAGGGACATATTCTTCAATTAAACCGTAACCTGAACCGATGAAGTTATAGAAGATAATACTTGGTATTTTGATCATCAACTGACTCCGAACCGATGGAAGTTATAGAAGATAATACTTGGTATTTTGATCATCAACTGACTCCACAGAATCTGTTCTTTTTCTAACATGAGGTTTACTTCAGAGGTAAAAAAATTGTGTGTTTGCATAAAAGATAGGATTAACGTATATATTTGTTTACATTTTTTTTCTTCTGATTTTTGTTTTTGGGGTATGTAGAAGAAAAATAATCTTAGTATTTGTGTATATTTGAGTAAATCGGTATTGTTTGTATTATCGTCTTGGGTATTGTTTTTGTTGGCCTATGTAGTGGTCAAAGTGTATGCTATCCTTCGATTGGCAAGTTGGATGTGCGTTGTGTTGACATTCTACCCTCCTGCTGTGTTATTGTTTTTTCGTTTTTAACGTGTTGCTACTTGATTGTTGAGTGCAATCAGTTTCTCTTTAAAATTAGAAGACCGTGTCATCCTGATAATTACTTCTCTATCTATTATAAAATATATATATGTAAAAGGCTTAAGCAGGATTACGTATTAGAATTTGACAATTATAAACTCATTAAAGCTCCTTACTCATAGTTTAAACGATGATTAATTGCGAACGGACCACATGTAGTATCACCCAATTGCGAGTCCCCTTGTAGTTCCATTTGTTGCGAATAGACCCCCTCTAGTTCTATTTGTTGTGAATAGACTTCTTTAGTGAAATTTTTTTTTGACTCAAAATGTTTGAGGAGCACAAGACCCCCTAGAGTTTCATTGGTGATGATAAACACCCAATTGTTAAAATTTTTTAATTACTTTTAAAAGAACTAAAAAAGTTCACCAAGGGTGTGTCTGCGCACTTGCGCCAATACTATATGGGGTTCTATCCACAACAAATAGAACTACAAGGGTCTATTCGCAATGAACAGAGATATAGGGGTCTATTTGCAATTGGGTGTTACTATAGGGGATCTGTTCATAATTAACCCTTTAAACAACTACCACATTGAACATGTTTCACTAAAACTTTTATGATCAAATTAAATGGTGAAGAAAGTCTCATAAAGTTGAGGCTCGAATTCAGTAAGTTCCTATTTGAGCGAATCAAGTTGGATAAGGTGTTGATTTGATACCATAAAAAACAAGCATAATCACACGTCACGTCCAGCGTAAAAAAATAGTTATTAATGTTATTAACTATTTCATTTGTATGACAAATTCAAAATAAAAACCCTCAATTTTCATTTAATTTATTTAATATCAAGTTTTTTTTAAAAATAAAGGGAAAAATGTGCCGAGGCCCCTAAAGCAGAAACATCATGTGACCCAGCCCCTTGTATTCTCCCCTATGTGGATAGGCCCCAAATACACACTGTATTTGTGGCGAGGCCCGAAAGGATCAGATTTGTAAAAATGGAAAGACGAAGTTACGAACTTGCCCCAAAGTATCGGTTACCGCGCCCCCTCCCTATTCAAGTACCATCTCTCTCCGTCTCTCTCTCTTCCACCGCTTTGGAGCCAC
>JBAKGM010000139.1:24661486-24677404 GCA_037177215.1 Asparagus racemosus
TATGCAGCCTGGGGGGCGGTTTTGCAGCCGAGCTCCAAAAATTAGAGCTCGGTTGGAGTGCAACGGGCTGCATTTTTAGAGAAATGCAGCCCGGTTGGAGATGCTCTAACTGTGTGTTTGGAAGATTACTAAGGAAAGGAAAGGAAGGTAAGATCTTTTCCTTTCTTCCTCTCTCCCTTCTTTACCTCCCAATTTGGGGGTAAGATTTTAGTTCAAAATTTCTCCTCATTCCCATCTTTTATCCTTCTAAATGGAACTCCCAAACAAATGTAAGACTAAATTTCTCTTCCCTTTTTCTTCTCTATCCTTCATCCAAACAGGCCGTAAGTATAGAGGAGTAGATAGCAGGTGTTGATTTGATGTCATCCTTTATTTTTATATATTTTTTATTTTATATTTATAAAAGGGGGAAAAAACTCATTTCTCCAGCTAATAAAATATCCTACTCTTCTCTCTCAAATTTCAAAACTTGCCGCCCAATCTCTCGCCACTTTTTCTCCCCAAACCCTGGCTAATTTTCTTCCCCTAAACCCTAAAACCCTAATTTCCCCCTCTCCGGTTCGAAAATGCCGGCGACTCCTCTGACGATTCTCCGGCGATCGAAGCGCAAGTTCGCATCGAAGCCTCAGCCGGAGATCATGGAGGGAGACGAGATGGAAGGGGAAGAGGGGAGGAAAAATCGAAGGAAAAAGAGACCGTTGGCCGAGAAGAAGAGATCGGAGTTGCCGGCTGAACGATCGAAGGAGGTTATTGGTGGAGAAACCCTAGGAGGAGGAGGAGAAGAAGAAGGGAATGAAGAAGAAGTGCAGGTTTTGGAGAAGGTGGAGAGTTCGAAGCAGAGGAAGGGGGTTTCTGCTAGGGCACACAGAGAGAAGGGAGATGATGAGGATGACGATGATCATGACGTCTGCTTTCTTGGAGACCCGGTGCCCGAAGAGGAGGCCAGGCGACGATGGCCTCATCGGTATTCGACGGAGGTATCAATAGCTATACTTTGGTCTGTATTGCGATATTTGTTGAATGTTCTACATTTGGGGTTTAAGATGCTGTAATTGGGTCTGGAAATAATTTAGTATGCCAATTTAAGAATGGCCTTGGAGGTGGGTGAGTTTGAAGATAAATGAGGGAAAAACTTTTGATTTATAAAAGAAAAAACCCAAAACGGAAACAATTGTTATTATAGGAAAATAAGCAGTTCTTTTTGTTTATTCCTTCTTATTGTCTTTTCTTTAATGATAAATGGGAGTGGCTGTGTAAGTTCGCAGATTCATGCAGTTTCATCTATTTGGGGTTTGGTAAAGGAACAAGGCGTTGTTGGAGTTTTGTCTTGAATTTGGCTAGGCGGGACCCATTTTGGTTGGAAAAAAAAAATGAAAGAGGCGAAAATTGTTGACTAGGAGTTCTTTGTTTTTTGAGTTATGAGCCACCAAAAGAACATACAACCACTCTCTCCTTTCTCTTAAATGGATTGGGCACGTTTGAGCAATTTTTTCAAAAATTGCGGCTGAGTTCTTGATTTTGAGCCAAAGAAAAAAATAGGGAGGATACATTCACAAGTTTTTTCTCTCTCTCTCTCTCTGGAGCTCAGAGTGTTTACAATTTGTTTGAGCTCTGGGTGTTTACGCACTCTTAAGTTCATTTTTGTACGCTGCTCATTGTATGGTTTTTGGAGCTTGAATATAGTGAAACTCCTCTCTTGCCGTGGACGTAGATCAATTTGATCCAACAACGTAAATCCTTGTGTCATTGTGTTTTTCCTTTATTTTTCTGTTTGGAGTTTCATTTTGGTACTCTTGACCAAACTGCTAGGCACTCTGAACTCAACAGGCGTCTTGTTCATTCATTTTCATGTGCAATGCATTGAAGTAAAACAGTAAAGATAAGTGAATTCTAAATGAAGTGTTTTCTAACTTCCTTTATACTGTATAATGAGCTTAACAGGGCTTCAACTTTTAATCTTAAATGGAAAAAGTAAAAAATATATAAGTTTTTGTTAATATAATATAGTAGTTTTTGACTGCCAAGTATAAGAGCTTAACAACTGCATTAAATGAACCACCCTTAACGCACTGTCATCCCTAATTCAGTAGAAGCCAGATCATTAGTCTCGCTTTCATAATTCATTGCTGAATTTGTATCACATACCCTTTATCCATCAATCAAAGAATAAAATCTCACGGAGTTTCAACGCACATCTTAACCTTCAATTTTGCAGTAAGATCCAACTAATCCTTCTCTACCCTTTTATGTCTTTGCGCACCAGTTGCACAATCCAAACCTCCAGTACCCCACCCAAATAGTACGTTATTGCTACAAGGCAATCTAAATGAAGAAAGTTATGACAAACAAATTTTCCATTTAGTGCAATCTTGCTCAACTATAGTATCTTCTGCTTGCAAACAAAGGCTATCTTCAAAAGGTATACCTATATGACTAATCATATTCCTTTCAAATACTTAATTTTCTCTTTGCAAGGCATCTTAATTTTTATTGTTGCTGCACAATTATTTTCTGCTACAATTTATTTAACATGTAGAATAGATCACTGTGGTGTGATAATTAATTCTAGTGAACAAGAATAAGAGACGTACAATCATTACAACTATTCATCATTTTATTCCCATTTTTAAAGCCTTATATAACCACCGATTGTTTTGTCATCTATAATTCGAGTACAGTCAAAATTTGGAGTAGAAATTCAGGAAAAATATTTTATGAATGAAATTGAAGGAGTTTTTTCTTTGACATTTGTTCTAATTACTCATTTTTTTATTCCCTTTCCGCTTGTTTCTTATGTACCACTTTAGGTTGCTGGTCCTGAAGTACCAAAGAGAGAAAGGTAAGTTGTTATAACAAGTATATTTCTTTGTTCATTACTGCCCGCATCTTAACTTTTTGCACCTTAATCAACCCAGTTCATGAGTAAAATTCCTTTTGTATATTTGTGGAGCAGAGAAGAGGAGAGTCTCTTGAAAGCAAGGATGCATTATGTTCAAGCCAGAGTAGACCATTGTGTTTACCAACTTTATGATAACGCCTATGTTAAAGTGAGCCTCTTTTTCCATTGCAATCTACTATTGTCCTTTGGAATTAGTTGTGAACAATGTTCTTTTTCTTCAACATAAAAGTCATTCAAGGAATTCCATTTTGCATGTTGCACTAATTTATAGTGGTAGTAAGTCCTGATTCATATATATGTTCTTTTTGAAAACTGTAAAATAAATTTCTTCCAACAAAAAGAATACTTTGTGGGTTTCTGCCTCCTAATTCATGCATTTGCACATCATTTTTTCCACTTATAACCATATTTTCATTTTCCTTGTCAGTTCTTTGCGCACATAAAGTTATACATTTCAACAATTACCATCCATGTTACAAAACCCTGCTCTTTAAACAACATAATTGACATTAACCAAAAAGTTCATAATTGTTGCAGCCAGTTCTTAATTCTAAGAAACCGGAGAGATCACAAACACTTCAAATTTGAAATACGATTTACTTTGTGGTAAAGCTCCAATTTTCTTTCATCACAATGGTGTAACCGATTCAGCTCTTACGAGAGAACCAAATTTCGTGACCAACACAAAATAATTTCACTTCATGTGCCTGCTTGGCATCCTGCTACTACTAATGCCTGCAAAGTAGAAACTCTTTTATAAACCATCCTTGAAATCAATTAACGTATAAATTCATATTCTTCAACAGGCATGGTTGGGTATTTTTCCTAGTGGATTCATCATAGATATTAATCTGTTCAATTGGTACCTTTAGAGGGGAAGCCTGTTTTATTTTATTCCATAAAGTTCCTATCATTTTTTGAATTATCTAGTTGTGAGGATCTATGACGAACTTTTACAGGCTGGAGATGGAGAGCCTCATTATATTGGGCGAATCGTGGAGCTGTTTGAAACTTGTGATAATGAGCTTTATTTTACTGCTCAATGGTTTTTTAGAGCACAAGATACGGTAGAGTACAGTCCCTTGATTTTTATTCTCAGATTGCAAAGATAATCCTAGATTTGCTTTATAATCTTTTTCAACTTGTCAGGTTATCAAGGACCATGATCGTGATCACGATGCGAGGAGAGTGTTTCTCTCTGATGAAAAAAATGACAATGCTTTAGATTGTCTTGTGAAGAAAGTTCAAATACTATGTATGCAGCCAAAGGCAAGTTCATATTTCATAATATTCTCTGTATCCTTCATTATACAAGAATAATATACTTTCTGCTTTTATGTTTCCATTTGAAGATTTTTAGTTCTCATAACACTGATGCTACAAGAATTGCCCCAGGTTGGTTTATCTATGAAGGGGAAAGAAATTTCAGGTTTTGAACTATACTATAACATGGCCTTTGATGTGGCTTATTCCTCCTTTACTTGTTTACCCTCAGGTAAGGGTGATTTTACTGTTTTGTGTTATTATATTACATCTGCCTTGGTGAGGATTTCTTCATTTTGATTTACAATGTCCTGATCCTATGCAGATGACGTAACGGATTTAAATGGGGCATTGTCAACAATGACTGGGCCCAATGACCTACCCGCAAAAGTTGTTACCAAAGAGATATCAGATACTGTTTCCAATGAATCTCCATCTGGAATAAGGACCGAACTTTCACTTCTTGATTTATTTTCTGGTTGTGGTGCCATGTCCACTGGTTTATGCCTTGGGGCAAACCTTTCTGGTGTTAATCTTAAAACAGTGAGTTCTTTTCATGAATATCCATCTACTTGCACAAGTTTGTGCTTGAGTATGATTTTATTGTACTCATGCAATGCAGCGATGGGCTGTGGATATTAATGGTTATGCATGTGAAAGCCTCAAGTTCAATCACCCCGAGACAGAGGTCCGTAGAACTAGTGTTATACTGCATCCTCTCTATCCTATTAACTAATGCAATGTGACTGTGCATGCGTTTTATCTTTCCATGTCATATACAACCATTATATTTTAATTTGTTTCTGAATGTTCTCATTCGATTTCTCTCATGCCTTAAAATTTTCTTGTTTTTTCTTTTCATGATAAATAAATAGGTCAGGAAGGAGAAGGCTGAGGATTTCTTGGCTGTTCTTCGTGAATGGAAGACACTGTGCAAAAAATTTGAAGTGGAAAATGAACATTTGTCCTCACCCATAGATAGTTCAGATGATGAAGAGGTTGAGGAGCAAGTGCCTAAAGGAGAGTTTGAGGTTGGTAAGATTGTCGGTATTTGCTATGGGGAAACAGAGAATATTGATGAAGCTGGCCTAAAATTCAAAGTAAGAAATGATGGCATTCTTAGTTCCTTGCATAATATGTCTCCTATTCTGTGCTTTCTGTTGTTGATATGCTTTATTCATTCTGCCGAAAGTTAAATTTATATTTTAGACTCTGCTTATACCTAGTTTCTTGCATAGCATATTTCAGAATCTGCAATGTGAAATTATTTTATTCAATTTATTGTTGTCATCCTTTATTCATCCTGTTGAAACTTAATTTTAGTTTCCACCTTGAACATAAAACCCATACCATTCTTTTAAAATATTATTCCTTGTAAGGAATAAGTGTTGATTTGCTTTTCTGACACTTTTGTTTATTGATATAGGTCCGCTGGAAGGGCTATGGACCAAGTGAAGACACCTGGGAACCCGTCGATGGTTTGAGGTGTGTATGCATCCATTGATATCACATGGAATCAAAGCAATATCTTAGCATTTAATTTTATTTTGCTTGTTGTCAATTGTTCTGCAATGCTGAAAACCCCTTATGTTGCATCTTGATATATCAATAAACACGATTATACCAAAATAGACAGTCACTTATGGAAGTGTCCCGATCTTTATGTTGCTGACTTATGAAACAAATTTGCATCTCCAATGTTTCTGTTAGTAACTCTTACAGGGCACATCAGATTTGATCCTTGACCAAAACATTTGCCATTTGTTTATTCTATGACAGCAGAAGGTATATTTGCAATACTTAGAGAAAATATATTTGCATAGCTGATTTATCACTGTTTCAATTATTTAAAACGTCAGGGATAACCATTAAGTAGCTACACTCTGACGACAGTGAAGTTCTCTGACAGCTTTTAATTTCCATCATGGGTATGTTTAGTAAAACATACTTATTAGGATTATACATGTGGGCCTGTTTGGCAACTGAATAAAATGGATTTTAAGTGGAACAAATTTGGCCTAAGTATTTAGCCCTAGTTTGGCAACCAATAATTTGGACTAAACCAGTTCTCATTTAGCCTATTTTTACCTCATAACTGGTCCAGAGTTAAACCAATACCCCTTGGTATGAAAAAGAACTATATAGCTTTGGCCCAAAAATCAAAGAAAAAAAGAAGGAAAAATAAGTAAACCATTAAAGTTGCTATCTTACATATATTATGTGTCTACAAAAAAGAAATAGTTCTCTTTAAAAGTTAGCCAAACTTGGTCATCTCAAAACTAGTACATATAGAAACTAGTTTAGCCAAATCAAGCCTATGTGAAACCGGATCAAAACTAAACTTGGTTAGTTTCTAAGTTGCCAAACACACCGTTTAAGTTGATTGGTGAATTATTTAGCCATCGTGACCACCCTAGAGTTGCCTGCTCAGAAGTTATCTTCTGTATATTGTGAAAGATCTGTCACGCCTGCCCTGAATAAGATATCTAAGCACGAGCTAAAACTATATTGGGGCAACTTCTTAATTTCTTGATCATGTTATGGTGTCATTAGTTTATAAGAACTCTGTATTCTTTGTGGATAGCGTTTGGTCACATAGAAAATAGAAAGTAATGCAAACTCTCAGTTCATATGAGTTATCTGCTCGATTTTCTAAATGACTTTCTACTCTATACTGGAATACCTCTAGGGACGTATGCGTAAATTTGGCTCCTTACTCATCTTCTCAGTGCTCTCGTGTTGATTTACTGGGCATAGCAAGTGAGCTGTATGCCCTTCTATTCTGTGATCAAATAAGTAGTCATATTATGGCGGCTAAAGTTTTTTTATTTTGTGAAACAGCAAGTGCAAAAAGCTGATCAAGGATTTTGTTAGGCGGGGTTACAAGAAGAATATTCTACCATTGCCAGTACGTTCATCCATATTTATATGCTATCTTTTAGAGTCTTCATACCTGCTTCAGTGTTTTAATAAAGTTTCATTCCCTTCTCTTAGGGGACAGTAGATTTACTCTGTGGAGGACCTCCATGCCAGGGAATGAGTGGATTTAATCGGTTCAGGGAGAAAGAAGATCCTTTTAAGGACACAAAAAACAAGCAAATGGATATTTTTATGCAAATTGTTGAGTTTTTGAAACCAAAGTTTGTCTTAATGGAGAACGTAGTGGACATATTGAAGTTTGCTAAAGGGTACCTTGGACGGTATGCCCTAAGCCAGCTAGTATCCATGAATTACCAAGCAAGATTGGGGATCCTGGCTGCAGGAAACTATGGTCTTCCCCAGTATAGGATGAGGGTATTTCTATGGGGCGCACATCCAGCTCAGGTTTGCCTCTTTATATTTACATATTTTGGATTGGCTATTTCTGTATTTTAAAATAACTTCGGTGTTGTAGAAATTGCCTCCATTTCCATTACCTACTCATGATGTCATTACTCGTGGTGGCCCTCCAGTTGAGTTTGAGGTATGCATTTGTTGCTATTCGTTTTTGCATGAATAGTTTGATATGGTTTTGCTGCAATGTTCCAAATTTGCATGACAATAATGAACTATATTTTGACTTTCCTCTCCAGACACATGTTGTAGCATACGACGGGATTCAACAAAGACAACTGGAGAAAGCGTTACAATTATCTGATGCTATCTCTGATCTGCCTCCTGTAATTACTTAGCTTTGTTTTTGGATGTTCAACAATGTTCCTTATCTTTGCCTAAAAGGTAAATTTGTTTGATTAGGTTGAAAATAATGAAGGCAGAGATGAAAGAAGCTATGAAGGGGCTCCACAGACTGATTTTCAGCATTATATTCGGCTTAGTCATGAAGGCAAGTTGATTTGCTCTTGTAGCATATTACAAAATCTTTATTTTTTGTTTTTCCACCGCTATCTTTGAAAAGTTGATGTGATACATAATCATTTCCTTTGTACTTATATTTCTTGTCTCACGCCTCTCTTCACGCATATGTGGGAAGATACTTCCATAACCTACCTCGACATTATTTTGCACGAAAAATATTATAATCTTTGTTTTTGTTATATTCTCTCAATTCTGTCATTCTTGTTACTTTTAAGGTTGTACTTTCTGCAAAATGAAACACAACCCCGCTTATTGTTGCTGTACTTATTGTCTGCTCTTAGGATTCAATTTTCATTTTTATTGTATTATATATTTATATGCCTTTAAACACGAACCAATGTGAAGATAGTAAATACTCCTCTATTCTTTAGCAGACCAATTTGTTCATCTCTTAGCTTTACATACTCCAATTATCACTTCTTGATCTGAGTTGGCCACGGCAACACTTAGCTCAGAAGCATGACTTATGAGAATGATATAACAAGTTAAAACACCATTTATTGAACAAAGTAGTCCTGAAATACATCCTATGACCTTAGCTAGCCTAGCTGTTTAATTGCCATAATCTTAAAAGAACAACACAAATAGAATGAGTAGATTATTGGACATATATGCTGATGTGGAACGGGATATCATATCCCTTATCTCTTTACTCTCATTCTTGAGGAATTTCTTGGTTCTTCGTTGAACTCACACTAGAAAGAACAAACATAAGATGACAACAATCTGCACCTTTTCCCTGACCTGGTCCTTTTTGTGGGGATTGATTATGCATACTAATCTTCTTCTGATGTTAATCTTTTTATTATCCTCATCCTGAGTAAATTAGGCACATAACAGTAGCACTCCCTGTAGGCCTGTTGGCCTCTCTACAGGAATGCAGAAATATGCATTCTTCCTTTAATACATATGATTTTCTTAAAAAATGAGTTCTCCCAGTGTACAAGATTGTATTTGATCAAAGCACCAATGAGCATTTTCGAAGATATTTCTAAAGCCATGTTACAAAAGTGCTAGAAATATAATGTGAATGAAATTACATAACAAGGCTTTATATCTTTATGTCGGAGTCAACTGATGGTTTATATTGGAAGTTTGGGGAGTCTTTGTTGCTTAGTAGTTCATATAGCATATATCAAGAGTTTCGGTGATTCACAACCTTTCTATGTTAACTCTTTCCTTTTGTACCATATTAATACCAAATAATTTTCTCTGTCAATTCTGTGCTGATTCTTTTCAAAAACACTTATTTTCATGTTCAATTCTAGCATACTACTGTTCACTAGATTTGGAAAAGATGATCCAACGGAAACAAAAATGCTTAGCAAGTGTTTAGCTCTACATTGAGAATATGACCCAAGACTCAACGATACGTATAGAACTTTCTTGAGAAGATGACCTGAAGACTGAACAAATCTCAGCATGGAATCATGGTGTAAAAAGTCTGCACGTGTTTATTAATTATTTTCGTGTGCCAATGTTTTAGTTCTGCATGCTTAATTATTTGTTTTCACGTTTAATTGATATGTTATTATTATCCTGTCCTGATTCTGCTATCAATATTTCACATATTTAGTGACCATTTAATGCAACTTAGTTTCTGATATCCTATGCTTAATATTTTTAATATTTTGCTATCATATAATATTTTTGAGTAATTTGCAGAAATGATACATCCTTCATCTATGGCAAAGAAGCCGGCTCAAGATCGAAAACTTTTTGATCATAGGCCTCTGCGATTAAATGAAGATGATTATCAACGTGTTTGTAGGATTCCGAAACATAAAGTGAGCCACTAATTCAGTTGCAATAAAGACTCAACATTGTGTTTGTTATTTCTCTTTAGGATTATTAAGATGAGCTATTGCTTCTGCATTAGGGTGCCAATTTTAGAAATTTACCAGGGGTGATGGTTGACTCAGATAATAAAGCTCAATGGGATCCAGAGGTTGAAAGGGTTCTCTTACCTTCTGGGAAACCATTGGTAATATTTTCTCATAATACATTGTCTGAAGTTTAATTAGCTTTTGTTAATAGTTTCTACATTTTTGTAATTCAGGTTCCTGACTATGCCATGAGCTATAAGGATGGAAAATCCTTAAAGTAAGTTTTCTTATCTTTTGGCTACTTGGTGCGTCTATTGTCTAACTCATTGACATTAAATATATCTAGGCCTTTTGGACGTCTTTGGTGGGATGAAACAGTTGCCACAGTGGTAACAAGAGCTGAGCCTCATAATCAGGTTCTTTCTTCATTGTTTTATACTCCTGTTTCCTTTAATTCTTATGATTTTTTATCCTTTCCCAGTGAAGTATCTAAATATTTCTAGTTTCTCCTATGCTTTTTCCGTAATGATTTTAGAAATATATATTTTTAGATCATTATTCATCCGGAACAAGATCGAGTACTGTCTGTTCGGGAAAATGCAAGATTGCAAGGTTTTCCTGACCATTACAAGTTATTTGGACCTGTCAAAGAGAGGTAACTTTTCTTCAATTTCCAAATTGATTTTACACTTTTTTCCTTAATTGATACTGAAAATTACGATGGTCTAAAATGTAATGCTCAGCCTCTTGATCACTTAAAAAGCATATAGCTTTAACACATTGCTTACGTTGTGTGTTTTATTGCTTTTTTCTTTAAAAAATGAAAAAATGTCTATAATTAATTTAATGAATAGGAACATGATATTAAAAGATGAAATATTAAATTTTCTAAAAATAATTTTAAATATTAATCCAAACAATACGGATCTACTAAAAAGTACCATTACACTATATCATTATAAGCTTGCACTTACCATTCATAATTTCACATTCAGTTCATTTTCACAAATCATAGGTTCACAGTCACAAGCATAATAATATCATAGAATATCAATCACGTCAACAAAAAAGCCTGCCAGGATTAGCAAATAATGCAAGAGCAGATACATAACTACTTCTCTAAAACAAAGCAGACGGTATAATTAACATTGAAATACCGTATGCAAAGCATGTTATATTGAAATATTTAATATTATATCAAATTTTGTTAGGACTTGTGAGTCGAATTCGCCTTTAGGAAGTCACTTCTATTCGTAGTTGAACAAGGATTCTTGTGATTTCATGTTGGACAAGGGTTCTATTTGTGATTTCTAGTTCAATAAGGGTTATATTTGGAATAGCTAGTTCAACTAGGATTCTATTTGTGATTCCTACTAGCACGAGGATGCATGTATCCATGTATCCATGAATGCATCATGATGGAGAGAGGAAAGGTATGGTTGTTGTTAGAATATAAACTATAATCCTCAAGCCTTATCATAACTTCGGAGTTTTGATATATTGGTTAGAGGGACTTTCACATGGTATCAGAGCCAACCCCGTCCGAATCTTGATGGCCACGAGTTTAATGCAGATTTAAAAAAAACTGTTACCGCTACGTAAGTCCAGGTTTCAACCCATAAAAAAGGGCATTCAACCTGCGTGGGCATGTTAGAATATAAAACTATAAATCTCAAGACTTGTCATAATTTTGGAGTTTTGATATATTGGTTAGAGGGAGTTTTACAGTTGCTTTAGGATCTCTAGGATTAACGAGAATTCTTGTTAAGAGGTGAATCATTCTAAAAGGTGCTTCGGCCTTTGTGGGATAGAGTGGTGGTCCAAAGTTCATTCTTTTCTCAGTTTATTTAGTTGAAGTATTTTGATTGCTTTGAACACATCTCTTATGGTTTTTCTCCTTTCTTCTCTACACATAAAAATTGTAACTTCATTGTGGTGTTAGTCTGTGTGCTTACTGCCTAGTGACATATCTTGCAGAGAAAGGAGGCATCTTTCTTGCGCTTCCCCTATCAAAATAGTGCACGTAACATTGAGATTGCATAGTGTTATGTTGTGTCTGCATTGGTTAAAAACACTGTAACATTTAAAACTTACTACTTAATGCACAATAACAAGGTACATAGCACAATGTTGTACGCAGCTAATTTCCGCTAATAACTGCTCTTACATGGTTGTCAATGTAGTTTATTTCCAGTTGACATCAAAAGTACTTCACTTTGTTAATAATTGGAGGGTTGATTTCTTACAGCCAAACTTAAACAAATTTTCCTAGAATGTCCCTATAAGATGTTCCCAATCTGCTCAGGTGATGTGACTGAAAGTTTTGATTTAGCTTTAGCGAAGTATGTCTTTTGGGGAAATCAGTATAATCACCTACTTGGCCACCAGAACACCTCTTGTCGGCCTATCGTTGATAATTTATTGGCTTGCTATATTCCTATTGCAACACTTAAGAGGAGATGTAGGAGTCAATTGGTGCAATTATTTTGCTTTTATTTAATCTCAAACCAAAGGACTCACGCTCAAAATCAGTCAAATTTAGGTAGTAGACAAAACCATATTAGATAACTAGGGTATTGCCCATAGAAGCCTGCTGAATGCCAACAACGATGTGCAAGGTTTTGTCAGCTGTCCTTTTCTAAGCAGCTTGTTAAAACTCAGATGGGTTTTGTGAAAATGTAGCTTGCATTTGCAAGGTAGATTCAGTTATTCCAAGAACATGAAACTTCATGAAGTAACCCTTTCTTGTCGGAAAGTTCTAAGTGTCACTATTTTTTATGCTCTACCTCATTCGTCGAACTATAAATAAACCTTACCCTAATAGTGTATGTAATAAGCTGTTGATGGACATAACTGAGGATCTTTTGTGAAATATTTTGACAAGTTAGTTTGTATGGGGTAAAATAAGGTAAATATGCCTCTATAGGGCATCACCTAAAAAGCAACAACAGTCTCTTTCATTAGTTTCAACTTTTTCAGTAGCGCAACTTGAGCTTGCAATTTCTAAACCGATGGTCTGACATACTATAAATTCTGGTTTTAAGTGGGCGTTGAAATCGTAAAGAGAACTTTTTCTGTTGATTCAGAAAATTTGTGTTGCACAAGATTAATTTACATGACTCATGATGATCTATGTTCAAGCATATTCTCTGCTGGGGATTCCTGCATCAAAAAGCAAATTTTATTACGGTTTTTCCTTAGAAACCACCTTTAAAATACGGTCGTTATATAGAAGCCGCCTATGATTGTCAAGAAATATAGCAACCCCCTCTAAAGGGGTTTTGTATTACAATCAACCACCTGGACCCACTTTTTAGTTTCGTTTTCTTGGTAATAGATCCCATCCAACTTCCATTGAGGCTCTTCTCTCCAATATACTTGGTATTTTTCCAGCTAATTGTTACAGCAAAGGCGAAAAAATTACTTAATGAGAGGGTTGTGAGAGCATGTTCAGGATACAGATAATGTTTTTGATTGTTTTACATGCAACATTGTCTTTGTAACTTATGCCTATTGCAGGTATATCCAAGTTGGCAATGCTGTTGCTGTCCCCGTTTCAAGGGCGCTCGGATATGCGTTTGGGTTGGCTTATCTTGGGAAGGTTAATGAAGAGCCTGCCCTTGCTCTGCCGCAAAAATTTCCCTTCGAGATGTAGATTTTATCTTTGTAAGGCTGAGGTGCATTGATTTCAAGTATATATTACCCATTTTGCAATTGTTACATGGTATAGATTTACACGTTGCATCTTTCCTTTGGCATTTCAGATAGTCTGGTCAAGAAATTCAAAATTAGCTATAAGTTTGTTCAAACTATTCTAAATCAAGTTATTTGTGATTGATCTTGTAACTACATAAGCCAGCTGTGGTTTTCGTGAAGGATAATGGTCGATATATTTTGCTGGTTATGAAGTTGGCGTATATTGTCTACTTGCTCTGGATCATCGAGCTCTAACAGACTCACATTCAACCTGAACTTTCTTTTTTTTTTGTTGGTGGAATCAATCTTACAACTTTTGCACGTTGTGTTGACCTAGTGCGTATTTGTGACAAAATTACATTGATAGATGCAAATCTAAAGACTTATTCCTTTATTTTTGTAGTAATCACATTCTACATGTGACCTATTATTTATGAGGACTGATGAATTGTTTTACTGTTCTTGTATTGGAATATGTTATTTCCAGCGTAGGATGACGTTTTATCTTCCCAACTGATGTATTATGCAGCAAAATGCTCTTGTGATCTTTTTGCCTTTACAGAATGCAACTTGATTATTAAGGCTTTGTTTGGATATCATAGTTTTTTTTTTTTTTGTGCTTTTCTAAAAAGACCACCCTGGTGTTGTATTTTTCCTCTAAAATATTTTAAAAAAATCACGGTGAATATTTTTGGGCAACACTATTTTGACCATCTATAACATTAATATTAAATATATTGTCAATATATTAAATATTAATTATAATAGAATATATTATAATTGAAATGTGATAATATTTATTTTATATTATTATTATAATAAATATAATACAATATTTAAAAGTATAATGTGTTATAATATTATATTATACTTTAATATATTATATTATAATTATTACATATTATTTTAAAATAATATATTTAATTATTTTTTTATTTCAATTTGTTCTTGTTATATATTATATTATTAAAATAATATTATTTTACTACTGATATAATACTATACTATTGTTAATATAATATTAATATTAATATTAATAATGTATTATTACTAGTATATTAATAATAAATTAATATAATTCATACTTTAACATTATAGAACATATTATAGTTTATTAATAATACTTTATAATATAGTAATAACTTATGATATAAATAAATATTATCATATTATGAATTTATCATTATTACATTAACATTTGTTACGTTAATAAGTTCATATACTATATAATATATTATTTATTATATAATGTAATTAATATTTTTTATATCTTAGATTACATTTATTATATAATATATGCTATATAATAGATTATTACTATAATATTATTTTTATTATATTATATAAAATTTTATAATTATATTTATTAAAAATTTTATAATATTATAGCAATAATATAATATAATATTTATTTGATTATGTATTATTATTATTTTATCATTCATATAGTTTTTTATAATGAATAAATTATTTTGTAGTATTTTTTATTAATATATTTATATTATTATTAGTTTTTATGCACCTGCAATGCACGAGGTTAAATATCAAAATAATTAAAGTTTTTTATTTATTTCATTACTATAAATTAGTCAGATTCATATTGAGTTTAAATCTGTAAATTTGGATCATTAGATTTGCTATAATTTTTATTTAAATATTATAAAAAATCAATGTAATGGATTTTTATGCTAAACTGGGATCAATATACTTAACTGAGACATTTTAATTGATTCTTTAAGAAAAAGATATCAATTGACATAATAAAATCTTTAAGCAGAATAGTAAAAGAAAATATGTTTAATTGATACTACATGTTATATTCCAAACTCTATTAATCCCAAGCTATAATATGGAGTCAAGCATGAATAACAATGTCATTATGAACTATAGTTCTAGTAATAAAGAAATCACATTTCTCATTGCATTGGAAAAAGGAATTGAACAATACTTTTGGACATTATCAGCTCATGTTTTATAATAAACAATCTCAGAAGCAAACGTTTAAAAAAATGAAACACGACAAACATGATATATACTTTTGGCGATTATGTCGTCAGCGATTCTCGGACAGGTCATCAATTGTCAACCCACCGTCACGAGTCTCCTTTGGGTATTGATAAGTATTTTTCAACGCCTACAGTATTAATGATTAAAGAATGAAATTTATAAGTATTTACTAATGTTTGTTGCATCTTCCTTGAAAAATGCTTCTTCAATTGAGACAAAGTTGTTCAATATGCTCTCCAAGTGGAAATCAGTTGGTGTTTTTTTGATAGATATGTCTTTTATTAATATTAATTCAAGTGGCTTGTGGACACTTGAAAAAGTTAGGTTTATTCTTTTCACTTCTCCATTTGAAATGAAAACAATTTGATTCTT
>JBAKGM010000139.1:24700741-24717303 GCA_037177215.1 Asparagus racemosus
TGGACGTAGGCAACTTGCCGAACCACGTAAATCTCGTGTCTTTACTGCTTTATTGTGTTCTTGCCTGGTTTGTTTACCTGTTTGTCGGGGTTTTCTCGGAAATACGCTGCCGGCGTGCGCCCAACAGACTTGATTCGAACCTCGTTTAATCTATGTTTCGGTTGTCATCAGTCCGTGTTTTTGTCGTGATATTTGTTTGCTTGTGCTCTCCGTAACAATCAGGTATATCTCTTGCTCTCTTGCTGTCCGTGTGAGGGTAGGATCTCTGGCATCGTGGACCCTCCTAACGCTGTTGCTACTCTCGCTATCCCTACAGCCATTTTTGATCAGGTTAATTGCGTTTATCAAACTTTTTTACTTCTCTGTCTGAATAAGTGAATAACTTCTGCTCTCAATGTTGAAAATGAAGGATGTTCGTCCAAGATCAGCTGGGAGAGTACCAACAGGACCGAGGGTGGAGAAGAGAATGCCAGATGTGTTGAAGTGCAGATACGGTGGGCATTTACCTGTAACGAAGAATCTGAGTCAGTCTGATTCGAATTAGTGCCAGCAATTCGAGGATGGATTTGTAATGGAACAAAGTCTCAAGAGTGATTTACCTGAAACTAGAAATGTCTGTAAGGAAAATAGCAAGAGATCAACCTGGGAGTTCGTGCTTGCTGTATATTGTTTCCTCAGTAGATGTGTAGGTCTGCAGACAATATAGATGCATTCAACTGAGGGAATACTGAGATTGTGGAAATCCTCTATTAGTTTTATAAGAGCAGCTAAATATAAGTAATGTCTGAGTCAAAAAGAAATTATGAACAGCTTACACAAAGTTTTTATATCACCCATAAAACAATTAGTCAATGGTCTAACATTTTGCGGTAGTATAATATTTTTGCTAATGCATATGCTAATGACTTTCCAAGTGCTATCAGCACAAATTTGCTCCGTCACACTTATGACCCCACATCTTTTATGATAAAACCTCCAGGCAAGAGAATTCTTCAGATCATGTGCACGTGCATGTCCAACAAACTGGAATAGAAAAGAGATGATGATGATAAAAGAGCACCAAAATTGAGTAACCAAGAGAAATTTTGTTGAGGATGAGAGGAATTTTGCTACAAATAAACACCAAACCCACATTTTAAAAAAAAACAACTCTCCCCCTCTCTCATATCCTTCTCTTTTCTAACAAAACCCAAACATACATTTGCCTTTCTTATCAAAAAAGAGTTTAAAGGCCATTCATTCATCCGCAAAGAACAGAACCCCCTTACATGTATACCTACAAAATCTTTTCACCTCTATTACAAATCTATGAAACTGAATTCTTTGTGTTTCTTGAAGGCGTGGACTTCAACTCCTCTGGATTCGTTGAACCCCCTGGGCTCTCCGACGTATCAGAGCTGCTGCTTTCGCCATTCTCCCCTTTATTCGACCACAACTTGCTCAGTAACTTCTTGGGCATCAGAGACTTCACCTTTCCATTCTCAACCTTTTTCGTAGCTCCTCTACCAACCAAATTCATAGACTTCATCGAGCTGAGGTCCCCAGCGTTCCAATAGTCGTCAGTGTTGGTTGTGGCCGCTGACCTTGAGCTCCTGTAGGAGGCTCCGTTCTCTTGAGGGAGCAGAGAGTGGGCAATGCCTGGGGGATCGGGCTCGTCTGCAGATGATGATGATTGTTGCCTCATCTGTTCGAAGAATAGGATTTGGACAACGAGGCGGAGCGGAAGGAGGTCGTTCTGGACAGCGTGCATGCAGGTGTCGGGGGTCAGCTTCTTGATGTCGATCAGGCTGCACATCTTCTTCTTCTCAGTTTTGGTTAGATCTTGGTGCTCCTGATCCATGAAGAAATCAAGAAATGAATGCTTTTTAATCGAACGAATTATGAAACCTATGCAAGGAGAGGCAAGTACCCTGTTCAGCTGCATTCTCCAATGGGTTAATTGGAGATACTTCGTACACTATCACTGATTTGAACTTAATATCCCTCTAGCTTTATTGTTGCAGATAGACCCCCTGAATGTTTTTTAATTACTCTTTTACCATCAGGGGTCCATTTGTCCCAAAAAAACAGTTCTTTTTCACTAAACGAATGAAAAAACTTCACTCAGGGAGGCTATATGCATCAAAAAAACTAGAGGCGCAGTCAATGGAAAACAATCCGCAATTAACCCTTCCCTAATATTTAGGTCTGTTTGTTTCCATCTAATTCTTAGGAATCAAAGGAAAGAATTCTATCGCAGATTTTGTAGAGAAAGAAAGAAGGGGCCCCACATTCAACTTTCCGTTCAGCCAAGTCACATGAACGCTTTTGAAAGAAATTGTGATTTTGAAGAATTCTGAACTTGCCAGATTTCCAAAATACAAATTTCGGAGTCAAACAGACCCCTAGAATTTCACAATACGACAATACTGATAATAGCACGTACTTCTGAAAGAATTTGATTGTATGCCCTATCATTTATGTCAATGGACCAACAGATTAACGAAAAACATTTTCATTTCATGAGGAATATGAGAATTTACCTTGAGATACATGTCAATAGCCCGATAGAGTCCATCATGCACAGGCCTTGAAGAACTTGATACCATCTCAGCAAGTTTAATGAACTTTGAAACAGGTAGTTTCGGATCCTTTGAAGCCTCAACAAGGTATCTATCGACCAAGTTAGCTACAATTACTTTTGAACTGGCCGAGACAGAAACTGGACTTCTAACCTCCTGAAGCTCTTCAGAGGTCTCTGGGCTCATTCGACCACTTCCTTGCTCCTGCATCAAAAACTCCTCAACGATATCGAAAACTGTATCAACATCAAATATCATGTCATCCCCTTCTGAGCTCGGAATTAAAAGATCTGAAACTGAAGCTTCATGTAACTGCCTTCCTATTCTCTTTACCAAATCTTTAATACAATTCTCTCTAGAATCCACCAGCCTTTTAGCTTTAAGTAGCTTTAGCAAGAAACTGCAGGAGATAGAACCATTTTCGGTAGGCAATAGCCAAATAATGGTGTCTAAATAAATACGATATCTCACAGTATCTCCGTGGTTTATAATACCTTTGCTGAAACCAGGGAGTTTTTTATATGTGTAAGTCTTTAAAGCTTCTCCTATAACTCGTGGATGTGATTTCCCTTTAGTCTTGATAGCCATTAAGACCCTTTTGTACGAATTGATTTCAAGTTCAGATAGGTCCTCAACCCACCAATCTTTAGGTACTACCTGTTGTTTTCTCACTCCATTCCATTCTGAATCAGTACCATTCTCTAAAGAAAGCTTCTTTCTATTATAGGTATAAGACCATTGAACCTCAGAAGGATCGATGGAAGCCTTGGAAGCTATTGAGTCTATACAATGGCTGACCACCTTCAAGTTTTCAGACCAAGGTAGAAGAGGCTTTGTAGTTTGAAGTGCAATTATTGAATCCTTCCAGCTTCGGAAAATACTAGAGTTGAGGAAAACGTCGATCTTGTAGATGAGATTTCCTTTGTCAATAGATTCATGCATCTCGAGATACTCTGCTGCACATCGAGCAGCGACCACATTGTAGGCATTGAGGGTGACTATCATGCCATAGCAAAACTTGGCGCATATTTCAAAGGCAGAAGGACCACCGGGAATGTCAGAAATGTCGATCTCATCATTGCTTTCCTCGCTAACAGCTGCCACCAACTTCTTCAAGCGAGAACTCTTAGACAAAAGAGGAAACTGCAGAATATAGAAGGTGGAATAATATTTAAATGATCAGGAGAGAAGGATGAAACAAAATGAATGAAATTATAGTAAAGTCTTACACTCTAAACAAGTTGAATATGATGATTATATCATCATATATGAATAGCCAAACAATAGTTACATGATTATAGATAAGTGACACAAGAAAGTTTAATAAATCATTCGGTGGAACCTTATTGAGTATTTGACTAACAGTAGCTTCTCATATGTTCTTAAAAGATTGTTAGGGAACAGGATAAGAGAGAGGATAAGGGTTAGGGTTTTTGAGGGGTGACTCTGGTACCATGTTAATTGTGAGGTTCAGAGAGATTAGAGAGATGATTTACTTGTCCTCTCTACCTTTATTTATAATAGACAACTAATACAAATCCTAATTACATAAGGGATTAAATAACTTTGTAAACACAAATTTCTTTCCAAATAAACTAAGGTCTCTCAGAACAAAGACAAATAATAGAAGAATTACAAGGATGGAGGCACATGAGAGAACAAATAAGAATCTGGGAAATATGGAAAATGAGCCATGAAGAGAATAAAAGAGTTTCACGGAACTTCAATCCATGACATTTCATGGAACAAAAGAAGAGTATTAAATATGTATATACTTCATTGACTAAAATCTAATACATGTAAGAGAATAAGCAGTCTGAATACCTTGTGCAGATAAAACTTCACATCTCCAACATTTACGATGATGTCAGTCGCCAATTCAGTTGCTACAAACCTGCAGAAACAAATGTTCAAAGCAATTCAAAAAATAGCATAAACTTTAATAGCATATGCAGTAAACTAATTGATAGGCATATTGATGTGTGGAAAAGGGAATTCCAGTGTGAATGTAATGTAATGATTTCCAATGCTTTGACATACATACATCTATAAGCTTCAGGGCAATAGCTTTTCTATACACAGCAGTCTCTTGCACATTATAACAGATATGGAATCTGAAACACAACCAACTTCTTTTGATGGATTCTGAATCTGTCATCGTTGAGCACCAAATAAATGCATAATGGTTGAATTTTAGCAATCTCTTGGGTAATGTCCAATTGCATCATCTCCCTTGACCATCTAATGTTCTTTACATAATAATATATTTTGTGGCTCTTATTAAATGATTGAGTACATGATCCCGATACAACGTAAAAATTACAAGGTAGGGTTTGCAAATAGTGTGTAGTTGCTATGTGGGGGACGCAAAGGGTTACAAGGGATTCATTAACCAAACATGCTTTCACTGAGTTTTGGATTTGACATAAGGTAAAGCTCTATTTTAGAAAATAAAATAGCGGAATCTCCCTCTTTCCCTCTCTATGAACACTGGCAATCCTGCTCCATATTATTATTTTCATCAAAAAGCATTTCTGCTATTCTCGATCTCTAAAACTACTACTTCATTCATCAAACGAATTGTTAGAGAAAACCACTATAAGTTTAATTCATTTCGTGGTGCTTACGTATAACCTAGTCCATAGAGTTACTAAATTCATGCCTTCAGGCTTGTGGTATTTTTCTGGTATTAGGCAAAGGAGTGTCTTCTGCATATATAGATTTTGAGGATTTGTTTCTTACCCTAGATAAATTAAAGTTTTCCAGCCCTCTAACAATACTAATCTATTTTGAGGAAAACTGCTCAATAGTCCACAGTTTCCTTGATAAAAAATTTGGAGCCAAGCTGAATGTTGGCATAGGTTGATATATAGTCTGCTGAAGATTTGGTAAAGCTTTGTGGAGCCGTATAGAGGAGTTGCACCCTAAAGCTTTGATCCCATTTAACCCAAAAAGGCTTAAGCATTGTTTATAGATATATACTTGTTCAAGTTATTTGTAGCACTAGTATATCAAACTATGGTTAGTTTTTTTGCTATGTAGAGAAAGCTCTGTATACAAAGCTTTATCTATATCATAAATTTCATAGGTACATCTCATAAATTT
The DNA here is from genome assembly GCA_037177215.1 of Asparagus racemosus. Lineage (NCBI taxonomy): Eukaryota > Viridiplantae > Streptophyta > Magnoliopsida > Asparagales > Asparagaceae > Asparagus > Asparagus racemosus. The sequence continues at coordinate 24,706,408 of JBAKGM010000139.1, forward strand.
TCTTTGAACTAGTTAGCCTATATGCCCAACCTCTTCCAACATTCAACTTGTAATTCACAAGTATATATTTTGTGCAGTTATTTTTTTCCAAATAAATCAACATCTTGTGAATTTAAATGAACCCTTAGGACCTTACCTAATCCGCAATATGACCAAACTCTATCAATTGCCTTGCAATTAGAAATTGGATACTTTCCCCCAAAAATGTCACATTTAAGACAGTTAAATACTCATTTTTCAAGGAAAATACAAAGATTTTATTAGGCAGAACATCCTTAATTTTTCATTATATGTAGAGAACTTCAGATGGTTCAGAGAGCCTAAGAGCATACTGAACAGTGCAGCATTGACTAGATCTAGAAAGAACAGGTAAGATTGCACCAAAAGTGCATGAATTCGATATAGAGATTGTTCGTGTGCAAATCCATGCTCTTTCAAAATATAATTTCTCATTAACAAAACAAAAATTCAAACTCTCTACTTTTTTTATAGTCAGAAACCCAGTGATTTCTTAAAAGCTAACGCAATTTATAAAGATACGAGCTACATTGTTCGGTCATTACACCATAATTCAAAACAAGGAACAAAATTAAATTTACTAGGAAAATCGAGAATAGTTTTCTAAAGAAAAAAAGTAACAAATTACATCTTTTGTCTAACATGGCACATGTCACATGTTGCCCATCACTACACTCTCATACTGAGATCATCAAGAAGGCAGATCCTGGACAGTTTGGCTTAAAACTAATAACCGCATTCAGTGTATGAAATTGCGCTGGGGCCAAAGGACACCTTTTAATTAGTATATACAATTGCAAACTATTTGACAATGAGAAGCATGAGTCGAATGAAAATTGCCCAACATCTACAAATACAGGGGGTTGCATTATTGCATTCAGAGTTAATAATCTAAGTTCATAATCTAAAACAAGTACCAAAATCAAGCTGTTTTGTCATTTCACAGAAATAAATGGATAAGACATAAGGAATTTTTACCTGATATTGTTCCCGTTTGTCTGAAACGAATCGGGCTCTGATCCAAGCTTCATATACTTCATTGTTGGAACAAATTTTTGATCACAAAACACAAAACCCCACCTTAACAACAAAAACCAAGAACCGGGCAAACAACGAAAATTTCCGACAAGAACAGGTGAATATTGAAAAAAGAGGTAAACTTTCTCTTGTAGAAGAAGAAGAAGAATAGTAATTGGGATTTAGATGATAATGGCAGTGGATTGAATGGAGTTGGCAAAGCAAGAGAGCAAAATATGCGGTGCGTTGTTCCCCCGGCCCTTAGCAAAAACGATTAAGAAATGAGTAATTATTAATTAACAATTAATTAATAAGAGCAGGGATAATTAAGAATTAAGAATTAACAAGAGCAGAGACACCCAACAAGCACTAAACTGACACCCACCGCCACTCAAATGTTTCTTAATACTCTCTCTCTCTCTCTCTCTCTCTCTCTCTCTCTCTAACTGCTTCACTCTCTCTAAAGTAAAAAAAAAAAAAAAAAAAAGATTTTGATATTGAGTTCTGGTGTTAAGTGCTGAGGTTAGTTCCAAAGCCTCTCAAGAATAGAGAATCCACATTCTTCAAATCTCTATATTCCCAATCACCTGCAGAAACCAAAGACAGCATCTTGGGGTGAGGGGAGTTTAGCAGTGAAAACTGAAGACAGAGAGCATCTCATTTTATATGGTAAGAAGAGAGTATAAGGAGACCAAAATCAACAGCTCCAGATGGAATCTGATCAATTTGGTAAAAACCCAGATTAAAGCCTCACAGTAATTAACAAGGTAAAGGCTCGGAAATGGGAAATTTACATAAAAAAAAAGATGGAGAAAATAGAACCCATGTGATGACTCTCGGCACTTGCTGAAGAAAATATTAGAGTAATTTTTTTAAGGAAAAAGACTGTAAAAACCCAAAATAATGAAAACCCATCAAGGGTCATGATTCAAATGAAGAAGAAGAAAATCACTAGCCAGAAGCTAAAAAGAACACCCAGGAATATTTCGATGGGCAAGATTGAGAAGAAAGAAAGAGAGGATTTTTAGAGGAAAGGACATGAAAATTTTCAGTTTACCTCTGCCTCTCTTCATTCAGGTGTTCCTTCGAGAATCAACCCCAGCTTTAAATCCACACAGGAAATCTAGAGCTTATCACTAACAAGAGATTTGCTTGTTTATATACTAGTAAAGATCTTGCTTTACTTTCTTCATCACTCTCTGTACGTGTGGATTTATTCCTTTGTTTTTTCTTGTTTCCTTTCTCCGCTCTTTCATGCGATCCTAGCATACACGGGCTGAGTATTTGTATACTAATAAGCTATAAATTATATATTAAATATCTTTATTTGATAGCATGTACAGATGTCATTATGGATATATTATTTTTAATTTTCACTAAATTATTGATATAGGCAACCTATTTAAGTTCATATCCAAGTTTTCATGATACAAGATCTAAGATCAATTTTGATGATACGAGATTTTTTAAGATGGTCTAATGGCATTGATGAGCTCTAATTAGAAAATTTTATTTATTTATTTAAGTCTTGAATTGACATGAGCTAGTTCTTAGTGTGCTTTATCTTATATCCTACTAGCATTACAACTCGCTCTTTGTTTAATCACTCACACATCCTCTGTAGTCTTTTATTATCCCCTGAAATTGAAATAAACAGTGATGACTAGGTAATTAGATCCTCTCCTTGCCGTCTAATCGGAGAAGATCTCAATCCCAGTGAGCACACGCATCAAAGTTTTAGGATGGATATGAATTGTTTGAATGACACAATTAATTAACACTTTAAAGATCGAGAGTATGCAGTAAAATTATAATGTTTACTTCTTTTTCTTGAGTTATCAGCTGGACTGCAATGCTAATATGAGTCTAATAATTATCAATTTCAACAGGTTCAATCACATGCACCTAGAAAAAGTTCTTACTAGAAAAATTTAAAAAAGATCACACTTATGCTCTGTGTACATCATTTGATTGTGTGTCAACCTTATCATAGAAGGCAACCACTTTCCAAATGCAAATTATAAGGATGAATATATGATATATAGGAGGAGCAGTATTTCTTTCAAAATAGAATACTATGTGGGAAAATCTGCACTACACATGTTCCATGACAATTACTAAGGGGCTGTTTGGCTCCTCCTGGTAAAAAGAGATGAAAGTTACTGTAGTGCAGAATCACAGATGATTCTTGATTCTAACGCTACAGTAACTTTCCTCCAAAATCCTTTCTTTTGGAGAGGCTTTGCTGCAAAGCTGCCACCTAGGATTTTTTTTTGCCACGTCAACATCCAATTGCACAACCAAACAATGTAAAAAAGAGGAAAGTTACTGTAGCTCTGGCAGCTACAAGCTACAGTGACTTTCACCCCAAAAACATCCAACCAAACAGCCCCTAAAACACTTCCTCTACAAGCCTCTTGCTTGGATAAGAACGTTCTACATAGTGTGTGACGTTCTGAAAAGGTTTATACTTCATACATAGACACTGAATACTATTGTTTCTCTATGATATTTGGTCTCTAGAGAGTTACAAGTCAAAGATGATGCATCTTATCTTTGGTAGGATGCTGGGGACCAAAACCAGGCATTTGTTTCGAGTGTAAGCAACAGTACAATATGTAAACAAACCATTGTCAACGCTTATAATATTGAACGTGAAGGTTAGACTGGGGATCAAGTGAACTTGAAGTGTCAAGGAACATGCATGAGTCCTTCAGATCATAAAAAAGTTCAAACTATATGATATTTGGATAGTTTAATAGACTTCATATTATCAGATAATCAAGCTAGCTTAGGCATGACCTTTAGTTGGACATACACAAGACTTTTTACAGGATATGTAACTTATAAACTAGTTAAAGATCTTGAATTTAAAGCACATATGTATGTCAAAAGCAACTTATAAGGTTGGTTTCTTTAGTAGAAGAGACGAGATGGAAGTATATATGTAACTATTCCGCTAAAAATGGATGACAAAACTAGTGTGAGATGATGTGTCATCTATTCAATAGTTATTTAGAGACTTTTGGATTCAACATATATTCAATGATCTCATGTTGAAACTTATTGAGACGACGTTATTAGCATTGACGTCCAATTGAAAACCCTAGAAAATCCTCTATTTACAATGTCATATGGTATTTCATTACTAATTGCGTTTATATAAATCAACCAGTATTCAGATATGAGCTACTAGGGAAATCTAATTACTAGCCTCAAATCTTCTTTCATAAGCCTTTGTTAGCTAGCTTGCAATTGAATAATCGCCTCCCCTTCACCCACACAATCACCGCCATTAGAAACTAGTGGCATGTGATGCTGACTCAATCATTATAAATTGAGAATCTAAGGGCATGCGTAGTACTAACCATTTTATAATATCTTGATTATGCTTAGCATCTCCTTATCAAATATTTTGCTTCAAGAACATGATCATTATCTAAATAAACAAATAAAATTGATTATAGAACAATTAATTCACTAGGATTTATGATTTTGTTAGTTTTTTTTAATCAAATTATATATGAAGATCTTGCTCCTCCATCGTATCCTTAATCTAGCCTCCCATATATTAACATTTACCAAAATCATCAAGTGGGCAAGTTTAGTAGCTTCACCAAGAATTTTGCTCAGGACACAATGAAAGGGCTAGGCTGGGACATTAGTCCGACAAACTTGATCTGGCTTGGCGAATTGAGAAAGTGTTCATTACATTAGAATGAAAATCATAGAAATAAATGATAAAATAAAAAAGACAATCACTTACATACATACCCTCATGATCTAAGCAGCTAACTTCCACAAGTAGTACATCATGGGTGCAGTGCCTACATGACTGCACTTCCTATCAGAACCACCACATGCAAGTGGGTGGTTCTAAACCTCAACTTGGGGTTGAAATTCCAGTATTTCCGCTCTACTTTTCCTATCGGAGGGTCAGAATCACCCGCTCACACGCAAACGGTTTTGATAGGATGAGCACTCATGCTACTACTCTGATTTCCTAGAATTAGAGCCCAACAAGCTTTTGAGAAGAATTAATTAGAGCCCATCATGTTGGATATGTCTCCCTTCACGGAAGGGCAATGGGCTCACCTGTTCCATACCCACTTTTGGAAAGTGGCTTGGTCTGGTCCCTTTGTTTGGCTTGTATGGATTTTCCTCTCTAGGCAGACCTTGTGGTTCTCAAATCTGTTAATGCTAGTGCTTGGCTCATGTCATGTTGAATCCTCTAGTTGTACAATTGATTCCATTTTTCACACAATGTCAATAAGAAAATTATTCTATTGAACGGTAGACAGTTGTGATTGAACATGTAAATTTTCAGTCTTTCTAGTTACATTAGAAGGAAAGTATTGAAATCTAATAAATCAAGCTACATCCCTCCAAAGCAAGACTGGGGCTCATAATTATGAATTTGGATCCTCTTCAGCGTCACTTTATCAGTAGAAAGACCATTTCATCAATCATAATATCTGATAACATATATGCGTTTATGATTTATTCAAAGTGTAACTAACACCATACTCTTACGAGATGGTTTCTACAATGTCCACTCATAATAAATTATAACAGTTCACTAAATAACAGACGATTAGAGTTGAGAAAGTGATCTCTATGATGTAGAACCATAGGGAATATAATTGCACAATTATAATGCTTATTCCCTTGGACGTTGGATAACTTTGATCAAGTAGCCTTTTGTGAAACATCAAGACATCATCCTAGAAAAGTGATGGGAGACATGAATATATATAGTAGGGACAATGGGGCACCATCCAAACATGAGAAGGTGCATGAAGAAGACGCAAGAAAGACTCCCACATGGATTTTGGGTCCCTCTAGTTGTGGCAAGAGATCCGTATCTTCATTTATATGTGTGTCTCCATGTGTGGGGAACTCTAAAAGCTTACACCATTTACCAAGTGGGGGATTGGAGAGAAGGGTCCAAACAAGAGAGGCTTTTGTTGATTGGTGCAATCCATGGCCTATGGCTAGTTTACAAGCATAAACGTTTGAGATTGAGTTGGGCAGAAAGCAAAAGGATGATGAAGGGATGGAAAGACGTGACGGGAGGGCGTGCTTGGATAATATGTAAAATATTTGAGAAATTAAAAATTTTGAGGGATTTGGTGTGACTAATATAAAAGTGGCAAATTTTATCTAAATAAATAATTAAAGTGGCATCATAATAGCCCAGTAGTATCTAGATGTTGCAATTCATTCATAATATGACTAGGGTAAATTTCACATAACCCCCTTGAATCTGACCACTAATGTAATAACCAACCCAACCCCAACCCTGTGGACCCCCCCAGCACCCCCCCCCCCCCCCCCATGTGAGAACGAGGCCTAAAGCCCACTTGAGAATGTGTGGGATTTTTTAGTCTCACATCGGATATTTGAGAGAGCACTATACATTGGGGGGTCTATAAATATAGACCTATTCTTTTTGTTTTACATGTGTGAGAGTGTAATTTTGAGCACTTCTTTGAGAGAGCTATTGTGAGAAATCTAAGAGATTATTAGAGGATTTTATTTGTGAGATTTGTAAACCCTATTTATATTCTCTCTCTAATAGTAGATTTCCCCCTCATTACCCCGTGGACGTAGGCAATTCGCCGAACCACGTAAATTCGTGTGTCTTGCTGTTTAATTGATTTGTGATAGCTTTTAGGTTCCCTCGACAGATCAGTCGTAGAACTGATGAGAGGAAGAGTAGATATCTCACATTGTTGAGATATGTGCTTCAGATTCTTGTTTCTTTAGAGAAACAGAATTTAATTGTGATCTTACTCTCTTGTTGTGCACCAGAGGTGCTGCCAAAATTTCCACTGCGCACAACAAGTGGTATCAGAGTGCCCGGGTTTTGACTTGGGGTTTGTTCGAAGGATTCGCTGAAGGATTCTTATTTGAAGAGTTAGATCTATAACATGGGTGAACCAAGCAGATCGGGATGTCTCTTATGAAGGCGATACAAAATCTAAGCATCAATAACACAAAGATTAATGTTCCAAAATTTGACGGCAAGATCAATTTCGGTTTATGGAGATGCCAAGTAATGGATGTATTGGATGCACAAAATTTAGAGGAGACTCTTGAGTTAAAAGAGAAACCTGAGGACGTGCATGATAAGGTTTGGAAGAAGATGAACAGAAGAGCTTGGAAAGCTTTAATTGTTTTTCTAACAACAAAATGGGAGGAAATGTGAAATTTTTAAATTGTAAAAGATGAAAATTTGTGGAAGTTAGAAATTAATTTTGAAAAACTTTTGAAAATTTTATTTTTGTGGAGAAGGAGAGGAGAGTTTTTAAACAAGATAAGCCTAGTTATAGGAGAAACTTGAAAAACATGTATATCATGTTTCATGTATGCACACATATAGGGTTTGCATATCATATTTCTATCTCATGAAACTGAGTTTACACATTCCTTATATCTCAAACATTTGTATTTTTTATTTCAAAATTTTCTGTTTGTTGTTATCAAAAGGATGAGATTGTTAGGACTGTGTCTTTACAATTGACTTTGTCTGATGAATAACAAACTTTCATATAGTCAAATATATATTTGAAATGTTGTATATGAGTTACAAAAAGTTAGCATCAGAGCTAATCGTGGAAATATATAAGAAGCTAACGTCAATCTTGAGCATATGGGAGTGTCTGTATTTTTGTCATGAATCTACAGAAATAAAAGAAACTTAATTTGGAGACGTATACTCAAGATATGAATATTTTAGCGAGACAAGTCGAATCAATTAGCAGCAGGTTAGCAACATGCATGGTGCCGAAAACTTGTATGGGTCATAACTTTTAACTCGGTTATCAGAATTATTATTATAATAGCTTTTAGGAAAGCTCTCAATGTGATTTGTTCATCGTCAATGATTTAAAAATTATCAATGACTAAATTTTCTAGAGATGTTTCAATCATCGATGACCGAGTGTGATCATCAATGATCAGGTGATCATCGATGATTAAACTCAACTATCGATGATTACGTTGCTGATTTTAGAATTCTCATCTAATTTTGGATTCAATCTGAGTCATTCATTTCTAGGGGTATATAAGCTTTTTCCTCAAGATTTTCATGGGAATTCCTGACCTAAATCAGAGAAAAAAAGAAAGAGGAAAAGAGAGAGTTAGGGTTTCAATTTGGTGAAGTGATCTTTCGCAGGCTTCTCAGAAAGCATCATTGACGTCGTTTTTTATTATTTGATCATCGTCCTTCGATGAGTGCTGCCCTTGGATCTCATCATCTTATTGTTCTTCCAGATCTCCACAAAAAATCTTTTGAAAATTAATCTCAATAAAAAGGGATCTAAGATCTTTCTGTATTACGCTTAATTGATATTTATTTTATTGTATCAAACTTATTTTTACGGGGCACTCAAGCTGGTGTGAATTGATAGTTTATGGCGCACTTAAACTGGGGTTAATTGAGGGATTGCTAACTAGCTAGGGCTAGGGATACTCATGTGTGAAAAGTTTAAATTAGACGACTAGTATGGGAGAAAATAGGATATCGGTCTTTTTAGCCTCCTAAATCAGATTTGTGATTCAAGAGAATTTCACATAGTGAGGAAGCCCTTCGCAAGAAGGAAGAGTGGGTAGGATTGTTTATCCGATTGTTTATCCAAAACACTATAAAATTCTCGTGTGTTCTAGCTGTGATTTGTTTTAAGTTTATTTGCTTTGTTTAATGTTTTAATTTTATATTTTATTTCCACTGTATATTATATGTGATACTGAAAAATAGTAGGCAATCCTATTCAACCCTCCCCCTTCTAGCCCCACCCTTGCATCTTAAATCCAACGCATACTATATATTGTATCATAGAAATGACTAAGTGTTAATCACATTCTAAGAGATGACACGTGTCTCAAATTAACTGTACGCTAACCCGAGTCGACCTTATGAAGGCTGAGTCAAAAGACGCCTTCACTCGGACCCTTCCAAGAGGGTCGAGTCGAAAGGCATCCTCACTCGGGCATTGCTGCTAAAACCAACTTAGTGTATTATCACTTAGTTGACCAAGTCGAGAAGCGCCCTCATTCAAAATGGCCAAGTTGAAAGGCGTCTTTTCTCAACCTCCCTCGAAAAGCTGAGACGAAAGACGGTCTTTCTCAAACCCATCAACGACAGCTAGCCACCATCACATTAAATATATGATCGGTATCATCATTACACCACCACCAAAAGTCATAATGACTCATCGAACAACGTTAGCACCTTAACTCCCCTATCACCGTCACATTAATCACAAAAGTGACTCAGACTACCCACTGCTAACGCCTGTAAAGTATCAACTGAATAAGCTGACTGCTTGGACTTCGCTGAAATTACCCAACTACCCTCTGGATCTACTATAAATAGGCACATTGCCTATTGCATGAAGGTACGCAATTTTCACACTACAACATACAGTAATCATACTTTCCTTCATCTACCTGAGATCAATACTGACTAGACAAACGGAGGAACCATCAGAGAACCCAACTCCGATCCTCTTACATATTGTTTGTATGCAGGATCGAACCCTCTGCTCAATAATCAACCATCAAAGAAGATTGAGGGACCCTAAACTCTCTATAGCTCACACTAAACCCTACTGTTAAACATCTGACATCAACACTATACAATGTATAATTTCATATTATAGGGTGCATAGCTAAATATCTTATTGTATATAGCTTTATTCTTTGTATTTTATATTTTGGGTTTAATATAAATAAATCTTGTATTTAGGTTTATTGGAAGATCGAGAACTAGATGGGTTTTTTGGTAATGAAATGGGAGAAAAAACTTTGGATATAAGCAACACAAATAATTTCTAACTAAATTAGTCTCTTCAAACTAGTACCTGAAGACTACTACACGCAAAAGTGTGGAGTCCTTCCAACTTTGATTGTCATCAAAGTTGATGAGTTACCAAGAACCCTACAATTTTGGGTGTAATAATTTGAAAGTAGTTTGTATAGTATTAGTTAGTTATCACTGAAAAAAGAAGTCTAATAGGGACAATGAAGGTCTCAAAGTTGGATGGTGTCACAGCGCCCTATCACGCGTATATGTGCCTATTGGGTTCCACAGTTTAGCACGAGTACACGTTTATATTGTTTGATTAATTTCTTCAATACGTAGCAGTAGTTCTCCTAAAATTAACAACAGTATCATCTATAGACTACTCGGTTAATCCTACCTAGGTTCCTTGAACGTGTGCTTGGAACAACCAAAGTGAGGTTAAATGTGATCCCAACTGAACTCATGGTTTTCTAAGGCATGAAGATGCTTAATTCAGCGCAAAACATATATGGAGGTTTGAGAGTAACTGTAATGATTCAAGCGCGCTAATCTTTTCTAACGATTTTCTAGTAGATCGTGAATTATTAAAAAAAGAATTAATTTCAAATACACCTACTGTTTTACAATGGTCGATCACTTATTCAGCCTCACTTTTTTGTTAACACGTAGGCCTCTACATGGCTAAACAAAATTATATATCTTTCTGTGACTAGATATATACTATAGAGATGTATGTATAAGAGATGCATGTTAAACATTTATACGAGAACAAGAGACCTCTCCATAACCCGCGGAAATATCAGAAAATCTTTTTTCAATACATTAATGTCCCGTGGCATCTATGTGATTGATGCTAATAAGACAGAAAAGATAATTGCATTTGTACATAAAAGAATTTTGGGAAAATTGTGTCGGGGCCCCAAAAGTAGAAACTTCATGTGACGGGGCCCCTCGTATTTTTAATTGTGTGGATCGGCCCCAAATACATGGGGTATTTGTGTCCGGGCCCCAAAATACCCTGCCATGTGGGCAGAGAGAGAAAAAGCACATGT
>JBAKGM010000139.1:24717403-24729173 GCA_037177215.1 Asparagus racemosus
CCCCAACCCTAAAAAAATAAATAAAATAAAAGTTGCCTCTTTTATGTTTTATAATTAATTTTTGTAATTATATTTCAAAGAAGGCATTTTCCTTATTAACCATTAACATGTAACGAGGTCATGTGCGTTTGTTGTAAAAACTTCAATGTTTAGGGAGTTGAGTGATGCGAAAGTTCAGAGAGGAGTTATGTGTGAAATCCCCCAAAATTCAGAAGGGTTAAATGAAATTTATCCGTTTTCGTACAAACTAAATACTGATTCAATATAAATAGTGCATGTATGAATATTTATTAGCTTTAAAATCAATACCAAGACATGTAAATTTCTCCTTGCTCCAAAATGACTAACTTAAGAGTAGGTCAGTTTCAGCTCGACTTATCCCACATTTGGTTCTTATCTATAGATTTATAAGCTTCAATTATTGGTTTGCAGCTTTGCTCACCGAAACTTCTATTTTAGTTGCAAACATAAAAAACAAACCTGTGCTAAGTTTCGTATGATATAAATAAAAATAAAAAGAATTTCTCATGATATATTGCTGATATGACTGAGTGACACAAAATACCACTCATGCAGGGGTCCCGTGAGGGATTAGGAGATTGACCGCTCTTTGTCCAATAGGAGTACCTTAAAAAAAAATATTTAATATTTTAGATTAGTCCCACAAATCATTGAAATTGCTGTTAAGTCCCAAATGATATAAGATATTTAGAATTAGTCTCCTTGATATAAAATTCATGCTACCAGCTAACCATGGTTGTGTTAGTGCTTAATAATAGATGGATAATTATCAAAATTATCCTCACTAGGTAACTCATGACGCCAATTTTCCTCTCTCTTTAGCTCCTATTTCATCTTCTGAGAGAGAAGGAAAATTGTTGTCCCCAAAAGTAACCCAAAAAAATCCTGCTTTTCTCGCCCCAAATAAAGATTGGATTAAAGTGGAAAGGATATAACTGATGTTTCAGTCCATAAAGTTAAATTTGACAAAATATTCTCTCAATTCAACCGAATGCTAACTAGGGAGACTAAATTTAAACAACTTATATAATTTAAGTGATCTAATAGCAATTTTTATGATTTTAAAGCCTAATCTGAAAGTAGAGGAAGTAACGTCACCTTAATTTAGAAACAAAGCAGTACTATGATATTAGTGCTGCTTTCATCGGGCGGAGAGGTTCATTTTATAGATGCATCTTTTCCGTTACTTAGATGCTTCTTTTATTCTCATATTTATTTTATCAATGTAATTTTGAGGGTTAAATGCTGATAAACTCCTGATCGCCTAATTGTGAATAAACCCCTATAGCTTTATTGGTGTGAGTAGACTCCTTATACTATTTACCCAAGTACAAGTAGAACCCCTTATTGATTTTCCCTCACGTTTTGAGTGTAAAAAAATTAGCAAATGTGGGTCCATCCACACCAATAGAATTATAGAGGGTTTATGTATCTCTATAGTATTTTTACTCTTTTAAGAATAAAAACAAACTCACTTGGAAGGTCTATTTCCACAATTAGACCTATAAGGAGTCTATCCGCAATTATGTGATACTACAAGGGTTCTATGAGCTATTAACCCTATTTTCAAATCTGGTGTCCACTTACTGATAATGAGGGGTTTACCACGTAGAAACCGTGAACCTCCTTCAAGAACTTAATTTCATCATATCACAATCATTGCAAAAGCGAAACACTAATAAGTGATGACCTCGAGGCATAATTTCCACATCCTCTTTCAACTGCAACAACGCATTTGATTGCATTAGCAATTTTTGAAGGAAAGACCTCAATTCCTCGACCTTAAAGGGCATTAATTCAGACTAAGCTGCTAGCAAAAAATATTCTAAGACATATACTTTTATAAAAAAGAAACCATCAAATATATGCCTTTGAGTATTTTTTTTGCTAGCAGGTTAGTCCGACTTCAATGTCCCTTTAAGATTGAAAAATGTGGGTCACAAGTGGCTAGTATCAGAGCTTAGAGCTATAGGTCCTAATTGAGTTTGAAAATGATTTAGTAAAGATAAAAAACATTGAAGATAAAGGTTTGGGGATCGAGATCGTTGACTAAAGGTATATTTCCATCATTAGAAACATATGCTTTGATCTCATTGTTATTGACTTCATTGGTTTTGTTCATGGTCGTGGCATAACCAAATCTTATTGTTGCTCCTTTCCATTTTTGTCTTTACATATTGTTCATGTCAGAAAGTTAAATATGTGAGTGGGAGGATATTTGGAGGAGTTTAGGGCCCCTTAATGTTCTTTGATGACTGATACGCCGTGGGAGGTAGATCCCTGCACAGGTAACAAACATTATAGGTCCGAATGAGATTGCCCCCAGAGTGCCCTCTGATTCTCAACTCAGTGATAGATAAAGCAATTTGAAGAAAGAATATAGAATCTAGTTTAGGGTTTTGATTAGCCATACTTTGGGTTATTCACTATTTATAGAGGATTTGTGGGGGCACATTGGTAATCTGACTCAACCTGTGGAGCTAGCATTCTGCCACTACTTCACACGTGTTGGCGGTCAATTGGGTGGATATAAAGGGGCACCAATCTCAGTATTTAAAATGATAGCGAAAGAATAGCAAAAGTGTGAGCGATGTCCGACGAGTCATTATGACATCGACAATGCACTTAATGCAATGGCGATTGGACGGTAAAACACGGGTGCCGACTGGCCATACATTAAATGAGAACGGCGTTGATAAGACTGATAGGTCATTCTCTCCTCTGGGATGTTTCCTGGTGGAGTCCGACCAAAAGACGCCTTTTGTCCCGAGCTCAGATTTCTTTAATGAATTCTGACATGGAGATGCCTTTCGTCTCAGACTCTGTTTGCTAGAGAGGTCGGCTTGGTGAAGTTGTGTTTATATCAGAATCGGGCCTTTTGGTCAAACGGATCGGCCCGTTAATTTGACACATGGCCAATTTTTAAGGGTTCATTAAACTTAGTAATTTCAGGATATGACATATAAGATGATGATTATTTGATTATTAGCATATATCTATGGTTTCTATTATAAAATTGTTATTTATATAATGTTTGACCATGGCCTATAGGATACTGTAGGGTATAAAGGTTAATTTTAGATTTATATATTTGATTACATGGTGTCTTACAAGTTAGTATGTCTTTATTTTGTTTTAATAGGTGATTGAGTCTTAGGATATACAATAGTATTGATGGTTGTTTGTATGTATTCTTTAGGGGTTCCAACTTCCAAGTGACTTCGGGGGAGGCATTGTGAGTGACAATTGGATTGTCTTTTAGATTGAGGTAAGTGGTAAATTTTTTGCATTGTACGCTGTGTATTTTTTATCTAAAATTATATTAGTGTATGTGGGTTTGTTCCATGAATAACTACGTCATTTTAGATAATTTGGCTCAAGTATCTGTTGTTGGTTTCTTGTTTTGTGAAGACCCAAATATCCAATTTATTTCTTTAACGATAATCGTGTATTTATCACATAGTATCAGGTTGAGATGCATATGTAATTTGAGATTCATTATTGGTTTGCCTTTGGATTTTAGTATAAAATATTGGACTACTTGAACCTTGTTCACTTATATTGAATATATGCATCTCATGTTAATGTACCGGTATATGTAGGAAAAATAACTAAGTCGATGTGATCTTATTATTCCTCTATGAGTTTTTTCAGCGCTGAGAGCCCAATTTTGGGTCTCACCGTCCCAACCACACGCTTAACAATTATGGAGTTTGCTAAGTCAATTAGAGCATCGAAGTGTTGACCACATTGAGATGGGCCTACTTGTTTTGCTAAGTCAATTAGAGCATCTAAGTGTTGACCACATTGAGATGGGCCTACTTATTTTTCTAATTGCATGGAATATTATTTTTTGACTGGTTGCATTAAAAAAATGGTATAATGACTTTGATGATATTTCTCTTCTATATAAATATGTTCGTATTATTTTTTTTATTTATGACGGTTTATATCTTTAGTTTTGTAAAATCAGTGTATAATGAATGAATTCATCAACTTATTAAGTTGGGACTCGTTGCGTTGAATTTACCTTTTTCAGATACTTAGGATTAGGTGAAGCTAGAGTTACTCATAATCTTTCAGAAAGTTTGATGAAGCTAGCGAATCTTTGATTAATTGTAAATTGTGGTGAAGGTTAAATAAATATTTTTGGTAATAGTTAAGTTTTGAAAGATTTTGTAATCATGTAATTTTCTCCCTTAGGTTGAATCTTACTCCAAGTTGAGGAATCTTTATCTATCTCATTTTAGTTGGAGTAACTTTTGACTTTTGTATTGTTTATTGTTAAGGATAATTGTAATGAATTTGATGATGAGATAGATTTGATGGCAGTTATTTGATCAATGTATCTTTGGAGAAAAATGTTGAAAGTTTTAGTCTCGCTTCTAGTTTGCTTGAGGTCTGGTAATTGGAGTCGTGACAACCTCAATCCAATGAAGTATCAAATAACAACCATTTTCTAAGTACAAATGGCCTTCTCCGCATCCTCTTTTGTGAACTGATCTTAACGCTACCACGAACAACAAGATCTGCGTAGGTCACGATGTTAGGGTTTGTGGCATAATTATCCTTGAAGAGATCCAATCTCTCCCTTGCTTGAGATGCAACAAGGACAAGATGAACGAGTCTCTAATTCCATCACCCCTTAAATCTAGATCTAGACTTAAATGTTCATTATTTTGTTTACAATGAACGCAGCACCAATTTTGATAGAATAAACTTTTACTGAATGCGACGTTGGGTCTATAAATTCAAGCTTTGAACATAAAAGTTTTAGATCTGGTAAAGTAAAATCAAGAGTAAATGAATTATACTCCGAAAATTTTCTAAAAGAAGGTACAAACATCCGAAGAAATACAAACAAGGATGTATATAAGTGAAAATCACTTATGTGAAACAGTTAAACCCACGATTTTCGTTCGCCCATTAATGGAAGGCCCGAGGCTTTAAGGCCCAACTACAAACAAGAATACATCTTCACTGTACTGGACAGCGCAATCTCTTCCCACACTTTTCACCTTTCACACTTGGCTCTTTTTTACTGAACCCCAGCAAAACCCTAGAATCGGCGGCCATGGCCATGGCCATGGCCATGGCGTCCATAATCGACCGCACCTCCTCATTCCGCAAAATTTTCTTAAACCCTAGAAAAGCCCTGCTATCTGTGGCGGCCATATCCACCGCCGTCGACCACACCTCCTCATTCCGCTCCCTAGCCCAGCCTGCGCTCAAATCGCATCACGAATGCAACAGGGTCTTATCCCCCGTCGTCAATCACCTCGCCACCGCCGCCCTCTTCTCCGCTGCGACCTCCTCCGACGATCCCTCCTCCGTCACTCTCCGATCCTTCTTCAGCCACCTCCCCAATGCCACCGCTTCCTCCCTCGCCGCCGACCTCGTCACCGACGCCCAGGCCCTCGGTGGGCCCCGCATATGCTCGACAGTGTATCGGGTGTTACGATGGGTTTAAGGTGCTCCGGCTTCCTTACAAGAGAGGGAGCGATCGCAGGATGTTCTCCATGTACATCTTCCTGCCCGATGCAGATAACGGGCTGTGGGAGTTGGAGCAGAAACTGGGTTCTGATAAGGGCTTCTTGGATAGGCACATTGCTTGTGATACGGTCGATGTTGGTGACTTTAGAGTTCTGTTTGGAACTTCTGGGATGATGTTTCTTAATGGGATGGGATATGTTTGGCCTCCAACTAGGAACAAGCATTGCGGCTTGCCTTGTGATGGGAATGCGACGTCATGGTTAGGTCTCAGGCTTGATCATGCAAAGGAAAGTCGAGGATGTCATGGTGGGGGTCGGAACATCGATGCAGTTGATTTTGTTGCGGATCACCCATTCATTTGTGTGATTCGAGAAGATATGAGTGGAGTTGTTCTGGCTGTTGGGCATGTGCTCAATCCTTCTGGCTCCATAGTGGATCCTTGTAGGTAATTCACAGTTGTTTCTTGGTGATCACGATAAACTTTTGCAAGTAGATTCTTAGTTCATGTTACTAAGACTTTCTTTATTAGTATAAGTATCTCACATGTTGTGTGTATCAAGTATCCTTTGCATTCATCTATGTATTATGTTGTGTTTTATTTCTTCAAGCTCGATATGTATCTGTCACTTCAACACAATTACATAGGTGATGTATCTATGATCACATGAGTTCACATGTTAACACTCCGTGTTGCTCTTTTAGCTCTACCCTTTGTGAGATAGGTTATCTATGATCACATGAGTTCACATGTTAACACTTTGTGTTGCACTTTTAGCTCTGACCTTTGTGAGATAGGTTTTATTCTAGAGTTTGTATGCCTTCATGGCATAATACTTGACTTTTTAAGATCTAAAAGATAGTGTGGCATTGTGAAGATTTTGTTTTATTTTGTCCATTCTTCTGTAGCTAGTAATTGGCCTGTGATCACGATATATCTTCTATGCTTACAACTTTGACCTGGAACTTACTTCTGTATGTGTTAAAAATGTTTGCAGAGTGATATTTTTTCTCTCTCAGAGGGTATAAAGTATCCATTTATTTGCAGACTGATAATTGATTTGTAGGCTGTGTTTTCTGTGTCTTCTGAGGTCTTACTTAACATTAACTAGGATGAAGGTCAGTGAATAATACTAGGTTCTCTCCTATTTCACCATTTGCATTATTATAAGTTGCAAACTTGAAAATTTTGTGTAAGCATGAGGTACCTTGTTTAGCCAATTCCATGGGAATGAGAATTACAGTGTTTATAGTGATTGATTCTGAACAATCTTTTTGCCAGATGAGAAATTTGGAATTGTCTTATAGATTATATCGATAATACTATGATCATTTTAACAATGACCATGTTATATTTGATGATGATATGATGATATCGATGATCTCTTGATTATCTGCTTTGTTTCTTAAACTAAGCATGCTCATATGCTTTGTGCAGGCATCAATTTTGTGTTCTTTGCATTAATTTTATATCGATTTTGTAACGTTCTCGTTTAGTTCATATTGATGATGATAATGAAATTGATTCACAGACATTGTGCTCCGTTTGAGATTTTTTTTGGCATGAACTGGTATGGATGTTAATAGAAACTCATATATGATATACTGTGTACAAGATATTGAGGAGGTCCAATGTGATAATTAAGGAAGAACATTTTTTTTTCTTTTCAAGTGTTGGAATCAATTACTATCGACTGTCTAGCTCCCATATTGCGCACACTGCTCTCATTGACACACACTTCAAATTGGTGCTAATCATATATACAACAGTTGATTATAATCATCATGAGAAATATATTAGCTTTAGTAGGTAAACTGAGTGCTTTATGAAACCAAAAATTTGGATATTTCAGCATTTTAAATGCGCTACTAATCAATCTGAAGATTTTTATAGGTTTTCGACCACCTCACGACTGGTGATTGACCGGTTTGTTCCTTTTCTCTTCCTTTAGCTATTCCCAAGTTATTAATTCTAAGTACCTTTAATCTCTCAGAACTATTTTAAAGACATACTGGCTATTGTTATGTGGCATTTAGTTCCAATAAATTGAGCAGGAATCAATTAAATGTTACACTTCAATTTCTTTTTACAGTAATTGTTTCATCGGTGTTCTGTTTGTCTATTGTGATAAGGCGTTTTGGTGCAAGCTAGTTGATTAGCGACACAAAATGTGGGATGAAGAAAAAGTAGAAATTTTCGACTTCATTGTCAGTCAATAGTTTAGATGTGTGTTACTTATCAAATTATATTCTTACTTTTACTAGGAAGACATTACGGCTTTCTATGTGTAATTTGTGGCCAGAGACTAATTGATGTTGAATAGCGCGTTGTAGAACCCAAGCAAGTTGACTGAGACGTGAAGTTGGGAGCGAGAGGGAGACAAAGGGATGAAGTCTGAAGGATAAGAAGGGAGGATTCTGTCTGTGATATGATTTTCTTTTAATCAGTTTATTGTAGTGTGTCATATCAGTTTATTAGAGTAGCAAAGCAAGGTTATATGCTATCTACAACATGTAATGTTTTAAATGAAGGCCTAATGGTGCAGCCTAGAGCTTCTTCCACGGCCGTATGCTGAACTCATTTATGTTGTCGAGATTGTAATGGAAGATTGCGGTTAGCTTTCCCATGAACAGTCTGCTGGCTTTCTATTGCCATCATTTATGTTTAACAGCATCTCCTTGTGGTTTAGATGGCTATAGGTTCAAGGGAAACAACATGTATTTGGATGATTTATATTTTTTCCATTGCTTGTGGGTTTGATATGTTTGTTGTTGTTTTATTTGTTTGGTCTGTGGTGTTCTTCAGATTGTAGCAGTAATTAGTCTCAAGCTTTATGTAGTAGAGATGTTATCTCTTTAGTATATGAAGAATAAAAAGGGGAGGGGAGGAGAGGTGATGCTATAAAATATCTCTGCATGTTCATTTTGTTTATGCAGGTATGCGAAAAGTCGGACATACTTGGTTCTTCTTTACCAGTTGATGTGTGGTTTGATTTTACGATTATGTACTCATTTGCGGACCTATATTCCTGCATGTATTTCTTCATGTGCTTGGAGCAGCAGATAAACCTGAAGTTGCACTTAAGAGTTATTACGGACCTTGACTGATGTTGGTACTTATTGCTTTTGAGTTGCTACGTTGCTTATATATGTCGCATGAACTAATTCTAGCTATTGCATTTTGGATTTTAAGAGGGTTTTATAATTTTTGGTCTTTCTGGAGGTTGTTTGAAACTTATTGACTTTTCAAAAAATTGTTTGTAATTTTAAAGATTTTTCAGTTGATTGTTTGTAATTTTTAGATCTTTTTCATAAATTTTGAATTTTTCAGCTGGCTTTGTAATTTCATATTAATCTGGTGGTTGATCGAGAAATTTCAGATTTCAGGGAGTTTTGTAATTTTCAAGGGTTTTTTTGTAATGTTAAATTTTTTAAGGGGCTAATTGTAATTTTTGAATTTTAACGATTTTGTTTGCAATAACTAATTGTTCATGGGACTGTTCATAAACTTAGTATCTTCGGGCCCGATTTCATAATTTTCACATTATTGAAGTTGTTTTTCATAATTTTTAAAATATCTAGGAAGCTAGTTGTAATTCTTTAATTTTCAGGGTGGTTGTCTGTAATTACAAGATTTTAAGGCACTGCCCGAAAATTTATGTTTTTGAGGGTGTTTTGTAATTCAGTGATGTTTCGAGGTGTTATTTTGTTTGTTTGGTCTGTGGCGTTGTTGTTGTTTTATATATTCGGATTATGGAAGTAATTAGTCTCAAGCTTTAGGTAGTGAAAACATGATATATAATAGAGAAGTTATTTTCTCTTTTAGTATATGAAGAACAAAAGAGAGAGGGGAGGAGAGGAGATGCTCCAAAACATCTCTGCGCATCACTTTTATTTATTCTGGTGTGAGAAAATAGTTGGACACGCTTGGTTTTCCTTTACCAGTTCATGTGTTGTTTCACGTTATGATAATTTGGTCATTTGAGTTAACTATGCACCCTAACTAATTTAGTTCTTTATTGCTTTTGAGTTGCTACACACCTTCAATGCCACATGAACTGATTTTTAAGTATTGCGTTTGAGGGAGGGAGGGAGTAAATATTTCTTTACGGCACCTTTTCAAATCCAAATCTACATATGACAAAGTGTACTCAAAAGGCGAAATTTGAGATTTAAGATTTTAAAAATTTTCGTTTGGAAAAAGTATGCAAACAAGTTTTGGGAATGACTGGGATTTCAATTCAAGAATCGCAAATTTGTAATTCACTTCTACGGGAATGACTAGAATTTTAATTATACAACCAATTTCAAACTTAATGTTTTGATATATTTTTTTATTTTAAGAGGGTTGTTTATAATTATCGGTCTTACTAGGAGGTTGGTTGAAATTTTTTATTTTTAGAGCATGGTTAGTAATTTTTAGATTTTTAAGTGAATTGTTTGTAATATTAGAATTTTTAGAAGCTTTTCATGACTTTCGAATTTTTTAGGCGGCTTTGTAATTTCATATTGCTGTGGGTGTTGGTCGAAAAATTTTATATTTCAGGGAGCTTTTGTAGTTTGTGGATCTTTGTGGTATTTTTTTAATTTTCAAAATTTCTAAGGGTCTGATTGAAAGTTTTGAATTTTAAGGGTGTTATATGTAATAACTAATTCAGGTATATGTTAATAAACTTAATTTTTTGGGAGTGTTTTCATAATCTTCACATTTTTGGGTTGTTTTTTTAAATTTTTAAAAATTTAATGGAGCTAGTTGTAATACTTTAATTTTCAGGGCTGTTTTTTCTATTATTCTTTGATGTTTCAGGGAAGTTTCTGTAATTTCCAATTGAATAAACCCCCTCAATTCTGGGAGTAGTATAGATATCTCCTTCGACTTTGAAAATTTTAGAAAACCCCCTATACTATAGGGTGTCTCAAAAAACCCTCTCTATTTTTACACTCAACTTTAGAAGACTCGTCTGAAGCCGCTACTTAAAAATGTGAAAAGATCTAAAATGGAAAAAGTCCATTTCAACTTATCCATAGTAGTTATAGGGTTTAAGTGAGAAGTTCAGGGAACTTTCTCAAAATTTCAAAGTCTAGGGGGTTATCTACAAAACCTGCAAACTTGAAGGAGGTTTGCTCAAGTTAATATAGCTGAGGAAGGAATGCATTTGGACACGATAGTTTGATATCTAAATACGTTTCTGTAGGTTACTACATTGATATCTGCAATTTTATGCACGACAAATCTATCTTGCTGATTTGCTGACCACAGTAGGAGGCACATTCCACCATCCATCTTTTAAATATGCTTCTTTTCCTTTAGCATTTAAGTTTTATTTCGTTTATAAAACCACCAAACAAATTTATTTCGAGTCTTACATCTGCTTATCCCTTTGCGTTTGAATGTTGACATGATAGAAGAGATTTTTGTTCTCATCGGATCCCTCGAGATCATGATCCTACTTGGCTTCATCCTCGGTCCACCTGCTATATATTCCTCTAATTCTAGTAGATGTCCCAACCCTAGACGCTGCACCCAGGGAGGACGATAACAAATTTACCCTCGTCATGTCCTGGTCCGTTAGGCACCAATAAACGATCTGCATCGACGTTACGGTCTTAGCCGCAGACGTCCGACCACGAGCCCAGAGCTTCATCAAGAGAGACTTTCAGACATGAGTCCTCTCGCCGCGCTGTCTCACTCATCCTCACTTCTTCTCCAGATGAAGGGAACAAGCGAGCTCTTGCCGAGCATGCTCCATTTCCAACCAGCACAAAGAGTGCTTGCACAGCCCTACCCGGCACACAATTCAAAAATCGGTTTCTAGCCGAGTTGCTCTCGGGAAGGTGGGTTTTCCAGTGCTATCACCTCCTTTCGATTCAGGCGCTGGTGTGTATTTTATCCAATTCTTCATCCAGTGGAGATTAATTCTGACCCTTCTCTAGACTGAGCTACTCTTTCGACCTGCCCAGCATTCTTCAAGGGGGAAGCCCAAGCTCAAAAAAATCCACTCATTCTCCAGATAATGCTGAGGAAGTGGAGTGTCCTTCCACCGTTGGACCTCAACCGCCGAACAACATCACTAGCGATAGCGCATCATCACCACCCATCCCCTCCTATTCGCCATCAGTTGGCTCGAAACTAGTATGCTCGAGTGAGAGCTAGGAAGTCCGTCTCGTCTCTAATCACTTAGCACTAGTACAAAACAGTTTTGCCCAAACGGTTGGAACCGTTTGGGAAACACATGTCCCAAACGGTTCCAACCGTTTG
>JBAKGM010000139.1:24734546-24751528 GCA_037177215.1 Asparagus racemosus
TATCTACCTAGTCACTCATGTAGTTTTCATTTAGTTTTTAACCACCACTACTCTTCCCATCCACCTTCTACCAAAACAATATTTCATTACCTGTCTTGCAAGAAGCCAAATGAATGTATCCCTAAAGTCTACATGTACTTTGCAAAAAAGATAGTCTAGTTAAAGATTTTAATCTTAGTGTCCCTTCCATTTTAATCGGCTATTAATCTTTCACTATATAAATCACTATCATCACACTGTTTTGTTCGATATCGTTCATTGCACAGATTAGCTCCTAGGTCTCACGTCATATGAGAGATACATTCAAATGGTGTTGTCATGTGTCTACAGACAATATGTCATATAAAGTTGTCATGTGTCGGGATACAATGTATACTGTGATGCTAAATGTCTGGTCATGATTTGATTAGCGGGTCAATTGTTTTGTAATGTATGTTTGACTCTACTATAAATAAGAGTAAATGAGGAGAGGGCTAATAAAAGATTCTCCCTATTTGTTTTTTCAACATATCTCCCTCTATTTCATATGATACCAAAGCAAGCTAGGTTCAAATCCCATTGGCAATACTTTAAAGAGGAATTAAAAATGAGATACCCCTGTGTGATTCCATTTTTTTGCCCAAAAAAGAGAGTGCAACCTGTGGGGGCATGTTAGAGTAAAATTATAACTCTTGGCTTTCACCAGAACTTTGCTGCTTTTGTGTAGTGGAAGAGACCGCTAACATGTGAGATAGAGTGAGGCAATGTTAAGAAGAAGAGAGAGAATGAGAGTTTGATTAGCGCTCTCCTCTTATTTACAGTAGCAATTGCACAAGTGATACAAAATCATTGACCCTCTAATCAAGATATGACCAGAAGAATCAAAATATGACCACAAGTTTAGCACAATGACTATGTGCATTGTGCCTTAATACATGACAATTCCACCTTATTATATATTGTATCTAGACTCATTGCAACTCCACCATGTGATGCATGGTATCTAGACTCATGACAACTCATAAAAGAATATATTCCACCACACTACTTACCTAATTTCCTACACCCACCTTCAAACCCTCAACTTGTCGTGATTGATATTTGGTGACATCATTATGCTTGTGAGCATATGATTCGTGAAAAATGAGCTGAATGCTAAATTATGAACAAGATATGTTAATTTTTTATGATAGATCTGAACATTTTATCATGGTACTTGTGAGTCAATTAGTGTAGCTTTTGTATTAAACTTTAGCCTTTTATTTTGTTTCTATTTTTGAAATCATGTTCCTATTTATCTATCCTCCAACCAAACTATGCCTAGAGAAAGAGAGGGCAGGGAAAGGGGTAGGTGAGTAAGTAAAAATCTCAATTTGATTATCCAATTTCTAATTGGACAAATGCAACGATGCAAATACAACATTAATTGCAAATTGTTTATGTCAAACTACAATAAAAATAAACCAAGTAAATGACAACTTGATAAAAGTCGAGAGATATGGAGATGGGCACTCCAGTATGCTTTTGACAGTTGCTTACCTCATTACCTAAGTGCCTCCTCGTTAGAATAAATCTCATTGGCTGCCTTTGTAGAGGATAGACTTAAATCATCAATGACATCCCACTAAAGAGATTAAATTTCTCTTACAACCGCACTCTCCTTCCCGATGAGATTTTATTTCACCCGATTCTTAGGTCTCAAGTACAAGAGCTGATCTGTTCTCTCTCACAAATTGAGAAACAATGTGGTTCATGAATATGAGATTGCTTTCAAAATCAAAGATCACATCTGACTTCTGAGGCTTTAATAGTAGGAAAATGAAGAATGGAGAGGCTTTAATAGTAGGAAAATGAAGAATGGAGAGGTTTGGTACAGAAAATAAAAATGTTTATTATAAATCTAAAGCCAAGTGTATCTAAGTCAATTAATCTGAAAGTTTAACATATACTTGTTGTTTAGGAAGTGTCCAAGCTATTGCTCATAGTGAACACCAACTGTTGTAGGTTTAGATTGTTCCAAAAAGTTCAATTTTAGACCGCTGAAAGATAAATCAGATTTGTTACACTTGCCATGATCCACTCCTTCACACCCTGTAATAACAGATTTACAACTGAAATGCCATACGCAAGCTTGAAACTGCACCTCTAGAAGAAGCTCAAAATCAAGATCTCAACTGAGATTTTAAATCTTGGTTGGAATGAATAACAATACAATTTTAGACTTATGAGTATATAAACCAATTTTATAACTTATACTAACTAAATAAGATCATTACTATCTTTATCATTACGATTTCTGCACTCTATTTGCCTAGTTTTGGGATAGACACTTTTCATCATTGTTTTCTTGCTTCACATTAATGGTGGACAGAAGCACCTTTCTTTCTGCAATACTTCTCAATAATTCTGTAATTGTCGTTCCTTTTTTGACATTATTTTATTTGTGACATACATCATCATTCTAGGTAAGCTGTGAGGGAGGGGTTGTATCTTTTCGATAGATGCTGCAATTTGTTTCTGCTGGTTGGGACTTTAAACCTTCATGAGCATGCATCATGCACATGTTTAGAACATCATTCATACAAATAGTTCCTTTACATTTGCTTTGAAGCATGCATGCAGTAGCGTATTCATCATTGTCTATTTATATTTTATCCTTTTAAAATCAGTTTATACTGTTGTAGTGCACTTATTTTCTCTATTTCAGGTAAAAAACTATTCCGATTGGGTAGTCAATGGGGATTATGATTGGCCTCCTACATGTTCCGTATGCAATGTTGTTCTTGAAGCTGGAACGGATACTACTCGATTGGGTTGCTTGCGTATGAGATACTCCGTTATATGCCTTACATTCTATACTTTCAGTTGACAGGAAGACATTTTACCTTACACGATCTTGCTTTTTTACCCCCTCTCTCTATTCTCATTGTTGCAGATGTTATGCATACTACATGCCTGGTGTCACATGCTCAGAGTTTTCCTCCTCAGACAGCACCAGCAGGATATGTTTGCCCTTCTTGTTCTTCTCCTGTAAGATACGTTCATAAACTTTTCTGTATTGTTTATTTGCTGCACTATTCAGCACTCCGATTGTTTCTTTTTCAGTTAAAGATAATTGCTATATTAACTAGCCTTTCCTCTTTTGAGGGTAAACAAGTAAAATCCCACCCTCTTCCTTTTTCAGGGAGAAATTTTGAATGTGACTTCTTTCTTTTTAATTGTTAGCTGTCAATCATCTTGCATTTTATTCTAATATTGATGGTAGATCAATAAAATTGCTTTGTTTCACAGTGATAGTTCAGTTGGAGGTTTCTAGAATTGCGAATTGGTACAATATTATATTTTGTAAAAAGTTGTGAAAATATTGTTTATGTAACTTATTGCAGAAAAATGCTTTTATCTGCAGATATGGCCTCCGAAAAGCATTAAAGATACAGGATCCCGCCTTCACTCGAAGTTGAAAGAAGCAATAATCATGGTAGGGTTCATCTTGTTAATTTTCTTAGGCTGTTGGTACATGGTACTTTGTATACTACCTAAAGGCATGAAGAGCTCCTCATTAAATTACTTTCCAACCAGTAAGCCATTTTCCCATGGATTGTTACATGTTCTTGTCCAGTGCCTTGCTTTAACATTTTGTATTTAAATGGGAACATTGGGAAGTGTTAAGGATTGCCTAGCAATTGATAGCCATGAATTGTCAAAGTATATTATTCATGCGCAACATCTTAATCAGGCCAGTTGCTCGAGTTTTTCAGTATATCTGAATAATCATGGGCCTTATTCTTCAACACTTGAGGATGTTTAGCTTATCATGATTATGGGACCATCCAAAACATACATGTCTTTCAAATACGATTGCATATCTCATTGTAGCCACCAACCACCAAGTTTCTACATGAGTCAATCTCTCTTATTTATTTAAACAACGCCACAACCTTTTGATTTCCAGTTATTAATTGGAAGATAAGACTGAAGGTTCTCCTTTGCAGATATAACTCAGAGAAGTTTTGTCATTCTACTTTCAAGTATCATGTTGATTTTGGCATTTTATGTTGATCATAACAATCAGACTATTCACATCATCAGACATATAACCAAATAAATCATTGATCCAATTTGAGAGTACACAATAGACTGCAATTGGAAAGTAGGTCATGATGAGGCTATTTGTTTCAGGAAGGTTTGAAAGTTGTATTTCCATTGTCTTGGTAACATTGGGTTGACTCTTTCTGAAATAGCATTTTCATCACTTTGTTTTTCATAACCTTTATTTATTTACTGTTTTTGTTATATCTGTTATATCACTTATATTTTTGTCGTACTTTCTGAACGTTGTACTGATTCTGATCCTTATACTGATGGTCCTAGAGTGGCCTGGAGAAAAATATCTTTGGAAATCATCTGGTTTCATTGCCAACATTAGAGTCCCGTGCTCCCCCTCCAGCTTTTGCTTCAGAGCCGCTTACCAACATATCCAGTGTCGAAGACAGAAAATCACCTGGTTCGAGCTCAGTCATAAATCCAAATTTACCATCTCCTTCAGTTTCTGTGGGGACTTTTAAACATTCAGAACCAGAGATAGTTGAAATAGATGGTCCCAGTTCTTTAGGGAGCCAATTTGTGGCAGATGAAGATCCAAAATTTGTGAAAAGTGGGAGTCTTCCAGGGGTAAGTAATATCTACGGCGACTAATTGACCTCTTCTAAATCTATATCTGGTGTGAGCGCTATATGATTTGTGTTTATCTATTCATGGGCTTATTTGTATGCATTTAAAATAATGCTCTCGCCGTCTTCTTGTCTAATGCCATACAGCCTGGTGCTGCAACAAGAAAGGGACCTCACCATGTTGAAAGACAAAATTCTGAAATATCATATTATGCGGATGATGAAGATGGAACACACAAAAAATATACTAGAAGAGGTAAGTCAGCATAGGTTAATCATGACTTATTTCTTTTGTTTTTTTTACGCCGTTATCTGACAGAAGATGAAGTTAAAGAAACCATCACTTTGCCAATTGCTGTAAGCCTTATGGTTTGCGTTCTTTTTCTCTTTTCTACATTCAGCCATATTCTAATTTCCCCCCTTAAGTCCCTTTAACATAATTGATGTCTACTTGGGATTCGTCCTCTTGCAATTATTGAGCCTATGATCTATACTTGGAGACTCTCCATCATTGTTGTTGTAGTTAACTGGCATGACCTGAAAGGTGACACTGGATAATTGACAGAAATGTGGAATGTTGACTACTTGATTTGCAAGTATGCCGTGATCATGCTGTGATCAACTGAATTGACTAAAGCACCCGTGACGTGCATTTTTGCAGCTGAGTTTCTGTTAATATTAAGTTATTAATTTCTCATTCATGCAGTGGCATCTGGTATGAGTTTTTACTATTGCATTGTTTAGACTAGATACTATTATGCATCCTTAAATGATGTTATTTAGCTTTAATAAATCGCCCTCAACCAAGGTAGCAACATCCATCTGTGGCCATTAGTCACACGATTACGTCTTGCCTCTATTACTAATACATCTGAGTATTTTATGCCTCCAAGCGTCTCGTCTTTCTTGAATTCGACTTCAGTCATAGATAACAAGGCTGTTTCTGGTTTAAACATGAGTACAAAGCTAAGGAAGACTTCAAATGCTTGTTAGTCAGTTAAGTAGGTAGTTGTCGAAGCAGATTTCAGATATTTTAGCCTCAACATGTGAACAACTCATGCATTCAAACCTTTTCTCTTTCTTGAACTTATTAGCAATGTCTTAGATAACAAGGCTGTTTCTTCATTATATTTGAGCTCAGAGCACACAAAGGCTACAAATGTTTGTTGCTCAGGAGTAGGCATTGAAGCAGACTTGAGATGTTTTACCATCAAATCTGTCTGAATAAGACATGAATGATGAGCACTAACAATATTCTGAAGCCTCTTCACGCTTTTTGTTGGCCTGGTCTTGGGTTTTGGCTCAAACAGTGAACATCTTTACTATAAATGGTTGTGCTTGTGCCTTCTTAGGCTTACAACATATGTGTTGAATAAAAGAACTAGATATGTACTTTATGTATACAACAAAACAACAACAAACCCTTTATCCCAAATGTTTTGGGTCTGTTACATGAATCCTATTCTTCCATTCCATTTTATTATGGATTTATGGGTCATCTCCTCTGCTAGGTTAAGCATTATCATATCATTATTAATTGCTTCCAATCAAGTTCTTTTAGTCTACCTCTAGATCTCTTTGCCCCATTAACTATAATATTATTACTTTTCCTAACAGGTGTGCTAAAATGTCTCCGTTGTACATGACCAAACCACCTTAGTCAATTCTCTGTCATTTTGTCCTCAACAAGAGTTATCTCTAATTTAGTGCAGATGCATTCATTTCTTATTCTACATTTAGGGTATATACCTATGAGACCATCATGACATTCTCATTTCTGGTATACATTTTTCTCACATGTTTTTTGATTGTCCAGCATTCTAATCCTCAAAGCATTGTTGGTCTTATAACTGTCATATGAAAATTTCTCTTTAGTCTCATAGGGATTCTACAATCATATAAGACTCCCAAAGCACTTCTTCATTTTTAACCATCCTCTCATCCTAACTAGTATTGTCACTAGATGAGGCCACTTCAACCAAATTTGAATTTGATCTTCTAATTGTCCTACATTAATTCTCCTCTTGTTGGAAAAAAACTCGACCTCAAGTTTTAAAGGACACAA
Organism: Asparagus racemosus; assembly: GCA_037177215.1. Taxonomy (NCBI): domain Eukaryota; kingdom Viridiplantae; phylum Streptophyta; class Magnoliopsida; order Asparagales; family Asparagaceae; genus Asparagus; species Asparagus racemosus. The sequence continues at coordinate 24,741,261 of JBAKGM010000139.1, forward strand.
TAAACTTTGTAGCTCTTGTGAACTCTAATGGTGCAATCTCCAAGGTTTTCAATAGTAGATTACATGGACACTGTGTTTTGTGTGCTAATTTCATGTTTGACACATGTCAGACACAGATTCGCTATAGAACATGCCATGGACACATGTGGTTCAAAGTAAAATCCAATTTCCCCATTGCTTATGCCCTAAAATAGTTTTTTTGGTAATATCTGGTTCAAAACCAATAGGCTTTTGAACCCGATAGTCGAAACTCGTACTTAAAGATTTAACAAATACCCATCGTATCCCATGCAATAAAAACTTAACTTTTGTTGTTAAATCTTATTCTTAATTTGATTTTAACTCTGATTCTTAATTGTTATATATATAATAAAACAGAAACATACAAATATTATAGGTGTTTTTGTTCAATATATAATCTAATGTAAAATATATGTATATACTATACATAGTTGTGTCCTCGTATCCTACATTTTACAAATATGTCGTGTCCCGTGTTTGAGTTCGTACCCATGTCTGCACCCACACCTGTATCCGTACAACCTAGATTAACAGTATCTGCAAAACTCGATAGTGAGTTAGCGGAGGAGGATCTGATTTAATAAACTCAATCTTCATTTTGTCTTCAACTGGAAGTGACTCGAACTGTATCTTGATTTGATTCTGTGGCGTTAGGATTTCAGGCTCAAACTCAGGCTCAAACTCTAGCTCAAGCACTGGATCGTCTACCTGATCTGGTTCTGGTTCTTGTTTCAACTCAGGCTTCTGGTTCAGAATGTGGACTCTAATGTTTGAAATTTTTTTCTTGATTAACCTGGTTTAATAGCATTATGATGAGGTCACTATGTTAGAATATTTTTAGTAGCTGAGGTCACAAAGTCTGGCTCATGCTCATGTTGCAATCAGACTCGAGGACATGCTTCGATTTTGACTCAAATCTAGAATGTAAACGTGCATCTAATTTCTTCTGGCACTTGTGGTGACGTTTCTTCAGGCTTTAATGAGACACAAGATCTCACAAATAGTGGACATGAACACCTCCTTTTCAAAAGTCTATGAATATGCGGACGATAAGATCAATAATAGTAATACCACCAATCTTTTGTTTTTCCTCTCAATTTAAACATAGTATACATAAATATCTCCAAGTCTGACATATCATAATAATTAAACAAATATTCTAATTCTTGCATCCATAGTTCAAAGTCATATTTTTTGTCATATTCATCAAATCCATAAAAATAAGACACATTGCCAAATTTGGAAGGATTAAATTCATATTATTGTGAAGGAGGAAACAAAACATGATAATTTGTTGATCGATGAACTTGCTCTAATACCAAATGATGCAGAATGGAAAATCTCCGAAAAACTTTGGATAAACAGTACCGTAAATAGTTCCATGAATAGGAACTTTTTTTTGTTAGTAAATAAAAGATTAAATAAAGAAGATAAAAGATATGTTAGATCAGATTCACTCACAGTATCTATCCTTTAAAAAGACGGAAAAGGCAAGTTTCATACACAGACGCCTAACCAAAAATAGTATGACTTCACGGCTTTGAGAAATCACTCTTCAACTCTAAAATTATTCATCATAAACTCTCTGAATACAAATAAAACATACAACTCTTTATATAGTGCTTCTAATGGTATCTCTACTATAATTCAAAATATAAGTAAACTTCTAATCCTAATACTTGAAATCCAACTAATCCTATCTTGCTAGAATTTAAATGCAATAGAACTCTAATTTAAAATATAAATAATGTAAATCTAATCAATAATATCCTAACAACTTATCTTGTCCTAGCTAGTCTTTTCACTAGATGAGGACTCTTCAATCAAATTTGAGTTTGATCTTTAAATTGTCCTACATCAAATAGCCATTAACCAGAGGTCTATTTGCTAGAGTCGTGTTTGCCTTTATGACATCGTTGGTCTTCTGAGCCCAGAGTGTGCCTCACAATGTTGTTTAGAGATGGCTTAATAGTTGGTATAGTGAAGCAACTTGGATGCCTTTCTGTTAATGGTTTTTAACTTGTTTCAAGATATATCAACAGATCTGAATTTTTATTTAATAAACTAGTTCAAATCATATGCTAGTGCTGTCTGTTATTTCTCTCGCAATCCAAGAAAAAGGAAAGTTGCAGTATCTGTGTCCAAGAAGATAAAATTTCATTTAGCTATGGAAGTTCAAATCATATGTTGGTGCTGTCTGGTTTTTAACTTGTTTCAAGATATTAAAATTAGTTCAAATCTTAATATTTTTCTAATCATTTTTTTCTATGGAAGTCATATTTAACTCAAATAACTCCAATTGATTTGTTTGATTTATTTATTTGGAATAGTGTAAGCCAATAATTGGAAGTTCGTACTTGAAAAAATACTAAAGTTTTCTTGCACTTAACGTTCTTGACTATGTGAAATTTGATTCCAGGCTCAACCTTTTCTCAAACTTCTGCTAAAAAGTATATTTCCCGTACACTCCATGTTTCTTGCACCGTTTTGTTCTTCTTCTTTTTTTAGGGGTCATTAACAAGTTAGTAGATGCAATTATTTTTCTAATTGCTAGCATAAGTTGTATACAAGGTTGAAGTATATTGACATCCATAAGTCAACCATATTATATCCTATTTTAAGCATTGTTGGTTTTTTGCAGTCAAAGTGGTCGATACAACTGATATTTTTTTTATAGTGGTTGATATAGTTCAAATTAGCTAATAAAGATGATACATGAATACCAAGTGTTGATTTCATAGTATTATATTTGATTTAATAGTATTATATTGGGCAAAAATTAGTTGAAGATATCAAATCAGTAAAAACTAAGAAGTTTGTGAATATCAATAATTTGATCTTAAAATGCCAGAATCATGGAAACATCCAATACCAGTACGAAAAAAGATGAATCAAATCCATAATCAATTCTAACTCAACAATTACAATAATTTATATGAGTTGGACGGAAATATTCTTAGAAACCACATAGATAATAGTGTCCTCGCATCTAGACCCCGTTGCCAGGCTGGGTTTGGCTAAAACTGTCTCAAGCCCGCAGGGCATGGGCTTGTTCGGGCCAGGCCGGGTTGGGTATAGCCAGAAATTTTATTGGTTTTTTCTTTTTTTCCTTTTTTTATTTGCATTTTGGGTTGGACCTTGGATAGTCACAGTTGGGCTTGGCTTAGCCTCACATAATTCAAAGTTTAAAATTTTTGAACTAAATTTCTAATTTTTTTTGGTAAATATTTCTAAGTTTAGTTTAGGCCTAATTTTAAATTAAATGATTGGTAAAATTTACAGGTTAAAAGTGATTAGAAACTAGAAATTAAAGAGTTACATGTAGAAACATGACTAAAAGCGAATTATAAATACAAAAAATAGACAAAATAAGATAAATTTCATTAATAAATTGATAACTTCATACATAGTACTAGAATAAAAGAGTTGCATACTCAAAAGAAAATATTTTAGATTAAGAAAATAAAAAATACAAATTGATTCCATGAATTTCTTTATCTTAGAGTAGAGATGGTTCCGCTCCTCCTTTTTCTTCGGGCTTTTGTTTTCAACAAAAAATCTTTTCTAATTCTTTTTTCATTACATAAAACATATATCTCAGAAAGAATCATAGTCTTTCTCTCTTCATATGGGCTTTTAAATGTCTATGTAAATTTTCCGCGCCACCATCTGTAGGAGCTTGTAATACTATACCATATTTGTTACATTTAGCAACTCTATTAGCACTCTTACCTTCTATTATAAAGTTAGAAAGACTAAGATCCATTGAAATGAGAATATTAGAATTTAGAACTTGTGAGAGGTTGAGAGAACAATAAGAAGAGAAGAGGACAAGTAGATTAGTATGAAGAAGATATAAGAATTGAAGATTGAAGAATATTTAAAGGAATTGCAGAATTCATTTAAAAAAGTTGAGATTGTAATAAAGTTAATGTAGAGGGCTTATTTGAAATTTGCAATGGTCAAAATTTTGGCCGTTGGAAATTTGCCTGTTGGGCATTTTCAAAAAAATTTGGGATTTGGACTTGGCCAGCCCACAACCCCACTCCACAAAAAAGATCATTAAATCATTGGGCCAAAGTTTGAGCCAAATTCATTTTAAAGGCTTAATCTTTTTGGCCCTCTAAATTTAAGAAATTTTGTTGTGAATATTTCTAAGGGTTACGCCAAACTTTGGGCCAATAGTTTTTAACTATATTTCTGAGTTTGTTTTACATATTTCTAAGTTTGGGCTTAATCCTAAATTAAAGGATTGGTCAAATTCACTGTTGTAAATACCGGTGCATAGTGCCGCAATTGCAGTTTTCATAGCGTTAGCACTGGCTATCGCTAGGATATGAGTGATTGCGGTAGCAAATAGCGGCCAAAACCGCTATTTACTTGTGCTCGCGGGAAATTACGAGCCACAGCGGGTTTTAGCGGTTACTAAAATCCATTTTTAGTTGGTGGATATTTTTTATATCCTATTCGATCCATACTGAAACCCGACCCAATTTAATTATTAAAACCGTATTGGCACTCTTCTCTCACCCCCATCTTCGATTCGCAACCACAAAAAGGGAAAAAACCCTAGCCGCCAGTTCTCTCCTTTTCTCTCCGGTGCTTCCTCCCCATCTTTGGTACTTCGTTCACCACCTCTAGTGCTCCCTTCACCACCTCTGCAGCTCTCCACCAGCAACACCATCTCTAAAGCTATATCCACCACCTCTGCCATCTCTGTTAGGTTCGACTTGCAACAGAGAGTAATGTATTGTTATGCTTCTCGATCCTTAGTTCTTATTCTTAGTTATTCTTAATCCTTAGTTCTTCTGCATCAAAGAGCTCCTATATGTTCTCGTCAAATAGCATGATTAGATTGATTTTTGCATAGAAGAAGCTCACAATTGGTTTCCTGCTGATTTTTATTTTTACTTTTACCTGGTCAACAGTCACAACCGACCCAATACTTCATCTGAAAATTGATGAAAGAATGTTAATAATTTTGAATATGCAAGCATATGTGTAAGCATCATGATGAAGAAACAGGAGTTAATATATGCTTTTGTAAAGTTTGTTGGTGATAGTTACTCAGCAAATGCTTTGACTGGTTTAAAGTTGATTAATGAGAAATCTTAACACGGAGGTTTTCTTATCTCAAGTTTATTGGTGACAGTACTTTGTTAATATTATGCAATTATTACACATCTCTATTTCATGCTTAGGATCTCTATAAATCATCAAACATGCGTTTGTAAATTTTTTAAGATTTTTCTGTAATTTTTTATAGAATATTTATGTATATTTAAATTGGACCGCTATTTGACTATGTGCTATTTGCTGCTATAGGCGTAAATAGCCGTAGCGGTGCCTCACCGCTACATGACGCTATCCGTTGTTGATATCCTTGGTCCAATTTAAATGTAAAAAGTAAAGATAACTATTTAAGGGGAAGAATAACTCTATTAATAAATTTATGAACATTTTACATAATTGTAGAAACTAGAAATTGAAGAGTTACGTGTAGAAATTGAAGAGTTGCAACTTACATTGACTAAAAGTAAAGTTTTTATATTGAAAATAAAAAAATTATAACACTAGGCACTAGTTCGATAAGACTTTGAAAATTACAAATTAAAATTTCAACTCAAGGATGGTTCGAATGGACCCGCTGTCCCTGTCGGTGGAAAATCTTCATCAAATTCACCACCATCTGCAATTTATTGTATCCCTAGAGTCCGTTTATTCGTCTTCCACTAGTCTCCCAACAGCATCACCCTCTTCAAGCTCTCATTGCTTAAGTTGGTTCTCTTCTCACTTAATACCCTGCCGCCAGCAGAAAAAGCATGCTCAGAAGCCACTGTGGATGCTGGAGGTGTTAGTATATCACAAGCCATCATAAAGAGCTTAGTGTAAGTTTCACTTTTTTACTTTCCACCAGGCTAATACATCTAAACTAGTAGCTTCTTTATTGGTTGGACCATCTAAGCAGTCAAGATAAAAACTAAGTTCATTTGCATCTTGTGCGGTTTTTCTCTGTCTCATTAAGGTTTGAAATCCATGAGATTGAAGTACTAAAGATGAAGGTTGTGAAGTCGAAGTGTGAGTTCTAGACAGAGGTACTAAAATAACTTGTGTACAAGTGATATAATTTATCCTTGACATTTTGCATATATTGATCTATTCTCAAGTCTCTACAGTTCATATCAGATTTTATAGAGTGAATTGTATTTTCACAACCATCCATTTTTCCTCTAAGATCTATTATTAGAGCAAAACTATAAAGTAAAGGTAGATCTTCAAAATATTTATTAAAATTTTCTTTCCTTTTCTCAATAATATCTGATAAGAGTTGGATCACATCGATATGTAGCAAACATGCGAGCAATTGTGCTCAAAGGAACAAAAACAAGGTTTGTAGTTAGATAATAACTACCAGATAATTCTCTAGTTGCTTCTTTGAATGGGCCTAAAACATTAGCAATTGATGAAGCTTGTAACCATTCATCATTGGTCATAATAAGAGAGATGAGTGTGGCTTTACTGCACTGCTAAAATGTAATTAAATTGGTTGTCTATATGGAATGCGTGTGCTTAACATTTATAAGTAGAATTCCAACGAGTTACACAATCATCAGGCAATCAAATGTAGAGCACAGTTCGTCAAATCTTTGACCCCTAACACCACCACATTTAATATGTTCTAAGCAATTCTAATATCCTTAATAGCTTGTTCTATAGGATGAAATCCACTTTTGCACACAAAGATTAAATATGTGGCGCACACACCGAACATGAAAAAAATCTCCATTTAAAACAGGATACATAGATGATTAAGTAGAGGTTTTCTAGTAGTATTTTTAAAAGCATTATCAAATGAAATAGTATCATCTTCTTTCTTATGTCGTACTCATTTTTAATATTTAAAATGTTAGTAGAAATACCATCAACATTATGAGGAGGGGGGAAATATTCAAGAGCAATAATTGTTATTATTTTCATTAACCAATCAATAGCTATCCAATGAGTAGTTATACACATAAGAATGATTGTTAGTACCGTCTAAATATTAGAAGTTAATGAAACTTTACGTAGGATAGATGATAATTTAGCAACTAAAACATCTTTTCTTTTATCATAAATGCAGTAAATTTCTGTTTTTATAGTGTTTCTAGGAACACATTTAAATTAGGTTAGAGTGCTGCTTGAACAAATTCTTTAAGAACTAAACTTTCAGCTTCAGAAAGCGCATGCTCACCTACAATTATGTATTTTCATTTTTTTCATATTTATATTTCCAAGTAGATGACGTTTCCCTTCATGTACTAAGTTGTGCTTTTGTTTTTTTCCCTTTCAGCATGAGTTTTAAAATGTCACGTTAAAGTTTCGGGACCATCTTTTTGAGGACATTTTAATTTTTCTGAGCAAGTATTACAACTAACTACTCTATTGTTAACTTCACCTTCCGTTTTGAAGTGCTGCCATATTCCCGCCCATTTTTTGCCTCTTATCGTTGTCTGAATTTGTGATTGAGTAGTAGGAGTGGGAGCCAGAGTGGTTTGTAATGTTGGTGAAGTTGGCATTTGAGAAATCTCATTGACGTGTTGTCCTCCAGAAACGATAGAAGCTGTAGGAGAATACAAATGATTCATTTTGTTTTTGAGAAGTTTTTGAGAAAAAGATTTTTGAGAAACTTGAATTGAGAACTTGAATTGAGAAAGAGAACTTGAGAGTTGAAAAAGCTTTGAATGTTATGAGAAGAGGAGAGGAGAAGATTGTTGTTAAGATGGTATTTATAGGATTTTTAACTATTTTTTAATTATTAAAAAAGGCCCAAAAAGCCCAAAGCCCATGGCTGTGGGCTCTTTGCTAGTTTCCCAATGCGCGAAAATTCGACCGTTGACAATTCAACATGCGACTTTTCTCCCGTTGAGAGAGGTAGGCACTAAGAAGTGCCCAACAAGCCCACACGGGCTTGTCGGCCGCTTCTTAGTGCCAGTAGGCTGACCGGTTGAGTTCAGTGGGCCTGGCCAGCAAGCCAGACCCACTTATAATGTTTTTTTTTTAAAAAAATTTTATTTGGCTAATTTTTTGGGCCTAACTACTGTGCCCATTCAATGGGCTGCTATATTTTTTTACGGGCCGAACTAATTGGTCTAAAATTAGTTTAGAGCCGAACCTTTGGGTAGCAGGCAGGATTTGGGCTGGGTTCAGGCCCGGCCTGGGTTTGAGCCCTTGATTTAGACCCTTTGCCCAACCCACCCCACCTTTGGGGCGGGTTTGGGCTTCCCCGGCCCGGTGGCCAGTTCTATTTGCATTTGGAACTTAACCGTTTCCCATGGCTTGTACCCCTGTTCGTGTCAGAATATGGCACTTGTGCCATTGAATCATATCTACTTCATTGCCAAAGTTTGTCACTGTTTTATCTGTCTAATGAGCGTAACAGTTGATATGGGCTATGTCATTTCTGATTAGTTTTATGATGAACAAGTCTCTTTCTGTACAAAATATTTGCATGACATGCTAAATATGCATGAAATGTTGCTATAGAAGCCTCCATGTTATTAAAAAGTTTGATACCGCATGCTGAATTGACATGGGTTACCATGGAAGGTCACATACTAATAAATAACTCAAATTGTAAATGCAGGTTCCCTCCGTCACAAGTTCTTTAGGTTCTTGCTGCCATTCTGGTCTAGTGCACTGCCAACTCTACCCGTGACAGCACCTCCGCGCAAAGATAGAATTAACCTAGATGATGTTCCGGAAGGACGTGTACGGCAGCAAAGACCATCTAGGACGGACCCCAGAAAAATTTTACTAACAATGGCAATCATGTATCTTCTCTAGCTCTTTTACTGTCTCCATTCTTTATGTGATTATGGTTGTTAAAAAACATAACAGTCTGCTTTCATCTTAACTGTTGTGATCGATGCTAATGACTGAACCTCTACATAGGATTTCTTCTTTTTGGTTAGCTATACTAATCGGTATGGAGTGGTTTTGTATAAAATAGCCTAGGATGTGCGAATTATCCGTGAAGCTTCTCGAGTGTAATAATTAGGTTATGGTGAAGCACCATTCAGCTAGAGTTAGATGGTTAGGATGGTTTCTTTGCAATCAAAGGTAGGATTAACATGTTATGCAATGGAGATTTTTCAGAATTTGGTTATGAAAGCAAGTTATGGAATGACAGGAACTGTGGTAGCAATTGGGATGAAAAATAAATTATGAGGAGGAAACATCTTTCAAGTTAGATTAATAGGTATCTCATTTTCTGCTCAGTTTCTTAACTAAATGAAGAAATCTACTAAATCTCAGAATTGATCTGAAGCCTCGTGTTCCCATATGTTGACTGGTCTTAGGGAAAAGGGGTAGCACATAAAAGAAAGGAAAGAAAGATATCTCCTCTCACCTTGATATTTCTTCTGACTTCTGTTCTCATATATCTTCATCCACTTTCTGTATACTCCATTATTCCTACATCGTTGTAAGGTAACCTTCGTACTTTCATTATGCCCTTGGTCCAAAGCATCATGGTAAAGGCTTCAGACCCTTGTGGTGGAAAATTTATAGTCTGATTCTTCCAATTTAGGGGAATTTAGGCTGATCCATATAATTGAATCTTTAGATAGAAGTTAATTTTGTAATTCGTTGATCTATTGTACAGGTAAATTTTTTGGCTGGCTTTGGTTTGAATCTAGCTAATAGGCCTCAGATACAGGGCCGTCGTCACCTATATTTTGATTTTTGACTTTGATTAATTAGGACTTGGGACCACCATGTATCTAGAATATTGATCAACTGAGATTGGATCTTTTGTTGCTAGAAGCCTAGAATGAAGGGGGTTAAATTGCTACACACCCAGGAGTGCTGGAATTTGGTTATCAGTGTTATTGTAGATGCCAATAACTGCAAATAGTAATCTGGATGTACGGTAGCCCCTGAAGGCAATCACAATTTTGTAAAGTAGGAAGCATATATCTGCTTTATCCCTATCTGACATTCTTCATGTTTCTTTAGCTAAACAAGGACATCCTTTGCCAGTGTCATATATCTCTACTTAGTATGCTTATTGCTTAGTTGTAGTGTGAAGAATTGTCAGTTTTGAACTTATATTTTCCTGGAAGCTGTTTGATCTGCCTTGTCTCAGCCTTGTTCAATTTATTGACCTGCTTGAGGGGGAGAAAAGACCGTATAGATATGAGCAAGAAATCAGAGAAGGAAGGAAAGGGGGGGGGGGGGGGGGGGGGGGGGGGGGGGGGGGGGGG
>JBAKGM010000139.1:24751538-24772696 GCA_037177215.1 Asparagus racemosus
GGGAAAGAAAGCGGGGAAGGAAAGAAAGGTGGCCCCCCCCCCCCCCCCCCCCCAACCATTTTCCTTCTTTGACCTTGAGTTTTCCTCTGGTTTCTACCTTACGCAAACTCTTCAAATCTACCTTCTATCTATTTCATCCTTTGCTCCTTTGTTTGCAAAATAACCTTTTGTAGTTTCATGGGTCCCACTCTCTTGCTTTGGAACTATCCCAGTTGGCAGCCGTAGATCTCTTGTGGTGTTTTACCTGTTATATATTGATGACTTGTTTTTGATTGTCCTTGTTGCCATTCCTTTTCCAAAACTTCTGATGACTACTCAGATACTTAACTGAACTTGAGTTTGCACCACTAACTTAGCTGTTTTCCTTGTATATCATTGTTTCTTGGCTAATGTTATTCAGCTTGGCGAACCCCTTATCCACCATGATTTACCCACCGATATGCTTCTTTCGACGTTAGCCCAATATTTTGTGTCACTTAAATTTTTATAATGACTGGATGGTTTTAGCATCGTCAATTTTAAGCAAAGCGCAATTAGAGAATTATATATAATCCTATCCTCATATTTTGGCTAGTCGAGGTTAAGCAGATTGACATACTAGATATGTCATATTTTTGCAAGTCGAGGTTAGGCAGATTGACAAAGTAGATATGTCATATTTTTGCAAGTCGAGGTTAGGCAGATCAACCTATTAGATACCTCATATTTTGGCAAATCGAGGTTAGGCAGATCAACCTATTAGATACCTCATATTTTGGCAAATCGAGGTTAGGCAGGTCAGGTCGACATAATAGATAAAAACTAGACACCTTAACCAATGTTTCCTTCTTTATATTAACTCATATCCTTGTTCAAGCAGGCTGTGAAATGTATACCTCATGCCCTCTGCAAAGAGGGTTTCCACTAAGCTACAACTATGATATTATGGTGCTTTTGCTCTTAATTGAGGTTTTTAAAGCCCACAATTTTCATCTTTATTGCTTGATCGGTAAGGATCAATGTAACAAAGTTCATGGCACATTTGGGTCATGTTACCGTTGCTTGATACACTGCTTAATAGGTTAACAAATTATAAAGTTGAAGAACACTGTTAACGTTATTTTAGTAGTTATGCACATGTTATATGTGTCCATGATGACAAGATGAGGCATGCATATACATTTGAAGACATGTAACACTAAGAATTATGATAATGTAGACTTTTGTTTTCTCAGAAAGTAGAAAGTAAAAGACTTCAATTAAAAACTGTTCATAATTCTTATTCTGGTAAGAAGCAATAGACTTATGCGGGTGAATTGTCTTTATTTGCAGGGCATGTCTGGCCACAATGGGCATACTATATTACAGATTAGCACAGAGTCTTGCTGGCGACGTACCAGAAGATGAGCCTCAATGAGTAAGCTGTTGATTCCATTTCTAACGGTGTCATTTTGTACTTTATGCATGCACATTTTATTTGTACTGGAAAGTAATTCTGAGCTTCATGCAGAACACCCAAACGACAAATTGCTGCTACTGATTGCTGTTATGTTTCACTAAATGAGAATTTGGAAGAGAATTTTGTTTCCCGTCTTGGTCTTCTCATCTGTTTTGTTGTTATCCTCATACTTTCAGTATAATATGAAGCAGTCCCATCTTTACTGCTTGTTGTACTTGTACCTTAGGCTCAGGAGCATACATTGTTCAGAATTATGTACAATCTTATGAATGAGAGAAGGCAGTTTGAGATTTAGTGGCCTGATTGATGAACTTGAATGCGCTGGTGATGGTGACATACGAGTGTGAATTATTTTATGAAGTGATACTAGTGGTCTTCTTAATGTGATAAAACTGACGTAATAGAAAATTTCTCCAATCAAAGCATTAGGGCATCTAGGTCAATGCTTTTCCTTCTTCAGGCATTTCTGTATTAGGGATGTAGTTTTTTTGTGACATTGACTTAATAAAATGCCTGTTGAGAACAGAGACCGTGTACATTATTTTTGTTATTTTTTATTTTTTATTTTTGCTCATCTGGGATTCTCTGTTTTCTTTTATTGTCAGATGTTTCCTATTGTTGGAGAATGTGAAGATTTATAATCTAAATTTATTTATTTATTTGATTATTATAATAAATAGTCTCAAGTAGATTAGTGCAGGGTGTAGATATTTGTTTTAAAAGAGGTATATGCCATGGGAAGCAGTATTCTATACATGTTAGCATCTGCAGTTGATCAAGAAAAACTATAATGATTAAGTTTACCTAATGACATCTTATATTATGCTGATGATGTTTGAATTTTTTGGAAAGGCCAATCGGATTTCTAAATGACTGGCAGTAGCTGTTAATTGAATTGTTGCTAACCGTGAGCTCCCTTGTTTTCATTGTTGTGCACTGATGTCATTGGTCTACTTTTGCTAACATTTCAGTCTCTTTCATGTGTCCTGATTAGGAAAGCTAATTGTGACTGCTGTATTTGGTTCAACATTATATGTTTATTAATAGTTTTTTCAATAAATATGATATCCCATGTTATATGTGCGTGTTTTTCTTTAGATACTGGACGTTTTATGACAAAATTTCCGGTGTATAGTTACGTACAGCATTTTTAGAAATAAATTAGCGCATTTTTGGGAGTATATGGAACTTCAAAGATTCGAGAGAGATCATTGAAGATAAGAAAGCTATAGACTTTTTACATCTTAGGAATGCAGATGACAATTGTTTCCTGTAAAATCCTTTGATTCACCAAAGGAGAGGATAGCAGTGGGAAGTTGTGCTTCTTTTTAATTTTTAATTTTTATTTTTTACTGACTAGAATTCTACAGCAAGCTGAAGGTGAGGAAAATAGTAAGAGAGTATTAGAGAAGATTTTAGTTTATACTTCCTGATTATTTCATCTTTAGAAATAGCTGAAGGGGAGAAAATTAATTTATAATTCTGACTATTCCTTCTTTAGATATGTTTCACAATTTATTAAAGGGAAAATAGGGCAGAGATTTTTGGCCCCCTAGGAATGTGTCTCGGAACATCACTGTGAAAAGAAAATAGTGATCTTATAGTAGATAGAGTAAAATATTTCATGAAGCCTTTTGTAGTTTGATGTTGTATTTTCCACTGTGATTCATCTTTCAATCCTTGTACTTTGTATTTTTTTTATTTTTTGTATCAGATTTCATGGGATACTTGATGATTACTAGAAATACAAGAAGGCAGAGTCAGCAAACAAATGAAAATGCGAGCGGTTTGGTTGCCTTTTCCCTGTCAAAACAAAAAATAAAAAACCAAATGGGGACACAAGAAATCATCATGCGCATCTAAGTTTCTGTAAGATCTATATTTTGATAAAGTATCAAACGTTTTAATCTGTGAAATTTTTCGGACAAAGTTTACCATCAGGAAGTTACATTGTTACCCAACATCTATAAATAGACGATAAGATTATTTTTTTTGAAGGCTATTAGTGTTATCTTATATATGAGAAAATCACTAGAATGTTATTTGACACATTGATATAAAGATAATAACTATGCCTAAACTTATGCAAAGATGTTCCACTACAAGGAAGTAATTTGGATGCTCTTCACTATAAAAAAGTAATAGAGAAAATTATTTTTAATCCCAATCGTTGATAATCTAGTCGATGGTTGTGATATGATCTAAATCTAATACTCACCATACCCCGGTGTATTGCACTCATCCCTAATTTGCACTCAAAGAAAAAAAAAAAAAATCACGACCACCGATTAGATAATCAATAGTTGTGATTATATAGTGGTCCCTTCGCTACTCTTTTGGTAGTGGACATGATCCAAATCCTACATTTTGAGACAAAGAAATGGAAGACGTCATATTACCCCCAAATATAGTAAAGAGAAAGTTTGAGAGGCCAAAAACTACTAGGAGGAAACATGTTTCACAGCTTTTTTTGTTGGCGGTGAAGTTGTGGGTCTAATTGCCCAAATACTCTGGCGAGTATCTACCTCTGGCCTACAGCTTGGCATTCTTTAAAAATGTCACTGTAAAATCCCAAGGTTATTTTCATGCTAAATGAATTTGGCAACACCCCCACCCCCGGTTTTATAATTTTATTTGAAAATTTATTATTCCAAATAAAAGTTAAAATTTTCCCATGGTTGCTGTCTAAAAGAAGGCTTCAAACAAAGGCCAATTTGATCAACAAAGGATGGGAGGGAAACCCATCATGTTCATCTTGCAACTCTCACCTTGTATCTGATGACCATCTCTTCTACCACTGCACTCGTGCAAGGAAAATTTGGATTCCTTTCTCAAAAGCCTCTTTCATACACCACACTGGCCTGATGATTCCCATACGCTATTAGATTCAAACGTGAAGTTCTTAAGAAATCTTCTATTCTCCATGGTGAGGACGGAGCTGTTGAAGAAATCTTCTGAGCGCCTTTGGCTTAAGACTTTCCTTTGGTTGTTTTTGTATCTATCAGCTGGACTAGGCAGCTTTAAGTATGTATCTTGGGATGTTTTGATAACTTATCTTAGGGAAATTAATTATGATCTAGCAGTGTGAGATTATTTACTGTCTTTGGATTATGCGACGAATAACGTTTATGACCACTCTGTGTCGATATCCATTGACATGCTGATGATCTTATAAGTTTTAGTGATAGTTTCCCTTAGTTAATCGATTTACATTAATATATTTTGAATAGGGCTCCCCATCTATTTTTCTGTCCCAAAAGAAAAAAAAAGAAAAAAAAAAAAAAAAGAAAAAAAAGGAGAAGATAAGAATGAGTTTAATGCAATGACTTGGATGTGTTTGGTAATATTAGTACAAATGCAATTATTTGGCGATTTCAAGTAAGAAGCAATATTGATATCAGTTAAAGGATACCAAACTTTTTTTTATTAGAGAAAATTATCAAGAGGGAAGAGTTTGAATGTAAGCTTTTTGGTTCATGTAAATTTACTTGTGCTATGAAACTTCAATGCACTTTTATATGACATAATATGTTTTAACTTTTAAAGTTGATGCTTATAATTTTTGTGTCCTATCTGACCGAAAATCCTGGTTCCGCCCCTGATAAGAGGGATGTACAAAAATATCAATCTGGTAATTTATCCATTGTTTGGAGGATGTCAACATTTCTGTTGTGAAACTCACGTAAGCATTACATGTAAAGTCACCTTATAGTATCATTGACTTATGAATTTTAAAACTTTGTTACAATAAATGTCGGCATATTTACTATCTAATGTTACTTGTATACTGGCCTTATTTTTCATGTTATATATCGATCATTGTTTTTGCTATAGATTATCTAGTGACTTGTGTTATGTATTATAAGAGGCTTGTGAGATCAAAGTGCCAATGCATACTATATAACATTATGCACTGGTCTATGGTTTACTTTCTAATTTCAGATTATTTTATGATTTAGTAACGTGTTAATTTTCTAATTATAATAATGTAAGCTACAAATTGTCCTTACAATGAGGCCAAAGGACAAGTTCGTATCACCCAATCAAAATTTAATGCTTGTAAGCTTATTATATTTGTGTTATTTTTATTTGATGACACGCAAAAGTTCGTGCAAGTAATTTTTTTAATGCTCTTTAACTAAATTAACTTTTAAAGAACAACCTTGTTGATTTTTTACGTATTTATTAGGTGTCAACTACCCGTAGAATAGCATTTCCCACTTGATTCATGAAGTATAATTAGCATGATTCTATATATGTAAAAAAATTACAAGCAACCCCAACCTTTTCATGTTTATTAAGTCTCCCATTGCCTTTATTTTCTTCAAATCTTCTAGTGCCTAAATTCATACGAATTGAAATACTGTTTTTCCATTTTGGGGAACACAGTTTTTATTGAAGAAGCTCTGCAAACAATTTTCATTTTATGCATCCAAATATAATACCCGCGCTCTACATTCAACAACTAATCAAATCTTTTATTTGAGATGAAACGAGGAGATTAGGCTTCTTGATGCTTTAATTATAAAATCCTTAACGAGATATATATCTTTATACCTCCAAATAAATATTTACAATTAAATGATGGTAATTCTCACACGTACATATACGTAACTCCTCGAATGGCTTTTAAAAGATGAGATTGATTAATTTGGGATTATCTTATATCAGGAGTTAACTAATAGAAATGCATATCTTCTTCAATATCTATCATCGATCCGTGAACATTTATCAAGATGTGTATAGCTGAATGAACAATTTTAGCATGGAGAAGTATTCTAGCTAATATGTATTAAAGATTTTTTTGTGGATCAAGGAGAAGTTGAGTAGGTTACATCGTCAAAATAACGCAGTTTTTTCATTAATAGTTAAAAAAAAAAATCTCTTCCTACTGTATCTCATGTTAGCTAGTTTAAATTGTCTACAGAGGATGGATGAGAAGACATTCAGAACAGCCTGTAAATTTTATCCTATATATATTTTACTAACAAGTTCCTATCCTTTTTTTTTAGAAGCCCTTAAGTTTTATCCTCTCTTCTAACAAACTCTTAACTTCCATTTTTTGACAACAAAGCTCCTAACATTTACTCCTCTCTTTTAAGCAACCCCAAATTCTTGTAAACTTAGGGGTTAATTTTGTTGCCTAAAAAAAGTTGAGCGCCTCTTAGAAGAGAAGTGATAAAAGTGAAGGATTACATTGTATAGAGAGAGGGTGAGAGGGAAAAAAAAGGTTGAGGGCTTTTGAAGAGAGATGTAAAATTTAGGGGCTTCATTGTTAAAACAAAAAATTAGAGACACTTTTGATATTGAGTTCAAACTTAAAGACTCATTAGACTATCTTCTCGAGGATGGTTACACCTCATTAATTCATGAAGAGGGGAAAAAGAAAGAAAATTAGCAAAATGAAGCATGAAAAGGTAAATTGTATGTAGGATTATAAAAGCATGTGATATTTTGGTTTTAGGTAAGGCAGAGATAGAAATTTCATTTAGTCTATATTGACAAGAGCATTGCGTGTTTGGCAAACACCCAAAAATTGTCATGGTTTGGTCTTTCAATAATCTTGTGAGGTGGATCAAAACAAAACCATGTTAATTTGGCCTAGAAGAGCTGGGCCAATGTTGACCATGTATTTTCTAAACATTTTTTTCCTTCTCAAAATGAGACTAAGACCAAATCTGATCTCATGTTGGAGAGTTGTCGAACATGTGTGTTTGGAAAGGGCTTATTTTTTTTCAAAGCTTATGAGCTATGTTATTCTGGCTTTTGATGGTCTTTGGATTTTATGATTAACAAAACTTTACAAATCTTGTGTGAATAGAAAAGTCAGTTGCTAGGTCGAACCTAGTTTATTTAGATGAGCTTATAAACTAGATTTTCAAAAGTTGGGGAATCTTTATTTTTTTCAATGTGCCTTAGAAGGTAAGTTATTTGAGATGACGCCAAACATGTAAATATGAATAAACTTGTTTTAAAGTTACTTTGACAAAAAATAGGCTAAATTGCACGAAAATCCCATAAAGTTTCACGTTTTGACAATTAAATATCACAAGTTACATTGTGGCACAATATAATACCCTACATGTTTTAAAATTTCATTTTAAGATCATCAAGCATGCAAAAATAGAAATTTTCACCCAAATGCTTTTCTATGATATTTACATGCTAATTATAGAGTTTTTTTAACTAATAATATTTATTAAATTTGCTACTAAATCAACGAAATTTCTTTTTCACACTTATCTTAACTCTACTTTAAAATAGAGATGTGATGTTTCTAATAAAAATTTTAAAAAATATTAATAGTTGGAAAACTCTAAAATTATGTACATATCGTACAGAAACATTTAAGTAAAAATTTCCATGTTTGCGTGATCGATGGTAGTAATGTGTAAATTTTGGAAACTTTATGGTATTGTTTTGTACCAAAATGCAACTTGTGGTATTTAATTGTTAAAACAGAAAACTTTATGGTATTTCTGTGCAATTTAGACAACAAAATTAAGCTCTCCTAGACACTCTTTTTAAATGTTACTTGGCAACTTTCTAAACAATTGACTTTTAAACTTCCACATGTTGTGAAATACTTTGTAGAACTAACGATTTATTCCTTCAGATTAGAGAATTTGGAAAGCTAGAGAACTTTTCTTTTGCACTAGTCCATTTGCTTCATTCATTACAACTATATATACATATGTGAGTTATAAGACTTTAGAAATAACTCTAAAAAACAAATAGGGAGAAGTAAATTCACGAGTTTATGGACATCCATATATAGGTTCATAACATTCCCCCTTAGATGTCCATTATACAAGAAATATGCCTCGTTAAAACCTTACTAGGAAAATCGCAGTGGGAAAAAGTCCTAGTGAAGGAAAAAGAGTATATAATTGCTTGTATAAACTGCCCCTGTTAAAAATATCATTTGAGATCTCTTAATCACTGCGTCCTGTAACGCCCGTGTTTTTTTCGATACGTATTTTTTCAATATTAAAATACTAAATGATATTTTAAATTTTTAGATATTGCATTTAATTATATATATTTTAATGATAGAGATTATTAATATTTAGTTAATAATATTATTAGATTAATCGTTATTAAATTTATCATGATTATAATATTTTATTTTTATTATTAATACGTAAATAGTGATATTAGTCCACGTACTTTTCCATGTGTATTTAACCCTAACCCTTACCCTATATATATACATATATATCATCTCCATCTCTCCCGTACTATTTCTCATCTCTCTCTTTCTCTCTCCTGTACTCTCCTTCTCTTTCTTTTTCTCTCCTGTACTCTCCCTCTCTCTCTCTCTCTCTCTCCTCATTCGTTTCCAGGCAATTCTCTTTCTTTCTCTTTCATCCCAGCCACAAACAACCACAAATCATCCTGTACTCTCTCTCTCTCATCTCTTTCGTGCTCTCTCTCTCCCCCTTTCTCTTTCTCTCTCTCCTTCTCCTTTTTTCGTTCCAGCCACAAACAGCACCTCCCCCATACCCTTCCTTCCCCGTACTCTCCTTCTCTCTCTTCTTTTTCGTTCACAGCAAACCGCACACCTCAACACCCACGTCTCTCTCTCTCTTCCTACCCTCTTTCTTCTCTTCATGCCAACCCAACAACCACCGCCAGCCCCACAACCACAACCCGCTAGCCTCTCCCCCTAAACCGCAACCACCCTTCTTCCCTGCGCGCCGCTAGTCACCACCTCTTCCACACCAACACCAGCCACACAGCCAGCACCAACCCCTCACGCCGCAACCACAACCAGCCTCATCTTTCCACCTCTCTTCCCTACTCCGGTCAGCCAAACCTCTGCCCGCTGCCAACATCACCCACAGCCAACCCCCGCTCCCCCTTCCCTGCTCCGGCCAGCACCTCACCCCCTTAACACCCCCACAGCAGTCCGCCACATCCCCGCCAATGACCAGCCTCAACCCAACACTAGCCGACACCCGCAGCCTCATCATCCCCAACCCACGACCACTAGCACTCCCTCTTCCCCCCCAACACCCGCAGCCTCTGTTCACCGCCTCTCGTTCATTGCTGATTCATTCTCTACCTCTCATACCGCCGGTGGTCGCTGATCATCGTCGTGGCGGGGCTTGTCACCGCCGTTGGTTAGTAGTTCAACGCCGCTCGCTGCCACTGTTGTTCTCCACCGCCGCAACCATGATTCATAGCCGATTCACTCGTAGGTAAGATCCTGTTACCTTTTGACTCGTATTTTATATTTTTAGATTATTTATAAATTATTATATGCAAGATCTCATTGCTCAGACTCACATTTTATATTTAATATTTATTTATGAATTATTAGGATTTTTAAAGTATTAATTTGTTGTAAGATGAATATTTAAATTATTAAGTTTATTGTCAAAGTGTTATTTTAGAATGATCGTGGGGAAAGATATTTCAAAGGAATTATTTTATAAAGGTATCTTTTGAATTATTAAAAGAATATTGAAATTATTATTTTAAAAAAATATTGATTTAGAGTATTCAAGATGAAAATCTAATTTTAAAAGGAATTTTTGAGAAAAAGATTATTTTGATTATTTTAATTGGGAAGAAGATTATTTTGATTATTTTAATTGTGATCATACAAGTGATATAAACCGTGATACATCATTATTTTTAGTTTTCTTTTACGTTGTTATTAAGCTACGTGTTATTCAGTTACCAATAATTTTATGAGACGTTTCAGGATTCTGAACAGTGAGATATTGATGATTTCGGTTTGCCTGCGTATTTAGCTATTCATAGATATTGTTCACGCCTATCGTATTTTGTTCGCAATAATTATTCTTGTTTTACGAACGCTTTCATGTACCTATTATGCTGTAAAGAGTCGGTCACATTTTCACTATCTTTTTGCATTGAGAACCATTAGTAGTTCATAACTTAGGACTTGTGTGTCATGAACGAGACTTAGTGACATGTGTGAGTTGTGTTGACTATGATTAGGAGGTGAACCAGTGATCTGTTTGACAATATCGTTAACTTGTAATTACTCGAGACCTTGGGGTAGGAAAGTCTGGGTTCATGTTATCGGATGTGACTGTTGATGTATATTCTAGACTCATTTTAAGTGAATCGTTTCACACTTAGTGTTACTTTGTTGGGCCAGTGAATCATTTCGCACGTTGCCAGTGAAATCGTTTCATCACCTGAGTCCTGCTTGTGTCGGGACAAGCCAGAATTAGATTGCATTAACCGAATCATTTTGCGGCATTGGGTGCGTGTAGAGGAATATGAACAGTCAGTTATCCGAGTATATGAACGTTGACTCTTGTGAGATATAGACCAGAGACCTGATACAGAATGGCTAGACTCTAACATCAAGTTGAGATATTTGACAGTTAGGACACCTGGTTGTATGGACACATGAGTTGTACAAATTGATGCTTATTCTAGTTATATGTTCCATCCGTGTGTAGTACGGGGTTAATATTTAGTTATTTACAATCCGAAACATATGGTATATACAGGAGGGTTTCCTTCTTTGGATTATTTTGCTCAACGTACTACGTCTCGTTTTGTAGATTTCTAAATATCAATCATCCAGATTTACATGGATAGTTAATCAGATTGTTATACTTGGATCATTCGCAGTTTCCGATTACTTGCATTCATTTATCTTTAATATTATACTTCTGTTACGTTGTGGGATCTTGCCGTGTGCTATACACGTTGACGTACTCCATTCTTTTGGTGTACGTTAGGTTTAGATGACGAACAGGTCCAATATGGAGAGGTATCGGAGCCAGCGTATTCCCAACATGAGTGTCATGCCATTGGGGTAGAAGAACCAATAGAAGCCTAGTCTTTTCATTTATATAGTAGATGTTGGACATTAGATTTCGTCATACTTTTCTTTAGTTCAGTAGATGTTCTTTTGACTATTAAGTTAGCTTTTATCTGGATGTATTGAACTGTTATTTATTTTTGTTTGGGATGATATTTTCTTCGGTGATATGTATCATGTAGTTCTGGATTTGTTTATTACATTCTTGCTAATCGTGATTGTGATTGGGATGCTTGGCATATTTGTTTGGGATGACACTTCAAACATTTCATGCAAAGCGATCCTGATTTCACCCGCTAGAGTAAAGAAGGTGTTGCTGTCAATATTATACAGCTCCAAAATATTGTGCAACACCGGTGCACAAATCTCCTTGCTATATTTTGAGGCTCTCATTGCAGAATAGAGCCCCAGTCTTCTCAAGCTCCCCTCAAAAGTGACGAGAGAATAATCCTCTAGACGGGTCCACCATTGAGTATCCGTTGATCTTATCCAACCCGAAAATCTAGTTTGCCACTTCTTTAACAGGGGCGTTCTCATGAACAAAGCCTGGATGCAAAATTATGATGTTGACCCTGTAGAGTCCTTCTTGGTGGATGCCACTGTCGTACTTTAAAGAGCCCACCTTAACATTATCTTCTTTATTGGTGAGGGTGAAACGTATTAGGTGAGGCACGACGAGATGCTGCAAGTATGTAAGAGACACTTGACATTCTATCACTGGCAGATAGTAACAGCGATCTACTTTGGCATAATACCAGTGCTCCTTCGGCCAAGTGGATATGGAAGTGCCATTAGGATTACTGTCCCTAAACAAAAAGTGAGGCTTCCCTGACGTATCCTCTTTGCGAATGGAGAACTTGGCATCTTTGATCATTTCCCATAGAGTTTGGTAGTCTCCCAATCGTATTGCCTCAATCTGTTCTTGGCTGCTACCCTCTAGGTACAGAGGTATGTGCCAATCAAAAGCATGTCTCACTTCAGAGTTAAAAGTCCCATCATACCCAAAGTGTTTGTGACGAACGCCATGCCCCTTTGATAAGTAAACTACACAAAAGGAGGCAAAGACAAATTAGAAGATGTTGCGCCAACTAACACACCAACTTGACTCGGACATGCTAACTTCTCATCTCCATCAAAGGCTGAGATGAAAGGCATCACTTCTTGTCCCCTACGAGGGTCAAGATGAAAGGTCGTCACTTTTCATCCCCCTCGAGGGCCAAGATGAAAGACGGTGGCTGATGAACCTCGCTCAAGTGAAATCGCTCAAATCAGACTGGTGAAGCTCGCTCAAGCGAAGGTCACTCAAATCAGAATGGCAAACTTCGAAGATGATGACTGGTGAACCTCACTCAAGCGAAGTTGCTCAAATCAGACTGGCGAACCTCGCTCAAGCGAAGGTTGCTCAAATCAGATTAACGAATCTCCCTCAGGCGAAGGTCACTCAAACTAAATCACGACCCCCGTCCAAATGAAGTTTGCTCCACAAGCCCAGAAGGTTAATAACAATGAGTTTCGCTTGTGAAGCGAAGCTCACCACATCAAGTGCCATTGTTGGCCACTGACAGAGCTTCGTCGCCGTCGACAGAAGCTCGTCGATAAGACCATGAGCGGTCAAAAACATTACACCTTTGGCAGTGAATAAATTTTAAGTGTCCTAAAGCACTATTTGAAGTCCAATTGGGGCTGTATTTTGGTGGATCCGAAAATCACCATGGATGGGTTTGAAACGTACCACAGGCATCTCCAACGACGCTGACATGTCATCAGTTCTTATTTTGCAAGGCCCCTTAGCAGCATCTCTGCCTCTTGAGATCGCACGATGTGGAGCCATTAAAGATTGGTCTTGAGATTTTTGTGGGGTTTTGAGAAAACTAGGGTTTTGAGAAAGTTAGGATTTTGAAAATCAAAGTGAGGGAGAAAGGAGGTAAACAACTCTATTTATAGACTAACCCAGAACTTCAGTAAAGATTTATCGTAAATCTCGGTTGAACTTCGACTAAGATTCTCGCATCACTTCGTTGAGAATCTTGCTATGAACCACCTTCACCACAATTTCATGCACAGAAATCAAGAATTCAAAATTTAAATCCTCATGGCGAGCCTCTCAGTGAGCCCCATGTAATAGAATTGTTGAGCCTCGCTTAACTGACATATTGAACTTCGCCCAGTGACTGTTTCTCAAGCCAAATGAGCAAACTTCGCACCAATCAGTTGGGTGCTAAAGCAAACTTCGCCAAAATAATATGGTGAATTCCACCAAGTCTCTAAATTAAGAAAATTCTGACTCAATCTGTTTGAGACCCTATCAGGCAAACTTCAGGAAGCCTGAGCTTCACTTCCAACACAACAACTCCACACAGAGTTCAAGTCCACCACACAAGTAAAGTTCATACAGATCAAACACGCAAAGATGAACAATTTCAGAAAAAAGTTTATTTTTATTGATCAAAGACTCTACTATATAAAGGCAACATTCATACTCTCCAGTTACAGGGATGATGGGTATTTGTTGCTATTTGCTACTACCTTGTACTCCTAACTATGGATAATATGACGGCTGAGAAACATAAGCGAGCTGCACCAAGCTAAAGCCCATGTTACTCCAATCTCACAAAACTTGGGGACCTAACTTTTACCCATGCAAAAACAATAGTTCCTACTTACTCCTCCCTATACCGTATGCTAGGAAAAGAGAATAAAAATGTTAAATAAGAACTACCCCAGTTCCTCTAACTGAGGCATATCAATAAGAAAAAGAACGTTCTTGCACCAAAATTTGATGTTGGGCGTGAGACAGCGACACGACGTCTAATTACGTTTTGGGTTCACATTTATGAAACCTAATCACTATCGGAGTTCTCCCTTATGGACCTAATCACTGTCGGAGTCCTCCCTTGTGGAGCTCCAATGATCTTTCTTCAACCGCCATCTCAGTCATCGATCGATCTTACGTAGAGAATGGCACTCGAAGCTCCACACATCTCTATCGTGATTTAACTTGCCCCAAGCCTTCAACTGATTCTCAATGATCTTCTCAAGCTTCACCTTCTCGACCAACAGTAAGTCCATCACTCGGCAAAGTATGTGGAGTTCATCCGCTTGATTGCACCCTACTTGTGCAAGTTCCTGTTGGATCTGCTTTATAGCCTTCTCCAAATCCAAACTTTAAAAAAAAATCACATCTTTTAATATTTGATTAGAGCGAACAAAGAGGCTAAATCTTAGCCTAAAACTTAGTCAAATCTACAGCAGATCTTATGGATCTTCAATCAAGAGATCTCAGCCATAGATTACGGTGTGAATCCAAAGGCGTAATCTCAACGACCATCGCCAGCTAGCGAACATCGCTAATCGATGATTTTCGTTAACACAATTTAAAATAAGGCGAATCTCGCCAATACCTAGAATCTGCTGAACTTTGCTAATTTCTCAACTTTGCCCCAACAGTGGGGCAAGTGAACTTTGTTCCAAACATAGAATTGGATGAGTATAAGTATCATTGAGCCTTCAACCCAAGTCTACAATAAAGGAAGCCACGTTCAATAGTGCACCTCTGGTAGGGTTGTTAAAGGGGTGGTTTTGATTGGGTTTTGGTTGGGTCATAAATAGGTGGGAATATTTATGACCACTTAACCATTTACGACCCATTTAGTATTTGCTAAATGGATCACTTCTCACCCACCTATTTACTAAATGAATGGTTCATGGGTGACCCAATAGCCCATTTAGCTATGGTGCTTTTATATATGTAAGTTTCAGGGATCTACTTGAAAATGTGAGGGCATTCTTGCAAATTATTTAGGAGGTACTTGCAAACTTTGAAGGCCTTTTTTGCAAACATTAGGTGGGCTTTCTACAATCTCAATTGGTTTTCAGTAGACTAAAGGGGTTTTCTGCAAACTATTGAGGGTCCTTCTGCAAATTATTAGGAGGTTTTCTGCAAACTTTTAGGGGGTTTTGTTAGGGAGTTTCCTGCAAACTTTTGGGGCTTTTTTTGCAACTTTCTAGGGGTTTTTTGCAAACTTTCAGGGGTGATTTTTTACAAACTTTTAGAGGGTTTTCTGCAAACTTCCAGAAGGTTTTCACATGGCAGAGGATCTAAACAAACTATTTCGACCCAATTGGGTTTTCTTATTAATAAATTGTAAGCTACTAACATCATGATTCATGATTAATTTAAGTTGCAATATCTCGCTTCACATGAAAGCTTAGAACGAATAAAAGTTTAAAAAAATTTAACTACAAAATTTCTTGTAGAACTCATGTCACCAGTTAGTACAAAAACCACAAAATATCTATAAATAAAAAATAATAGCAAGTTGATAACAAGATGATGATCTCCTACAAACCCCATAAGCTAAAAAAAATTGAAATAGGAAGAGGAAAAGGGAAATCCTTACAGCTGAATGAGGACTCTGAATTGGATCCTTTTCCTAATTCCACTAGGTTCTAATTTTCTTCCTCCACAAAGCCGATTCCTTCGCTTTTGCCCCCAATTTAGACTACAGAAGCAACTATAACGAGGAGTAGTACTTTTATAGGTTAATTGATGCTAAACCCTAAAATTGGAAGAAGGCAAGATCAAGAAACCCTAGTTAAGAATGTACCTCAAAATCAAGTGATTAGCTTGATTGAAGATCTGAATGTTGAAACTGCTCGATGGAAGGCCTAACTTTGAACAGGAGAGACACTCAGGCTACAATCAAACCCTAATTTGTTGCCTCCACAAATTCAAAGCATTGATACTTGAGCTCTGATTCTTCTGTTGATCAAGAGTAACTAGGGCTCGATGGGGGAGAGAGAGAGAGAGAGAGGAGAAACTATGGCTCGATGGAGAGAGGAACTCAAGCACTCGAGAGGAGAGAGAGAGAGGAACTAGGGCTCGAGTACTTCTGAATTCTGATCTAGAATCACCTATGAGAAAGAGGGGAGAGAGGAATACATGGATTTGGGGTGGATCCTAATGGTCGGGTCATGGGTGGGTCTGTTAATGGACCATTTATGTTGAATAAAAATAATATCCACCCATTTAGGACCCATTTAGTTAAATGAGTGGGTATAGTTGGACTATTTAGTGGGTGGGTATGGTTGGATTGTTGGGTTTGGGTCAAGATTGTCACCCCTAACCTCTAGCAATCAAGTAGATTGACAATAATTTTCAACCTGAACAAGATGACTCAAGTTACGTTCAACAGTACACCTCTAGCTATTACCCAAAGTATTTCAATCCCTGTTACAAGTCAAATGTAGGATCTTGAAAACTTTCGGGGGGGGGGGAGGGGTCTTGTAGACGGTTAAAATATATTCTATCCATGTCAATGTTTCGGCTTGGAACTAAGAAGTGAACACCTATGGCTAAACACTTCAAATGGGTCCAAAGTCATGCCCACAACAAATTGTAGCGAAGCTCACTTAAAAGAGCATGTGAACTCCACCATACAGCTCATCTCAACCCGACCCAACCTAGTTAAGAGTAGGGTCAACTTCCACTTTAGACTATAGGCCGAGTTGAAGGGCGTCATTGAGTCGACCAAGTGCCTGAACATTTAGGCTTTCCCATTCCCTACATACTTTTTGACTCCACATATCTATAATTGTGGGCCATTTCTGAGGGTCATGTGCTGTTAAGTTTAATATTTTTCCATCATCTAATAGTAGTTTTCTATCTATTTGTTCTAAGGGTAATCTCTTCTCTCTTGGTTTAAAAATCTTCTATCTCTCCTCTGTAATCGCTGTAAGATTCTCTAATAGGTTGTCCTACGGATGATGTTTTTACTGTATCCTTACTATACACAGTGTTACTATCTCCAAAGAATTCTCCAGCACTGTGGTCAGGTTTGATAAGGTACATATTTTCAAGTTGTCTTACGGGTTTACATATTACCCAGTTTCCCTGTTCATCCTGTTTTATTATTTCATCTTCAGTCATCCTATTTTGGTCTATTAACTGCAATTCTAATTCACTAATTTCCTCAACTCCTAAGTTTTTATTCATTTCCTTATGGTATAAGACTCTATTCATTATTTTCCAATGATTTGCTGATCCGTTGGTTTGTTTCGTCCTCATCTTCTATATTATTAAGATTTTTATTTTTATATCTCCCAAATCTTATACTATAACTATTATCATTATTCTTGTACATGGTTCCTTCTTCTGGTACAAGACTACTATTATTACTTATCATATTATTCAAATTCCATTCTAATCCACTTAATACATGGGGATCAATTTCCATGGGTTTTATCATTTCTATTCCCATGCTAGTCATGGCATCTATTATTCTATCTGTATTTAATTTATATCTTGTAGTGCTATTATCTATTAATTTTCCTAGGAATCCTATGTTTAATAGTACATTACTTCGTCCATTAAACTCTTCGTATCCTTTTGATTGGATGCCTATTTTTATATGTTGCAAATCTTCTATACTTAGCATGAAATCAGGGTTGCAGTAAAATATTCCTCTATTATTACTCATATCTACTTCAACTGCAGATATCATTGCTTTTGTCATATCAGTCCATCTTTCATCTATTATTACTATTAATAATTTTGATCCTAATTTCTTTCTAGATAATCCTTTAACTCCTATTACTATTAATCCTAGGTGCACCAATCGCTTCCTAGTCTTTATTATTTTCTTTATTGTCTCAGGGCTTACTAATGTTAAATGCCTTGTTTGGTCAGTGACCAATACTTCTTCTTCACAGTTTATTCTTAATAGTTGGGTGTTGAAGGAGAACCTTCCCGTTCCATATAATAATCTTGGGTTTAATAGATTTATCTGGTGGTTAGTGTATAATTCCAAGTATTAATTGACATCAATAATTTCTTCCAATGTAATCTGGGTAGAAGTTGAATTTCTTCCTAATAAGGTATTAAGGAAGGTATTGTTGTTTATTACTGATTCTTCACTTGTAATAGTTCTACTTGATCCAGAAAATAGTGTTGTAGTCATTTCTTATGAGCTCAATATCCAAACTTGTATTCTGTTATTCCAAAAATTGGAGTTTGTATTTTTGGTTTAGGATCTATTGCTTTCAAAGCACTCATCTGTTCAGTTAGTTTATCTATATCTGTTTTTTCTCCAGATTTTTAAATTATTTTATCTATTTTGACATGTAATGCTACTAATAACTCTATTATTAGGTTATTTTGCCTTATCACTACTTGATCTGCTTGGTTAGTCGCTACGTAAGACGTTAATCCTACAGGTTCCTGAGATAATCCTGCTTTATGTCTAGCTTCTAAATAGTTTTCGTCATTTATACTGCTACTCATGTTAAAGCTATCCTTTTTAATTCTACCAACATCTTTTTTATATCATTTAGTTCTTTAGATATCCTATTATAGTTTTCTATTTCTTTTTCATCATTTTGTAATTTCTTTATATATTCAAAATCTTTTATTTTTACATGTAGTGATTCTAATTGATTATTTATATATTGTTGGTTTTCCTTAATTTCTCTGATTATCCTATTTTTAATTTCAATATTCTGTGTTATTTGTTAGATTGCCTGAGAGTATTTTTTATGCTGATTTTCCAAAGATTCTCTAAGGTTAATTATCATATCTGTTACACTATTCAGTTATAATTCCTTACCATTTAATTCATGTGAATAATTTTTATTAAAATAACACCTATGTTTGAATTCTTCATTTACTATAATGTTCCTATTTTTGTCATATAATTCTAGGTTTAAATATTCTAAATTCATTCTGATAAGATCTTCTCAAGCTCAGATTCGTCAAAGGTTAGATCTATGTTTAATAAATCATTATTATCAAAGATACTTAATTCTTCTTGTCTTATTTCTAATATGGACTCTTGTAATTCTTGTTCTCTTTTTTCTAATAATTGTGAGCTTACTTCCTCTTCTTTTAGGAAGTTGCTATTTTTCTTACAGTTGTATATTTCATCATTTATGCAGGCAAGGAACTTGCTTCTTTTGGAGGATTTTATAAACCTATCATGGGTTATGTTTCGCACAACTATTTAAAACTTCATGAATTGTAGGTTTTCTAAGTGTTTATTAATTCTTTTTTCTGCTTCCATTTTACTTCTATGATAATTTCTCATTACCAAGGCTCTGTTTCGTCAAAGGTTAGATCTTTTTTTTTTTTTTTTGGGGGGCAGGCAATGGTTAGATTTTGATCCCCCTGAGATCCCCTTTGTCTCTACTCCTCACTGTCTTCTTCCTCTTTCTCCCTCAATCTTTTCTCCTTTTCCGTCTCTCTCCCCTATTTTGGTGGGTGGACGAGGATCTAACTACAAGAATAATAATGTAATTGAACAAAGCTGGTTAAAAGTTAACTATATTTTTATTGAAACTTTGACTGGAATACGTCCGAGAGCTGTTTCCTAAAACAAGTTAAGCGATTTGAGGTTCTAATTTAGATATATATACAGTAAAACTTGAGAGTACAATATACAATTAAAATAAATTAGGGGGCATAACATAGGACACAACAACTGTTTTTCCTTTAGTATGCTGCCACAGCTTAGCATGACAAGGATGAATGGAAAGTGTCCTCAACTCCAATCTGTAAAGCAAAATGCAAGTGCAAAAGAACAAAGCTCGGGGGAACCCTATGCTCGCACTTTACACCTGAATTCTCAAATAATGTAGGCAAAAATCAATATAGTTTGAGCCTGCCATTTGTCCAATTTGCTTCTTTATGGCCAGTAGGTCCATTTGTCTTTCTTATTATTTGACATTTTATAATGGAATGCTTTGTTCAAAGTCCAAAGGAACAACGCCTGTCAAAGTTCCTCTGGAAGCAAAAGCCTACACTAGTGGTGGCATATTGAGAAGGAAAACGTTTCATGTACGAGGTGGGGTCATTTGGACTTTATAGAATGTTCAAGGTGATGCTTGCAAGTAGGGTAAGTTAATCCTCTCCTGGTGAATTTTAACATAAGAGGGAAAGTTTGGAACTTTCAACATTGCTTTAAGTTGTATATAAACCCTCTCTTCTGTATTTACCACCTCCAAAACTTATTTATTAGCATTCATCACCCCTCAAATCACAGAATAAGCTAGGTTATTGATGCAAGCTCGGAGTCGAGCTCTTTTCAGCTCAAGGACGATGTCACAGCTCTAGAGGTGGCTCTAACCTACATGGATTTGTTTGACCCTATAAGGGTCAAGGTTTGCGAAACTTTAAATAGCTCAGAATTGTGCAGAAGACCAATCATTTTGAAGTTCTCGCAAAATTGTCTAGCATATAGGACACCAAAGACAACTATGTGACCTCTGCCAAATTCGCTTCATCGTTTTGGGCCTCAAAGTCTCGTGGTCAAAAATTCTCTTTCTATTTTAGGCAGTATTTGACCATATAATTTGGAGGAGTAATGAGATTTAGTTTTGGCTAAAAATTGATATATTGCCTCCTTTTTCCTAGTAGAAGGATTTTTTGTTTTGTTTTTGGCACTTTTCTATTTTAATTGAAAGATATTATTTTATACTTTTTCCTTAATTTTTTAGTCTGTAAAAGACTCTTTTCTGGATGCAGAAAGGGAGTTTTGAAAAAAAATAAAATCCTAGTTTTTTGGCTACGGTCGTTTTATCTGTGTTATCTCTATTTTTCTACATCTTTACAATTTTGATGTGGTTGCAACCCCATGAGAACTGCATTAGTTATATGTAACGTAATGTTCTCAAAATATTAGTCCTATGAGTGATAATTGATAAGTGATAATAAATAAATTGAAGTGTAACAAGTGCTTTTGAAGATACAATGAGGGGTCTATTTGCAATTTACTCTTTGTAGAGCTATAAATTTGCCTTACCTCAAAGTTCAATATTTTGAAATACATCCAACTTTTTTTCACTTATTTGAAATTAGAGACTAACAAGTATTAAGCCGGTGCTCGCATGGATTATTTTAATTTCTTTTATAGC
>JBAKGM010000139.1:24776173-24790023 GCA_037177215.1 Asparagus racemosus
AACCTGAGAAATTTGTTTTCTACTATATATATATATATATATATATATATATATGAAAAATATTTAGATGAAGGGAACTTGAGAAATTTGTTTTCTACTCTAAATTAATCATGCAAAAATTTCATTATCTTAATTAAAAGTGTAAAATTAACTATAGTGAAGCATACTACTTTGAAATTCATTTTTTAAGAAATTTATTTAGAGTAATCATAAAATGTTAACTTGAGTATAAGACTAACGAAGGATTCGAAAATTTAAAATTTATCAAATAGATCAATTATTAATTAGCTCTATTAAGTTGGCAAGTGACAATTTTTTATGAAAAAGAAAAGAAAAGAAAATTATGACATAGAAAAGGAGAAAAGAATTAAAATGGCAAAATAAAGAGGAAAAATGACTAGTGTCCACCCCCACACCTAAATTTTGCATTATCCTCAATGCAAACTCTATGACGCATAAAGTAAAGCAGATAAGAAATGAAGCACTTATATTTATTTGGTTGATCTATAACAATAAAAAAAACTACATTTACCTTTGGTATGAGGAGGATGAAGTCAAAATTTTCTTCTTTTTCTCGTTTTTTCATATACATTTTTTCTTCTGTGTTTTTTCCCTTGAAAAGAACAAGAAACTCTCAAATGAGAGAAGAATAAATATTTTTATTATTCTTATTATTATGAGATAAAAAGTAAAGATGTAGAACGAAAGATTAAAATAGAAAACTCATACTCTACATCAAATCCTACCTTATTGCTTAAAATTCTTCACCGGATTTTAAAGAAGTTTAAAATGATAAACTCAAAGATGTGCTTAAATTCTTTACACTCTGAAGTTTTCAATAATTTTTGCAGCATAAGGCAGGTAAGAAAGAGGTTATGCATTTTAAAGCCTTGGTGTTGAATAAACAAAAAGTAAGTCGTAGATTTGAACTCAGGTTCCTCATGAATAAAAGTTTATCCTAACACAACCAGTTCTTCTTTAAGAATTTCCTTAAACCCAAGATTCTTGGTTGATGTATGATAATTCAGTTGTTTTATAGTTTCTAGGAACCTAAGCTCATCAATGAAAAGTTCTTCAGCGCTAAGATCAGAGAAACTGGAATCTAACTTAATTCCTTCATTCTGAAAAACTTGTTCTGATTCTAATTCCTTTAGTATTTTCAACTCCACACCAAATATTTCTTCAAAACTTAGGTCTGACTCATTCTCTTCTTCTATCTCTTCAATTGAATTTTCTTGGATGTAATTATTTCTAGAGGCTGATCAGTTGGCTGGTTCCCTAGATTAAAAATATCGAGATTAACAGTCATATTCTCAAAGGACAGATTCTTTGACAAGTTCTACAGTTGATTAGAGAATTAGAAGTGACTAAGAACGGTCTTTTTAAAATGATAGGTATCTGACCTTTGAGATTGGAAATAGGTTGCGTTTCCTAGACTATGAAATCCACTAGAAAAATAAACTCCCAAACCTTAATCAAAACATCCACTATTTCTCCCATGGAGACTTTAACAGCTCTATCAACTAACTGTAAAGTGCATCTGGTTGGTTTGAGTTCTCCTACACCAAGTTGCTAGTAGACCGAATAAGGAAGCAATTTTACACTAGCCCCTAACTCTAAAAGTGCATTATCAATGAAGGTATTTTCAATGACACATGGGATAGTAGGACAAGCAGGATCCTTATGTTTCAAAGGTATGGACTTTGAGAGCATGTCACTGATATTTGCAGTAAGAAAGACTTTCTTCAAAACATTTATTGTTCTCTTCTTAGTGCACAAATCTTTTAAAAATTTTACATAAGAAGAGATTTGTTCAATTACATCTAAGAGAGGAATGTTGATCTTAACCTGCTTGAAAATTTCTAGGATTTTCTCTACTTGAGGCGAGTTTTTCTAAGCCTGAGTCTATCTGGAAAGGAAGCAATTGGTTTAAACATATCAACATTGAGCTTTAGTTTGGTTTCAGTTTCTTGGTCATTGGAAGGGGTGATTGTTGAATAGAGTTATCAGAAGGTGAGAGAGTTTGTTCAGGTTCAAGAGTTTGACTTGGAGGCATTCAAACTTGATTGTTGACCTATTTTCCGGACCGTAGTGAATAGATTGCATTCACTTGACCTATGTAAGTTGAACTTGATCCCATGTCCTTAGGGTTGGCCATGGGTTGACTCGGAAATTTTCCCTTCTCTCTCTCACTCATAGCACTAGCTAGTTAACCAAGTTGGGTTTCTAATCTAGCTATGGCTTGGGTGTTAGAATTGAGCATTTGTTCGGTTGTTTGCAGAAAGGAATTAAGTATTGGATGTCTGAGTCAATAAGCTGGTGGTCTGTGTAGAAGCTTTATTGTCATGAATTTTGTAAGAAATTTGATAGAACAATTTCCTTTTCTAAAGAACTAGTATCTTAGCCCGTGCTAAGTATAGTCTTACCCCCACTTTCCGATCTTACTTTCACTTTTCAATCTTTTATTTACAAAAAGAAACTCTAAAAGCCATAGATGTACATCCCATTCAAGGCACAAACTGACCTCCTAGTTATAGTTTTGAGTTTAAAATATTTGCATCAATAGCCATCAAGAATCTTAGTGTCTTTCATATTCAAAAGCAAAGAAAAATAACAATATAAGATATAAAAGTATTAAAATTTAACATCAAATAAAATATTTTCTACATATCGAATGAATAACTGAAATAGGACAACAAATATATCTAAAGTCAACATGGATGTAATTAAGGATCTAAAAGTGCTTCATGATCGAATTCCTACCCAGGGTCCCCTCGTTAATCATTTATGAACTGAATTTACGTCAAATCCTATCACCATGTACCTTCTCTACATCGTACTATTTCTACACAATACCATTTGAATCCTTTTGCCATAGCAGTGCAATGCAAGTTTAATCATAGTGATGCAATCCAAGTTTAATTATAGCGGTGCGATCCAAGTTTAATCATACAGAACGATTAAAGTTAAATCATTATAGAGGAAAGATTAGTCATGGTGAAGCATTTAAAGTATATCCCTATTAACGTGATGGAAAAGTATGAATTTTAAATTATTATGATTAAGTA
Organism: Asparagus racemosus; assembly: GCA_037177215.1. NCBI lineage: Eukaryota > Viridiplantae > Streptophyta > Magnoliopsida > Asparagales > Asparagaceae > Asparagus > Asparagus racemosus. Next base: position 24,779,242 of record JBAKGM010000139.1, read on the forward strand.
AATTTAAAGTACACGTAACAATATATTATAGTAATTGTAGATCTAAACGGTCAATAACAATTTGGTAAATATTCACAAAGAAAAGAAGCAAATTATATCAAAATGCATAAAAATAAATAGTCAAAGAAAAAATATTTTACCTCTTCATAGAATCCTAAGTACAACCATCCATCGCTATTAAATATAACTTAATCTATCCACTTGCTAATATAGTATGCCCTTTGGATCCCCACAACTACTTCAATCTTCATCCGAACCTTCCAAAAATGGGGAAAAAACAAACAGAATCAAGAACAAACAAAACAAAGCTGCAATCCTAAGGAAATAAAGCCCTTCCTTGTTAATTAGAATTGAAGAGTTTGATCAATAAAAAATATTGGCAAAGAGAATATACATTAAGAAATGGACACATTTATAGAAAGAACTCACGGTATTGTACTATCAATAAGAACATAAATGTGGCATAGAATATATAACACGATCTGGGGAACATTGCATAATAGAGATACAAACATAATAATTAGAAAATGCCATTATTATGAAATACTTAGGTGAATAACAAATATCGATCATAGATCTTATATACTATTAGAGAATGCTTAAATCTCAAAATATAAGCAAATAGATAAAAATAATTGCATAACCAATAACATGACCTCCACCTTTAGAAATAGCACCAAGCCGCTCGTTCTCTGATTGAGAGGGATTTCAAGGTTCACAATTTCATAATCCAATCTTTAATTTTTCATAACTTGCTTTTCTTATCAAGAGAAGACAGCTCAAATACAAATGTCCTCAATATCTTAAGGGTCTCAACATATTATAATCCAATTTGTCTAAAATAAAAAAAATAAAAAGATTAAGACTTTTATAAAATTAACTTGAAATTCCCAATGTTCGAAACTTTTATTAGCAATGGATATAATTCTAAAGTAAAAGATACCAAAAAATCAATTTAAATTTAAAAGAACTTGATTTTAGGGTTTGGTCCATCATAGTTTTTGGATGGAGAAGGAACATAACTTCAAAATATGTGAAAGTTTAAAGTGTTCAAGTGTCATTTAACCTTAAAATTTGATAATAGAGCTACCATTTTGGGAGAAAACGAACTCACCTGCCCATCATACCATCGAGTCTCCTCATATCTATAACAAAATGCAATGGGAAAAGAATCAATCTTTACCTAGAAAAGAACATAAAAAAAACTAAGTTCACAATTATTCTCATCACAAAAATAACACTCACATTCAGCAATAGCATTATCCAAGATTTGTATTGAGCATCTCCATTGTTACAACAAGAATCTCAGTCAACATTGATCCTAGGGGCCACTGGTACCCATTGGCCTGTAAGTCAGCGTGGGAAATGAAGGCGATGATTGGAACGCCGAGGAGAAGAGCAATGACAGCGTGATGGTGGCAAGATGGGTACAATTAGATGTTATTTTAACTAAATCATATAAAAAACTTAGATCTTTCAAAAATAAATTGAACTTACATTAATTTATTAATTAATAAGATTTAAAAGAAAATATGCTATAACTTACATGAATATCTATAGATTGAGGAAGCGATCGAAGAACACCAGTCCATTACTCGCTTAATCCATATTTAAAAAAAATAAAGTTATTTATTTGAACCAAAGTATTCTTCTATTTTATCTAAATTATATTAAAAAAAATCTAATTTCATATATGATTCAACTATAATTGAAGAGGACTAGTCACTTGGTTGATTTAAGGAAAATAGGTGAAATAAGGTATTTAAGTATCAATTTGGATATTAAATCAAATAGATTTGTGCAAGAATCATGCAATGAAATTAGTTGTATCATACATAACATACATTTTCCCTCTAGTTTTTGAAATTCAAAATTATCCAAATACTGCTTACTAGTAAATTAGTCAAATATGGCAAAATCAGATTACGCAAATGTTAACAGTATTGTGATAATGATGATTTTCTAATGAATTTGTTAACAAATCCTAACATCTTATTTAACAATTTAATTTAATTCTTTTGAAACTTTTTTATTTTTTAAATTAATTTAGTTAAAAATATTTATGATATATAATTGTTTTTAATTTTAAAAGAATTTTGGTAACTGAAAATTAGGCACAAAAAGATTTGCATAAGATATATTTTGGTAACTAAAAATTAAGGTGATAACAAATTCAATCTTCAATAATTAATTCCCATAATTGTGTATAAAAATAAAATAGCAAGTAAAAAAACCTCATTTTTTGGTAATTGAATTATTTGGTAATGCGTGAATAGGTAACTGAATAAATATTTTCACAGTGAAAGAAATCATATACCTAAATTTATAGAACTATTTAACTATCAAAACTTACCTAAATTATATTTTACCTCTATTTTTTAAAGTTTAAAAAATCTTGGATTTGGGTAACTGAAATATGTTGTAATACACGAATTAATAACTGAATAATTAATTTTCAAGTTGAAAAATCACATATCAAAATTTTGGGTGCTTTACATGTTAATATTGATTTGTAGATCTTTTTTTCCTTAACAAAGGCATTGATTGGCATCGACGACTAAGATATCAATTGGAAATAGATAAGCAGTTGATATAAGGCACGCATGTCAAAGAAATTTGTGAAGAGAGAAGCTTATTTATCAAACTGTGGAGAATTGTTTCACAATTATTTAAGATGTTAAACCCCAATCAACTTACAACAATATGCAATTTTAATTATTCAATTAAATATGAAAAAAGATATTAAAAAATTTATATATGTATACAAAAAATAAAACCCCAAATCCAAACTCCATCCAAACCTGGGCCAACCTAACCTAGACACAAAATCTCATATGTATTAAGCATTTTTAAAAATTATAATTTACCTCTTCGATGTAAAATCAAAAATTGTGTCGATTCAAATTGATGTCCAAAAGTTTCACCCTTAACAAAATTAAAAAGAAAGTTAACATGGAGACGCTTTCAGTCTCAATTTATTACTTAATGCAATTTCAATAGCTGCAACTATATCTGAAGAAGAGATATTAAAATAAAAAATTTGTCCTGATTGTATTTCTTTCTCACTTATAGTATAAAGTTTATGAAATAACTTTTTCAGGTACACGCAAAATCTCATATGTGTTAAGCATTTAGAAAATACAATTTACCTCTTTGGTGTAAAAACATATGTTGTGTCGATTCAAATTAATCTCCAAAAGGTTCATCCTGAATAAAGTTAAAAAGAAAAATAACATGGAGAAGGTTTCAGTTTCAATTTACAACTTAACGTAATTTTAATAGTTATGAATATATTCGAAAAAAGGGATATTAAAATAAACATTTCGTACGCATCGTTTTTTCTTGATTTTAGTATTAAATTCTAGAAACAACTTTTTTAGGTATTTGTACTCGATTATAGTATGAAAATTAATGCTTTCGTCGATTCCAATCGATCTCTAAAAGCTTCACCCTGCACAAAAATATTAAAAAATAACCCATCTAAAATATCTTTTCTTTAAAATGTAATGGTAATCAATAGAAAAGTTTTTATTAACGGTTCAAATTCTCTATAAAATCCTATATAAAAGATCCTATTTAAAATGTAAACACAAAGAAAATGGTGTATATATATTTGTTTACAATATTTTAATGATATATATATTTTTATTATACTTGATTTAAATTAGATAGCTGATTCATTGTTTTTACCTTCTTGATATCAAATTAAAGAGAGGAAGAAGTTGTCGATAATTTATGTCTACCTTGCACTTGAATCTAAAACCTAATATATATTATTTTTTTATAAAAGATCAATAATAAAAATTAATTAATAATCTCAAAATTAAACCAAATGAATTTCTAATTTAATTAAATCAAAATAAATAAAAACAATATGGATTAACCAAATGCATTAAGCATATAACTATGATTAATAAAATTGAAGGCAATGCAAATAATTAAGACCAATATCGCATATACATTAGAAGATCACATAAATATAACCGATCACTTTTCGAGCCAAATATATATGGAAAAAAGTTTTAAAAGAAAAATTAGATTATATTAATAAGGATCAATAGAAGCTATATCAACAGTAAAATCATGAGCAATAAACTTGGGATAAGAAGAAATCTAATGATAACACGTACTACTTTTAGCTCCAAACTTCGCAATCGAATGAGCAACCTTGTTACCTTCTCTATGAATGCAGGAAAATCAGCATAAAGGGAAATGACAAGCTTCCAATTGAATAGCCTAGCAAATGTTACCAAAGGCAGATAAGCAATCTTTATCACCATTTAACTCATCGATAACTAACTTCACATCTGATTCAAACTCCACCATAGAGCCTCCCATATAATTAGCAAAGTGAACACCTTGGAGCAGTGCTATGGCCTCCACCATGACTAGGAAGAACCAGTAGAACAACTATCTCCACATGCACTGATAAACTTGCCGCGATGATCACATATCACCACTCTAAATCCTCGTATCCTACCATCATACAAGAAGGTACCATCATAGTTAATTTTCCACCAATTTAAATTGGGAGGTCTCCAAATTTTCCTTTGCTGCAAAACCACTCTTGTTGCCCCACATGTCATCCCATCTAATTCATTAACAAAGTCAAACACCATCTTTACTCTGTTCTCCCAATTGACTACCTCATCACCCACTCGATGCCGATTATGATTAAACCATACCCCCAAAGACAAATCACATATCGAACCACCTCTTTTTATTGAAGTAAATTAATAAATTGAACCCACCAATCCAAACCCGAGGAGAATGTCAATTCAAACACCGGAGTAGACAAAGACAACTTATGCTAAACCTTCAACTCTTGAGAACACTGCATCAATACATGCCACTGTGATTCCACGTAGCATTCACAAAACAAACAACCATCTTCAATTTGGACACCTCTATGACTATTGTTATCTCATGTAGGAAGAATATTATGGATGAACTTCCACATGAAAAGCTTAATCTTAGATGGAATAGAAAGGCTCCAAAGAAATTTCTAAGCATTGCTATTTTACAACCCTTCAATCAAACGACGGCCCGAATCACATCCATTTTTACACCACTCTTTGGCAACATAATAAGCAGTTCTAACTGAGTAGTGCCCTGAGTTAGTAAGACTCTAGTATGGGCAATCGACAGCTTCATGAGGTACCAATGGAATGCTAAGAATTGCATGAGCCTCCTCTCTAGGAAAAAAGAGCATCCACTTTAGGAAAAATGTCATGTACCATATCTCGATCCCATTCCTTCGCACCATTCTTCATTAATGCACTGATTCTAACATCCTCGTAAACCATTGGACGTGGCACCATTGTACTTGCTCTCCCTTTGAGAGGAATCCATTGATCCCTCTACACCTTAGTTGTAAGGCCGTCCCCAATACGCCAATGGATACCCTTAACAAGAGTTGATTTAGCCTTCAAAATGCTTTTCCAAGTTGGGGTTGCATTCAAGAAAGAGGAGTTTGGGAGTATTTTGGTTTGAGAATTTTGTAGACCAAAGAATCTTTATTATGTAGTAGCCGCCAACCTTGTTTGTAAACCATCGCCAAATTAAATGCCTCAAAATCCCGAAAGCCCAATCCGCCAAATTTCTTCGAGTTACTTAAGAATTGCCAATTAATCCAGTGAATTCATCTCTTGTCTCCCTTCTGTCCCCACCAAAATCCAGCAATTATAGAATTTATTTCTTATAATAGAAATTTTGGCAACAAATAACAACTCATAGCGTAGGCTGGAATAGCTTGAGCAATTGACTTGATTACATTTTCTTTTCCTCTTCAGATAAAAGCTTCTCCTCCACCCACTCATTTTCTTCTAGATCCTCTCACAATTATAACTAAAGGATTATTTTCTAGATCTCCCAAATATTACTGTTAGGCCCAAATATTTCTCTTCCCCCAATATAACATGAATACCAAGACTTTGGCAAATACAGTTTTGAGTGCACTTGAAACATTGTGATTGAAAAAGAGAGAGGACTTGTCATAGTTAATCTTCTGACCCGATGCAACTTCATATATTTGCAAAATATGTAGCCGTTTAACATATTTAGACATAGAGGCCTTGAAGAATAGCAAGCTACCGTCAGCAAAAAAGAGATGAGAAATGGAAGGACTACTCTTGCTTATAGATGCACCATGTAAATCCCCAACTCTTTCAGCACCATATAACAAATTTGAGAGGTCTTCGCTGCAAAGAAGGAATAAATATGGTGACAAAGGGTCACCTTGATGAAGACCCCTTGTCGGCTTAATAAAACCATGATCTTCACTGTTCAACGTAATCGAGTAGGTAACAAAAGAAATACATCGCATAATTAGCCCAATCCATCTCTCCGAGAAACCCATATTCCTCATAATACCCTCCAAGAAACACCATTCAACTCGATCATAAGCTTTGCTCATCGCTTTGCCGCCACATAACCATTTGCACCCTTCTTTTTATTTTTCAAATAATGTAGGGCCTCAGTTTCCATTAAAATATTATCTGGTTACAATCTACCTTGTATGAAAGCACTTTGACAAGGAGAAATGATATTCGGTAAAATAAGCTTCAGACGATTTGCCAACACCTTTGAACTAACTTTATACACAATGTTACATAGGCTAATTGGCCGGTAATTAGTCATATTTTGTGGACTCTTGACTTTGGGAATCAAAACAATATTTGTGTGATTTAATCCCTCATGTGAGCCATTATTCTTGACAAACTCAGTCACCACAATAAAGAGAGAATCACTAGCAATATCCCAATGCTTTTGAAAAAATAAAGGGTTCTTACCGTCTGGCCTTGGGGCTTAATTTGGATGCATATCAAAAAGCGCGCATTTTACATCTTCAATAGTTATAGGACCATCAAGCAGCGAGTTCATACTGATAGTAACAGAATTAGGAAGATCTCATAGGCAAGAATCGATGTTAACAGACCCTCTACAATGAAAGATATCGGAGAAATAATCACAAATTTTTTCACTTATTGCAGCCCTTGTATCTCTCCACCGCCCATCCCTTCCAAGAAACTTATCAATGCGATTCCGATGCCACCTATCCGAAGCTTTATGGTGAAAGAATTTAGTATTTTGATCACCCTCTTTTAACCAATACGCGTGCGATCGTTGTTTCCAAAACTCCTCTTCTCTTTCTAGAAGATCATTTAACTCATTTTTCAAAGTTTGTTCCTTTTCAAACAAAAAATTTGTTTTAGGTCCTCCCCTAGCAATCTGCCTAAGCTCCTTTCTTATCTCCCTACCTCTCTTATGCATATATCCAAACAATTGCTGACTCCAACTTGATAATGCTGCTGAACAATGTGCTATATTCGACCGAACTTCCCCCAGCCCGTTACCATGGGTCACCATTCTCTAGTTATCATGAATGATTTGCTTGCAGTCCTCCGACTATATGAAAAAATTAGAAAGCTAATTCATTAAACTTACCTTCTTGATATCAAATCAAAGTGGGGAAGAAGGCACTGATAATTATGTTCTACCTTGCACTTGAATTTAAAACATGATATTTATTATTTTGTTATAAAATGTCAATAAAAAACCTAATTAATAATCTAAAAATTAAACCAAATGAAGTTCTAATTTAATTAAATCAAAATAATTAAATAGATTAACCAAACGCATTAAGCATATAATTATAATTAATGAAATTGAAGGTAATACAAATAATTAAGATCAATATTGCAAATACATTAGAAGATCACATAAGTTTAACCATTCACTTGTCGAACCAAACATATATGAAAAAAAAAGAAAACTAATTCCTTGATTTTACCATTTTGATATGAAATCAAAGAGAGGAAGAAGTCGCCGATAATCATGTTCTACCTTGCACTTGAATCTAAAGCCTAATATTTTTAAATTTGTTATAAAACATCAATAAGAAAAATTAATTAATAATCTGAAAATTAAACTAAAGAAATTAATTATTAATGGAATAAAAACAACTAAAAATAAAACTAATTATTAAACAGAAATTAATGAAATAAGAAGAATACGAATAGATCAACTTTGCCAAAATAATTTCCAACGAAATTTACCAAAATCCGATCTCTGATATTGACATGGGCATGCGAATTTTTCGATCATGGGTTAGAAAATTATGCAAGTTCACGAAGAAATTTCTGACAGAGGAAGAAGCAGTGAATTTTTAACGTGAGATATTTTCAGCGATTTCGAATTTGTTATGGAATATATGGCGGTGAAAAATTAAAGGGAATTACTAAATAAAGCTATTTTTAAATTAACGACTAAATTTTTATTCAAAGTAATTTCTTTTTAGATAAACAGTTGAGAGATGTGAACATGTGTCAATGTTTTTTTGTGAAGGAGAAACTTGATGTGGCAAACTATAGTGAGTTTAAGATCTTTTAGTTTTGTCTTAATGTATATCCTGGTATATGATATAAACCATATTAAGAGGTCATATTAGGTTGTGAAAGTCCAAGATTTGTTTCTGCTTTACTTAGTTTATGAAAAGAAAAAGGAAAATGGATTTGTTTACATATAGATGTCTCAAGGGTTTATCTTGTTGAAACGAAAGAGAGTTGAAATTTTCTCATTGATTTTTTTATATGTAAGGTAACTCATTGATTATTAAGAACAGGGTAATACCCCACATTTATACACTTAATGTAAAATCTCTATAAAACTAAAACTCTAACAAGAAAAAAAAATTTAATAAAGAAGACTGCCAAAGAGTGGGATTTTATGTCTAGCTTATGCATTGAATTTGGTCATCTTTATTAAAGGCAATGCATGATATAGTATTTTTCAATACTCCCTCCCTAGTTGGCGCGTAGTGATTAGCGAAGCCCAGCCGAAAAGAGTTTAGTAATTTGTTTGATGTAGTATCTCTGCCATATCAATATAAAAGTGAGATTTAGATAAATGTGATGATATCAATAATCGCCGATAAAATTGTAAAGGAAAGAATAAAGACGAGAAAAAACCTCTCCAAGTGTGACTTGAAGATAAAAGATACTTTACAGCGATATCAAAAAAATGTCTTTTAAGTGACGTTAAGACAAAAATATTCATGATCGACAAAGAGAACGAGCTTTCTCTTCATTGATGGCAAGTCTACCATGTTAAAGGACCTAGCCGCTACACTAAAACTCTAGAGTTTTGATGAGGGTTTAGGGTTAAATTTTCTATTATAACATACTCTGGCAGGTTGAGCCATCCAAGACCTAGACACATGTAGCAATATCAATTTTTTTAAATGACTTTTAAATTCGTGGCCAATAAGAATTGATCCTTGGTTGCTCTAGATTGTATGTTGAGGGAAAAAAAACAAGAGACCAATTTTCTATTTTTTGTTGCTTATGAAAAGGAGAATAGTACCTCATACTTATACACATCGTAAAATCTTCATGAAAGTAAAACTCTCATAAGAAAAGAAAACATCTAATAAATGAAAATCCTAAGATGGGGGACACTATATGTAACGTCTATATCAAATTCGGTCATTTTTATTAAAGACAACACTTATTTTCCAATATATCTAAAACTTTCACTTATTATGAAATAAATAATGTGAGGCATAAATTAGTCAAAATGATAATCAGATGTATTTAATAACTTCATCTGATGATTAAGATAAAACATTGATATGTTTTCCATTTTGTCTCTCTTGTTGAAGTATAAAAATATAATCCTCATTCTCACTATAATTTTAGAGTTGGGTGCAATGGAAGGGACTATGACATAATATCAGAGCAACTCAAGTTCAATTCTCATGGGTCTTTAATTTAAAGCACATTTAGGAAGATATTATTGCCTGAGCCCATGAAAAGGGTGCTCGTCGACTTGCATGGATTGAAGTGTAAAATTATGGCGCTCAACCCACGTACCAACTTTGGAGTTGTGTTGAGTGGAAGTTTATAAACTCAAATTCACCATGGGTGATCTAGACGATTTGGAGGTTCCAATATAGCTCCCACGACATTGGGTTCGATTCCGGGCTAGGTTATTAAAAAGGGGGGGGAAACTTCAAGGTACTTATCTAAACTTTGTTATAATTACATGTAAATGATCAAAAAAAATAAAAAATAAAAATAAAAAAATAAAAAGAAAACAAATGAAAGGATAGTTCAAATGGGTAACCGCCCATGGAAACTTGCGCACGCGAGAGCGGCACAAGAAATGCAGACCCAATATCTTCGTACGCAGGCCCGGAGAAAACGCCGGCATCACGGGATTATATTCTCCAAGAATCTGCAAGCTAGCGCCAATTATCATTCTTTTTCTTTCAATCATTATATCTTTTATATATCCTTTTTCTTTGGCAGTACATAATTATATTAATGCTTCATAAATGAAGCATTCTATGCTATGACAAGTTTTCTACGGACTCTTTCAAGATCCACACACAAGTATCTCATTTTGTTCTTATATTACTACTTCTTCAATTACAATAATCTACTGGTAACTCAGATAAATTGTAGTGTAAGAAAAAAAAAATCCTCTCCAAAGTCTCCATAAAAGTTAATCATATGGGAAAGAAGGAGGACTCGATGCGTGTTCTTTGGATACACTTAGTAATTATCTATATTATTCCATTAAAAACCAAGTTAGGTGCTGTAGTGAGAAGTCCTTCAAATCACTTTCCTTATACTTTGTCTCTCTCCAATCATTTGACTTGTTGTATGTGTGTTTGACTTGAATTAAGTCATTGGTTATGTGATTTATAAGCTGAACTTTTAATGGCCTATGATAATCATGATCATTCATGATTTGGTAGATGATGACAAGTGGCATAGA
>JBAKGM010000139.1:24795647-24828776 GCA_037177215.1 Asparagus racemosus
CAATTATTAGTGGTATATTTATTCATATAAAATAGGTAATGAGGATATAAAATTGTAATTAAATTGTGATAATCAGTAACCTACATTGGTTATTCAAAATACCCTTCATTTGGAATTCAATAAATTTCGAAAGTCAAGAAAATCATGATATTTGCATATATAGAATACACATAATTTAAGTAACGTATATTTATAATTTAGTATTAAAATAAAATTTCATAACTATCCTTAAAAAAAATAAAACATAAATTAAAAACTGATAATCCAGAACTAAATAATTTCAAAAAATAAAAAATCAAAAATAAAAACTAAATTTTAAAAAAAATAAAAATAAAAAACAATTAAAATTAATTTAGGTACTCATTAATCTCATAATTAATATTTTTAAAAATTTTCAAATTTTATTTATTTCAAAAATTTTATTAAATTCAAAATAAGTTGAAAAATAGGTATATGATCTAAATTTGACAATTTAATATAAGTTAGATATTTTCCAATAACTTACTCAAATTATGAATCTATTATATATAAATTTGGTAACATCTATATGATAATTTGAAATGTTTTCAAATTTTGGTATTTTTTAATTTCGTAATTATGAAATTAAACTTTCCCAACTATCAAAAAAATACAAAATTCAAATAAAAAATGGAAATTCAATACCTTAATAATTTCACCAAAAAAAGGTTTCTAAAAGTAAAAAATTGTAAATTCAAATTAATACAACAAAATTTGAAATAAAAAATCACGAATAAAATGAAATATTTAGAACTATTTAAAAATAAAAAACATAAAATTCAAAATAGTTTTCAATTATTATAAGTTTCATTTATAATTTTTGTTTTATGTAAAAATAATTTATTGAAATATGATTTAAATACTAATTTTAACAATTGGAAAATAAAAAATAACTATGGACTTACTTTTACCATGATTATCCATCTTATTATACGTAATTATTTTCTATAAAATCTAATCAACATATATTTTACATAATTAGTTTTAATAATTAAATAAATACTATTATGAGAAATTAGTAAATAAATTGTTAAATTTAAACCTCATAAATTAAATTTTTTAATAATATATTAAATAAGTACATAAATAATAACATAATAAATTAGTAACTAAATTGTAAATTTCAGTTTCATAATGGAATTTGAAATAACTAATTTAAGTCATAAATCGATAAAAAATAGAATCTTGTAAATTACTACTTCATAAAATATTAAATAAATTAGTAAATAAATAAGAAATAATATAATTTTACCTTCATAATATTATATTAAATAATCAAATTATTATGAAGATAATAAACATTAAATGCATGGTTTATTTTAAATATTAACATACTCATTACTTATTTTTCAAAAAATAAAAACTATATTATTTTACTGAATAATAGTTAATTTTTATTCATATTTTTTATTATTGAAAATATAATAATAATATATAGATCATGTTGCCTACTAACAAATAATCATATATACAAATTCAACAAAAAGTTCAAAAATTATTAATGTAACATAAAACTTTTAGTAAATTAGTAAATAAATAATAATATAATTTTTGCTTGATAAAAATATACCTACATTGGTTATTCAGAATACCTTTTCTTTAGATTTCAAGAAATTTTGAAAACCAAGAAAATCATGATATTTTCCACATAAACAATATTACGTTTGGTATAAAAATAAATAGTAAAAGTTTTTAACTATCTTAAAAAATATAAAATTAAAATTAAAATTTTAAAGGCCAGAACCAACAAATTTCAAAAAAATAAAAAACTAAGATTAAAAATTAATTTTGAGAATTATTTAAAAATTAAAAACAAAAAATTCAAATTAATTTAGGTATTCATCAATCTCAAATTACTACTTTTAAATAATTTCAAATTTTATTAATTTTAAAAATGCTATTAAATTGGAAATAAGTTTAAAATTGGGAATATGATCTAAATTTTGCAATTTAGGTAAAGTTAGATAGATTTCCATTAATTTACTTAAATTATAAATCTATTATATATAAATTTGGTAATATATAAATGGTAATTTGAAATTTTACCAAATTTTGGTATTGTTTAGTTTTATAATTAGTATTAAATTAGGTTTAAAATGAATTTTCATAAGTATCTAAAAAATAAAATTCTAATTAAAATTTTAAATTTAAAAACTGAATAATTTTTAAAAAGAAAGTTTCAAAATTATTTAAAAATAAAAAATTATAAATTCAAATTAATACCACAAACTTTGAAATTAAAAAACCACAAAAAAAATAAAATTTTAGAACTATTTAAAAATAAAAAAATAGAAAATTCAACTTAATTTAAGTATTTATTAATCTCATAAATACTATTTTAAAATAATTTCAAAATTAAATTATTTCTAAAATGCTATTAAATTTGAAATAAGTTAAAAAATGGGAATACGATGTAAATTTGCCTATTTAATTAAAGTTAGATATTTTTCCATTAATTTTCTTAAATTATGAATCTATTATACATAAATTTGATAACTTATACTTGGTAGCATGTATATGCTAATTTGAAAGTTTTCAACTTTTGCTAATTTTTAATTTCATAATTAGTATTAAAATTTGGTATAAAAATTAATTTTTGCAACTATCTTAAAAATATTAAATTCTAATTAGAATTTGTAATTGCAAAACTAAATAATTTCAAAAAAAATAAATGTCAGAATTATTTAAAAATAATAAATTGTAAATCCTAATTAATACGATAAATTTCAAAATTAAAAAACCATGAATGAAAATTTTAAATTTAAAATTCCAAAAAAAAATTTTTGAAAAAAATGAAAATTTTAGAACTATTAAAAATTAAAAACTCAAATTAATCTACTTAAAATAGGAACATAATCTATGTAAAATATGAATTTGTTATACATAAATTTGGTAACTTAAATTTGATTTAGATATAAAGTTGTAATTAAATTTAGAAATTAGTAAAATAAAATTTTCCAATTTTGTAAAAATAAAAAAAATTAAAATTGTTGTTATTAGATTGGAATTAGAACTAAAGTTTCTCAAAATTAATATTTTTTTAATAACAATTAAAATAAATAAAAATATAGTAAAAATTAAAATATTAATTAAATCTGACGAGGGCATTTATGTTTAAATATATAATTTTAAAATTTTAAAATAATTTAATATTTTAAAAAATGGAAAATATATTTCGCAACTATCTAAAAATTTAATGAAATTGTTATTAAATTTAGAAATTAGTAAAGAAATTTTCCTATTATATAAAAATGAAAACAATTCAAATTGTTATTATTAGATTGGAATTAAGACTAAAGTTTCCCAAAATTAATATTTTTTTATAACAATTAAATTTGAAAAAAGTACTACACAAATTAAAATATTAATTAAAGGAAATGGGGGTAAACAAAATACCTGAAATTATGTTTTCTAAGCATCAAAAACATTGTGGATTGAAGACTAAAAATCGCCGATTTGTTTTCTTGCAGTAATATAAAAAATATTATAAATATTAAATTGAAAATAATTATTCAAGGTTGTAGAATAAGTAGGTGAATAATCTTTCTCCAATTAACATTGTCTTGAATCATAGCTAAACTATCAGAGACTCATTTCTCAGAATTAAAACTCAAAATCCAAAAAATTCAAAAACAATTAAAATTGAAAAAAATAATACACAAATTTAAATAGCATAAATATTGCATCGTGCTAGATTAAATACCTGGTGTATTTTTTAGACATTGGAATAATAATTTGGAGTTTTGCAAAAAAAATTGAGGTGGGAAAAAGTGATCGGAGTTATTTGGAAAAAAATACAATTCCGGGATAAATAGTTTTTTTCGTTTTTCATGAACACCGAAAATTATACCTCTAACCTCAAACCCCAGATCCCCATGCCATTGTTGCAGCGACGAAGAATTAGAGTTATTCTGTTTTTAGTTTTCAAATTTCAGAAAAATAGAATTTCGGGCTAAAGATATTTTTTGATTTAAAGAAAATCGAAATGTATAATTTTTTTTCCATATATTGAAAAGAAACCCTTAAATTAGGGGATTTGATTGTATTTATCATTTGAAGAAAGTACTAAATATATTCCCAAAGATATTGTAATTGATTATAAGTTAGTTTTTTCTATATATATTTGTATTTAATTAAAGGTTAAGATGTAATAGAAATTTAAATAGATGGATTAGATGATATGACACGTGTCAAAAAATTTTGGGAAGGAGGAAGATGATGTGTCAGCCTCTGGTGAGTTTTTAAACTTTTTAATTTTGCTTTAATGTATACCCTAGTAAAAAATTTGTGGAGTCACAAGTGCTAATTGTTATCAACGCGGGAATACTACTGCAGATCGACAAAAAAATGGAAAAAAATCAGTGAAACAAATTCAAGGGATTTAACAAGATTTGAAAATCAAAGAAACAAGTACAAGGGAATTAAACAATATTAGCACTTATTGTCCTCGAAAATCAAAGAAACAAGTACAAGGGAATTAAACAATATTCGCACTTATTGTCCTCAAAATTGACATTTTGAGAAGAATAATATTTAATATAACCTCCCTTTCCTCATGATTTGTGGAGTCACAAGAGCTAACTGTTATCAACGCGGGAATAGTACTGCAGATTGACAAAAGAATGGAGAAAAAAAAACATTGGGGAAACAAATACAAGGGAGTTAACGAGATTCGAAAATCAAAGAAATAATTACAAGGGAATTAACAAGATTCGAAAATCAAAATGGCTATCCATATCCTCAAAATATACCTGGGTCACCAATTCCACTAATAATCAATAGGATTATGGTTCAATCTCTCAAATCTTAACCATGCCTTCTTCTGTCATTTCTCTTCTCTCTTTTGATTGGTATATAATATAGGCAACGGCTGAGATGCTTATCTATATAGTAGGTTCTTGCCTACATGATTGAATTTTCAAAAATAACCCCTGCAATAATGTAATAATTTAGGGTTTCACTTTTATTCTTCATATGAACCAGGCACCTCGAACAACACTCACAAATGAGTTGAGAGGTGATTAGTTCCACTCAAGTTATAGATAGTACAAATCATGATTCTAGCAATATCAATATATATTACAAATCAATTTCTTTAAGACTCTAATTTCACCTGACCTTCCTCTTCTCTTGATTGGAAAACAATAGGCAGAGGCTAAGATGTATATTTACGTGATAGGGTTTCTGTTTCCAACATTGTAGTAGAGGTGCTATTGTGTAGGACTTCACGTCTAGCTCCTGGTATTATTTGTATTCTTCATATAAATCAGACTCCACAAACAATATGAGGAACGAGTCGAATGTGCTGCTCAAATTACAGAAATTTCAAGCCATGACTTTAGTAATATCAATAGATATGACAAGTCACGACTCTAATAATGTCAATAGATATTACAAGTCAGTCTTTCCAACCCCTAATGTCACCTAGCCTCCCTGCCATTTCTATCTGTTGGATCTAAGATGCAAGCCTAGAGGGGGGTGAATAAGATTGCTACCATTTTTTCGCCAAAAGATTTTATAGTAGTTCAAAGAATAATTCTATGTCCACTCTTCCTTTTCATGAAGGGGCTTTCTCACTATGCAAAGAGTTCTCCTGAAGCACAAACTCAAATTAGTAGGCATACAAGACCGTACCCTGAAATCTATCCGAAACTTGTCGTCTAATCTAACTCTCCACAATAAGTAACACATAGTCTTAGCTAGTCCCAACCCTCAATTAATCTCGGCTTGTATATGTTGTAAAAACAAGTTCAAAGCAAAACCAACACAAATAATTAAAGCTCAGAATATCACAAAGATCTTATAGCTTTTTTATTAAACAAGCTGTCCTTCGATGAATATAAGTATAGGTCGATGAAGTATAGTGTAGAGAATTAATCCATGGACAACTCTCCTCGCTGGAATAATTTGAAGATGTTATGCATGACGAGTAAGAGTTTTTCAAGGTTCAGGAGGCCAAATCCTTCAATGAAATCTCTCACAAATTAAAATCCTAGAACTCTCCTCTTCTCACCCTTTCTTTCAATGATATATAGTCTCCAATAGGTCAGGAAAGAGATATTCTAAACTTAGTAGAGATTGGAGATAAAAGAAATGATCAACGGCTGAGATTAAATCTAAAAAATTACAATCTGTCGTGTTTACCATCAATGGTCGCTCTCGACGATCGATGGTGTTGAGGCCCCATTAATAGTTGAGAGGCCCATCGATAATATAAAAGTCTCTGGAGTAAAAATCATCAATGACACCTATGTACTATCGATGATCTCTTCTCAACCATTGATGGTGAATGCCTACCATCAATGATGAGAAGTCTTTGAATTCTCCTATTTAGTTTTCCTTATCTTAATGAAATATATATTCTATTTATTATGCATAAATTTTTACCCATCTTTTGTCTTTAGGAAGGATTTGAATCCTTTAAGTACCTCCCATCTCACTCTCACCATCTTCATTAGTGTCCAAACTTGATTGTTTCTTCTTCTTGGATTGAGATTCTTTCTTTTTACCTTTCAGGCCTAACAACTTATTCTTTGAGTTATCTTCTAAACCATTTTCTCTCTCTTTCAATTGTACTTTATAGGTTAGAAGATTCCTTACAAGATTTTCAAGAGTTAGTTTAGAAAACTTTTATAATTCCTTAATAGCTATTACCTTCAGTTCCCAATCCCTAGAAAGAGAACGAAGAACTTTTCACACAGGCTTCTTGTTATCATATTCTTTTCCTAAAGCTTTTGATCTGTTTACAATGTCTATAAATCAGGTAAACCTATCCTGAATACTCTCCGAGGTCTTCACCTTAAAATTCTCATATTTACTCATAAGCATTGTAGGTTTCACCTTTTTGTCCTATGAAGTTCTTTTATGTGTAACTTTCAAAGTATTCCAAATTAATTGTGCAGTAGTACAATTTGTCACACACTTTAAACTCTTCAGTAGTTAAAGAATAATAAAGATCATTCATAGCTTTTGCATTTAAAGAATAAGCTTTTTGTCACCAACAGACCACTTATCTCTAGGAGTGACAATGGTGGTCTTAGCTACAACAGTTGTAGGTTCACGATGGCCAATCTCAACAATACTCTAAACATCAAAATCGATGGACAATAAAAAGACTTTCATGCATGCTTTCCAATAGGTATAATATATCCCATCAAAAATTTAGGGGTCGGTTAACTGCACGTCCCTTAGGAAAAGCCGTTGCAACGATCAAATTAGACATCTCTATCTTATATTGTGAAAATCCTAAAGATAAGTAACAAGACTCTGATATCACTTATTGGATCAAACATACAAGCTTGGGGGGGAGTGAATGGGGTTGCTACCATTTTTTACCAAAAACCACAGAATATGCATGAAAAAGATAAAATAAAAGTAATCAACGATAATCAAACACAAAGAGCAACCAACCAAAAACATACAAGATTTAATAGTAGTTCAGATAACAATCCTATGTCCTATCTTCCTTCTCGCGAAGGGGTTTCCTCACTATGCAAAGAGTTCTCCTACATTAGAAACCCGATTCACTAGGCTTACAAAACCACACCCAGGAATTTACCCAAAACTAATCATCTAACCTAACTCTCTACAATGAGTAATACCTAGTCCTAGCTAGTCCCAATCCTTAATTAATCCCGACTTCAATTTACCATAACAATAAGTTCAAAGCAAAACCAACACAAATAATTAAAGCTCAAAATATTAGAAAGATCTTACAGCCTTTTTAGTAAACAAACAATCCTTCAATGAGTATAAACATAGCTCAATGAAGAAGGGTGTAGAGAATTAATCCAAGGGAAACTCTCCTAGTTGAAACGATTCAAAGATTTTGTGCGCGACGTGTAAGAGTTTTTCGAGGCTCTAGGGGTCAAATTCTTCAATGAAATCACTCACAAATTAAAACCCTAAAACTCTATTCTTCTATCCCTCTCTTTCAATGATATATAGTCCCCAATTGGTGAAGAAAGAGTTACTCTAAACTTGATTGAGATTGGAGATAAAAGAAATGACGAACGGCTAATAATAAGTTTGAAAAGCTACAATCTGCTATGCTTACCATCAATGATAGCTCTTGACCATCGATAATGTCGAGGCCCCATTGATGGCTGAGAGGCCCATCGATGATATAAAAGTCTCTAGAGTAAAAAATCATCGATGATGCTTGTTGACCATCGATGAGCTCTTCTTACCATCAATGGTGAATGCCTACCATCAATAGTGAGAAGGCTGAAATTAACTTTTGAGCTATTGTTTGTGTCATGTCATTTCATCTAGTACATTTCTTACACTTGTATTTACCTATAGTATATCATCTTAAATAAACATAGGTACCAAATGAGAGTTTGTTATTACTCAAACAAGTGATATTGTATGGACAACTCCTAACACTATCTTCTCTTAAAAAGAGAAGGAACCAAGACAGAAAAAATGGAGAGACAATTTAGAGGGCGACTTGAAGGGAGACTCAGAGGGTGACTTGGAGTGCGATGGCACAGTAGATGAGGTGTCATGTCACTATCAAGGAAGGTGATTTCATCATTAATCAGCCTCTCCACCACATGACCCACCCAAAGAAAAGTCTTTTCATCTTCCTCCTCCTTTTTAAAAAGTATTTCTCTACCCTCTTCTGAAACACCATGAACCTTTTTCTGCCACCCAAACTAGCACTAGCGCCTCTCTTCTCTTCTTTGTAGATATCAACAAAGGAAATCTCTCCCTTCCCCCTCATCAGAAAGGCATTCTCCCTCTGTCAGAGGTAGGCTGGACCAAGGTTATTAACAAGAAGAAAGATCATTGGATCAAAGCCCTATCTGTTTGCAGAGATATTCGCCTACCTTCAGTCAAACATATATGTTTTTCCTATGGTGATTAGAATCACATGGCAAGATTGTGCAAGTTAGGTGATTTCAAGTGCCTCTCATGTAATAGGGTTTGGCACACCTTAGTCTTCTGCCCATCAAAGAAGAATCCTGAGACTTTGGCGCTCATTCCATCTTCTTCAGTGCCACCTCCTCTATTTATCCCTTTGATTACTCTTTTAGAATATATTTTGGAGAACATGGAGGCTTATTCATGTTATGATTTCTTCTACCTTAAAGTTGGAAACCCTACTTATGAAGAATTGATCACTAATTTGGAGTTTCATCTCAGAGTGGACCGATGGTCATAGATGTTCGGCCTGCTTCTTCTAACTCTTATTTCTTCGAATTTCCTAATGAAGAAACTCTTGATCTAGCTTGCACTAGAGAATTTTTTGATATGGGTGCTTTTGGGGGACCTTCATCCCATGGTCAGAGAAGCTGCGGCTAAAATCCTTCCCTAAATTTGTCTATGTCTGAGTAGAGATATCTAATCTCCCTATGCCTCTGGGTAAAGTCCTTATGCACCTTTGGGATGCTAAATTTTTCAAACACCTCTTCCAAGACATGGGGGATGTTATCACTACTTCAGATGATGTTATTCTCAAGAAGAAATCTAGGAATTGTAAAGTTATGCTTAGTGTTAAAGATGATTTGGAGATTCCTCGTTCCATTATTTTTCGGTATGTTACTCCTAAAGACGAACAAATTATGGAAGATTCCATCTAGCTCAAACTAGTGGGTAAACCACTTTCAGAGAAAAAGGGGAAATGCCTAGAATATTATGAATAATTCGTTCGTAAGGAGGCTGTTTCCTTAGATTCGTCTTACGATTTAGAGGACGGCAAGAAAGTCACTAAGGAGGTCATTCGGCTACGGCAGCGGTGGATCATCCAGAAGTAGGTACCTCAAACCTCCCCCCCCCCCCCCCCACCTCTTGACATCAAGGGCAAAAGATTAATTCCAAATGTTTCAAGTAAAGTGAGAAATGAGGAAGCAGTTAAGGAGTCTCAGGATCCTTGCCTTATGTGTATGGTTTTTCCTCTTTGATAAATCTTCCAAATCAAGCTGTTATGGAAGATTTGGTAGAAGTCAAATTCCAGGTGATCCATATCCTTGTTGCTAAATCCTCGTGGGCTTTGGTAATAGAGGTATATCCATCTCTTCTTGAGGGCCCATAGGCTACTGTGAATCCTAGTCATTAGACTTCCTGATCCCACAAGCTATTCGTAGCTCTTTAGACTCTTTGAATGTTATTTCTTCATCTGATCCTCCACCAAAGAAGAAGTCAATCTGTAAATCTCTCTCACATCTTCCTCACTAGAAGCACTTAGCTCTGATGAAGAAAAGTTTTCCTCCTGTCAGTAAAAAGGGTCAATCTACTTCCTCTTTGTCTTCTTTTCCAATTAGCTCTATGAGTAAGAAAAAGTTTGTTGAAGTTTCGGTCTACTGTGGGGTTAAGGAACCTATTTCTCTAGAAAGGCTTGACAAACTACAAGCCTTACAAAAGGAGAGATCAGAGCTAGCTACATAAGCTCTGTCTCATCCATGCTGAGTAAGTTGTCCCTCTCTATCATGGAACGTTAGAGGGTTAAATAACCTTACTAAGTGCAGGTTGGTTAGAGACTGCATTTAGTTCTCCAAAGTTGATATTGTCAGGTTGCAAGAGTCTAAACTGAATTTTGTTAGAACTAGAACTCTTAAGGCATTAGATAGTTATAGAATGTCCTCATGGTCAAGCTTAGATACCTCTAAATCCAGAGGGGGTGTGCTTTTAAGTTGGAATGTTTCTCTATATTCTTGTTCTTTTTCTTTTATTGGTGCCTTCTCTGTTACTACTGTGCTCACTCATATTGTTTCCAACTGGAAATTTATTGTCACTTCAGTTTATGCTCCTCATGACAAGGAAGACAGAGAAGATGGTTGGTGGGAATTAAGTAGAATTAAAAATATCTTTTCTTTACCTTGGGTTGTCTTTGGTGATTTCAATATGGCATTAAGTCTTGATGAGAGAAGTGGTAGAATAGGATCTATTAGAGACGTCAACTCTTTTAAATCTTTGCTAGGCTCTCTACTTCTTATGGACCTACCTCTTAGCAGAAGAAAATTTACTTGGTCTAGTACGATAGCTAATACAATAATGGCTAGATTGGACAGGTTCTTGATTTTTTATGATTTTGAATCACATTTTTCTTTTCTCATTCAATATGCATTTCCCTCATCCTGCTTTCATCATAACCCAATTTTCCTAGACATAAGGGGGATCACTCCTCATCCAATCTTTAGGTTCGAAAAGATTTGGTTTTCTAACTATTCCTTCCAATCTTTTATTTCTAACTCTTTCTTCTATGGAGAAGACTCTGTAGTTAGTTTGCCTATGGAGCTTAAACTCCTAAAACGTCATATGAAATGGTGGAAAAGGAACGTCTTTAGTTCCATGAAATCTTCAAAACTGAAAATTCTTCCTGCTATTGATTCATTGAACATTATAAAGAATCTAGATCCCTATCTAAAGAGGAGATCTCGTCCTCTGAGCTTAAAGCAAATCTTTATTCCATTGCTAAAGATGAAGAGATTTATTGGAGACAAAGATCTAGAGTTCAATGGCTCAAGGAGGAAGATTCTAACACATCTTTCTTTCACAAATATACTCCCAATTATAAAAGAAAGAATTTCATTCCTAGCCTTCTGGTTGATGGTAATCTCCTCATATCAAAACAGGACATGCAAAATGCTTTTCTTGATTACTTTCTTAGGCTTCTTTCAACCAAAGATAAACCTATGTCTGAAGTTGAATTGCCCCTTCTGTATCCTTAACTCCTTATGGATATATCCAATTTGGAATCTCCCTTCTCTCATGAAGAGATAAGCAGTGGTGGTTTGACCTTTATCCAAATAAATCCCCTAGCCCAGATGGCTTTCCTATTTCTTTTTCTACCAAGAATTCTACTCTCTTGTCAAAAGTGACATTTTTTTCATTCTTTCACTCTCTCTTTCATGATGCTAAACCTTTTCATATGATCAATTACTCTCTTATTGCTTTGATACCTAAGATAGATGGTGCCTGCAATCTCAAGGACTTCAGACCAATTAGCCTGCTTAATAAACTTCTTAAAATCTTCACGAAAGTCTTAGCTAATAACCTTAGTCCTCTCCTTTCTTCTCTTATAGATGAGACCCAATCTGTCTTTCAAAAAGGCAAATCTACCTTAGACTCCATCCTTCTTGCTCTTTAGGTGCTCCATCATTGTTCCTCTGGTAAGAAGGCGATTTGCATCATCAAGATAGATTTCAATCATCAAGGTAGATTTCATGAAAGCGTTTGATTGCGTAAGCTGAGATTTTATTCTCTCTCTTCTTAAGGCTAGGGGTTTTGGTCCTAGGTGGTGTCATTAGATCCAACATGTTCTCTCCTCCTCCAAATCATCTATCTTGGTCAATGGCTTTCCTTCTAAATCTTTTCAATGTCACGTGGTTTGAAATAAGGAGACCTTCTGTCCTCCGTGTTGTTTATTTTTGTCATTAATATTCTCAACAAAATGCTCACCAATAATGTTGGCTCGTAGGATCTTTCTAAACTGCACCTTAAAGGTGACCTCAATTCTATCAGATCTCTCTAATTTGCTGATGACACCCTTGTTTTTTGTAAAAGCTTATAAACATGACTTCACCATTCTCAAAACCGTTTTCTACATCTTTGAAGACATCTTTGGTCTTAGCATAATTTATGCTAAAATAAATCTCTTCTACTTAGGAAAACTACTAAATGAGGGCAGTTATCTTGCGAACATTATTAATTGCTCTCTTGGTGTTCCTCCTTTCCGATATCTTGGCCTCCCTTTTAAGAAAGGTTCTCTTTCTAGACGTGATTGACAGCCTCTATTAAACTTCTTTAGCAAGAAGTTGTGTATGTGGAAGAGCAGATCTTTATGAATAGGTAGAAGATTAACTCTTCTTAATTCTATGCTATCTTCTCTCCCTCTTTACTTGATGTATTTTTTTAAATGACCAAGATGGCTTATCAAGGCAATAGACAAGATCAGAAAGAATTTCTTATGGGGAGGTAATCAGTAAGGAAATTTCAAATGTCTGGTTAGATGGGAAAATATTTGCAAATAAAAAAAGAAGGGGGTCTCAGAGTTCTTAATCTTTCAGCCTTTAACTAGGCTCTTCTTTCAAAATGAATGTGGAAAATTCTTTATCCCAACTCTCTTATTACTCATGTTTTTACATCTATTTTTACTAGAAATCATTCCAACTCTTTTTGCATACCTCATAAGGCTTCAGCTTCTAAGTTTCTTCATGACTTGCATTTTATACATCATGTTTTTACTTGTTTTATTCAATGAAAGTTAGGTGATGGAGATACTATTTGCTTCTGGGAAGATAAATGGATTGGCTACAATTCCTTGAGCAGCCTTTTTCCCAATGCATATAAATTGGCATTCTCTACAAATGTCAGTATTCACACCCAGGGCCATTATCATAATAGTAATTGTTTATGGCATCTTTTTCTTAGAAGAGGGTCCTCAATAGCTGAGAGGGATGAGATAAATTATTTTTGAAACTTCTCCTTGAGTCTGGTAGTAGAACATTGCAGCATGTCAAGGACCAAGTTTGGTGGCCATTGCTATCTTCAGGGGGTTTTCAGTTAAATTCTTCTATTCATTGATCAATTGTGGTGGACGGGTTTTAAACAAATCTTCTTTCATTTAGAACTCCATCACTCCAAGTAAGGTGAAAATCTTTTTTTTTTAGATTCTCTCCAAAAGGAGACTCCAAACTAAAGAAAATTTGTTGAACAAGAGATAAACAGGCAACTCTCAGTGCCCTTTTTGCAAACTGAGCTAGAAACAGAAGTCATCTCTTCGATTCTTGCTCTTTCTCCAAAAATGCATGTCTTTCTTTTCCTCTTGCTTCCCTCTGTGCAATGGCCTGTCAACTTTGAAAAATTACTGGAATCTAATGAAAGTTTCTTGTTTGAAGGCAGAGTAAAAATTTTGTGGAAAGTTTTGTTCCTAGCCTTTTTTCGGTGCTTATGGTGAAGTCAAAACAACCTTATTTTTAATGAAGTTCAAATCCTACCTCCAAAGCTAGCTTCTAGTGTGGCGTACTTTATTTTATTATGGGTAGGGAATTGAAACAACAAGAGGACAGAGACAGTTCAAAGAATTGTGAGGGAACAAGGAGTGGAAGCTTTACTGCAAGATGATGCAGAGGATTTAGTCAAAGACAACTTCTATCATTCATCTTAGTTAAATCCAGTTTGCCTTTTGGTGTTATCTGTAAAACGTTTTGTTTATGTTCATCTCATATACTTGTGCAAGTGCTTGTAGTGATGCACGAGCTGGTTGTATCAGCTAGAAAATAATATTTTGTCCTGAAAGGGTTTTGGGGTTTACAAGCTTGATTTTATCAAACGTCTATGATTTGTGCATTAGGTGCAACAAGGTCCTCTCCCTAGTCTCAAATAGGGGTTTGGAGTTTACAAGCTTGATTTTATCAAACGTCTATGATTTGTGCATTAGGTGCAACAAGGTCCTCTCCCTAGTCTTAAATATGAATCGTTTTGATATTTTCATTTTTAAAGCATATAATCCTCTTTCTTGTACGTATTTATTTTTTATGGAATGAACAGCGCATCTCACCCTATTAAAAAAAGGAACTATCTTCTCTTGATTGGAAAACAGTTGATGGCGGTTATGATGCATATTTATGTGATAAGGTCAAATGTCTCTAACATCGTTGTTATATTGTGACCCAAATTGGTTTTGGGCCTATGGGCCCTATCTATATTTTGTAGTGTAGTATGTAATATGTAGAACTTCGTGAGAGAGAATTGGATTTTGAGTTTCTCACCAAATATTGTGTCTCAGCCCCCTTCTCTCTCCTCTCCTCTCTACTTCTCAAACCCTAACAATCTGGTATCAGAGCCGCCGCCGCTGCTGCCGCTGCCGCCGCCGCGCGATCTGCCGCCGGGCCATTGATGAGACCCACACCAGATCAAACACTGTCGCCATCAGCTTCATCCAGATTCACCCCCACTGTACCAACTTCGGTCGCATCAGATCCACCCTTACCACACCAACTTCGGTCCTATCAGATCCGCCCTCACCGCACCAACTTCGGCCGCATCAGATCCACCTGCACTGCACCAACTTCGGCTCACCAACTTCAGCCCGCACTGCACCAATTTCGTTTTCGGATTTGGTTTGTTTTGATTTTTGGGAGCTGGCGTTTTTTGTAGAGGTGACGTGAGATTTTAGAAAGATTTGATTTTTTGTGCTGTTTGAGTTGATAAAGTTTGGCCTTTTGTGAAGTTTTAGCTGAATTTGGTGAGCTTTGATCTCGTTCAGGAGATCTCCCGCACCAGCTTCGATTTCTTGAGAAGGAGATCCCGAACCTTAGATTCATTTTCTTGATCTCGTTCTCTCTCTTAGGATTAGGATTTAGAGTTTGCGGTATTTGTGGTGTTTGGTGATTTGATTATATTTAAAGCATTGTGGGTGATTTAATTATTTTGTTGAAGATTTATTAAATTCGGGATCTGTAACTTAAATGGAGATGTCTGGCAAATTTGATATTGAGAAGTATGATGGGAAGGTGAGTTTTGCACTTTGGCAAGTGCGGATGGCTACCATATTGTCCAGTCTTAGAATTAAGAGCGCCATATGTGGAGAGATGAGTTGCTTGAAGCCGTTACTGAGAAGAAGTGGCTAGATATGGATGATAAAGCTCTCTTGACCATCCAATTATGTTTGAGCAATTCAACACTTCAAGAGGTCCTTTTGGAAAAGACTGCCAAGGGTTTATGGGAGAATTTAGAGAGTATCTATATAAAGAAGTCTCTTACCAACCGATTGCAGTTAAAGCTTCGCCTCTACTCTCTTCGTATGGTAGAAGGTGCATCCATTTCTGATCATATTTCAGAATTTGCATCAGTGTTAAATAATTTGGACAAATTGGGTGCTAAGGTAGAGGATGAGGGCCAAGCTTTGTTATTGTTGTGCTCATTACCCGCTTTTTATAAGGCTTTTAGAGATATGATGATTTATAGTAGAGATAATATTACTCTTGAGGATGTGAAGAGTAATTTGTAAGCCAAGTTGTATATTGATCATGAGATGACTAATTTGGAGAAAGGAGATCAAGGCGTTGGCTTGGTTGTGGATTGGGGCAGGTCTAAGGACAAAACCCCGAAATATTCAAGGACTCGTTCAAAGTCAAGACACACGAATCTCAAGTGTAATTATTGTAAGAAGAAGGGACACATTCTAGCTGATTGTTTCAAGCTCAAGAACAAATAAAAGGTAGATAAAGGTGCTTCTTCGAGAGAGGTCAATGTGGCCAATTGTGACACAGTGGATAAATTGTGTGTAGTTGATACCAACATTGATGACAAGAATTGTCGAGTTATACGGGTGCATCACAACATATGACTCCAAATCAAGATTGGTTTGAGACCTATGAGTCTACGAAGGGTAAAGTGCTCATAGGAAATATCAATTTGTGTAAGGTTGCCAGGATTGGCTCGGTAAAGATCAAGTTTCTTGATGGCAAGATTCGAAGGTTGACAGGTGTGAGGCACATACCCGATTTGACAAAGAATCTAATTTCTTTGGGTTCTTTAGAAGAAAAGGGATACAAGTTCTAAAGTCAAGGTAGAGTTCTTCGGGTGTCAAAAGGGGCACTCACAATCATAAGAGCAAGAAGAATTGGAACTCTCTATTTCTTGCAAGGTTCCACGGTCATGGGCTCGGCCGCTATTACAGCTCCTCCCTCGGATGCGGATGTTACGAAGTTGTGGCATATGAGGTTGGAGCATATGAGCGAGCGAGGAATGACCATCTTGAGTAAGAGAGGCTTGTTGTGCGGCCAATGCACGGGTAATATGGAGTTTTGTGAGCATTGTGTACTTGGCAAGCAAAAGAGATTGAACTCCTTGACGGCGATTCATTCGACCAAGGGAACATTGGATTACATTTATTCGAACCTTTGGGGACCCTCTCAAGTG
Organism: Asparagus racemosus; assembly: GCA_037177215.1. Taxonomy (NCBI): domain Eukaryota; kingdom Viridiplantae; phylum Streptophyta; class Magnoliopsida; order Asparagales; family Asparagaceae; genus Asparagus; species Asparagus racemosus. The sequence goes on from JBAKGM010000139.1 coordinate 24,812,538, forward strand.
CCATCTAAAGGTAATGGTTCTCGTTACATGCTCACTTTCATTAATGATTTTTCAAGGAAGCTTTGGGTTTATTTCTTGAAAGAGAAAAGTGAAGTGTTCAAAAACTTTAAAGAATGGAAGTCTCTTATGGAAAAGCAAACGGGAAGGAAAGTGAAGAGGTTGAGAACCGATAATAGTTTGTAATTTTACAACTGTGAGTTTGATAACTTTTGCAAGGCCGAAGGTATTGTTCGTCATAAGACAGTTGTACACACTCCAACAAAATGGTGTTGCCGAAAGGCAAATCGGACACTACTTGAAAGGGCTCGGTGTATGCTTTCCAATACGGGTTTGGGTAAGGAGCTTTGAGCCGAGGCCATATGCACGGCATGCTACTTGATGAATCGATCTCCTACCACTTCAATTGAGTGCAAGACACACGAAGAAGTGTGGTCGGGTAAGGCGGCTGATTATTCGAGCTTGCGGGTGTTAGGTTGTCCCGCTTACTTCCATGTGAATGAAGGAAAGTTAGAGCCAAGGGCGAAGAAGTGTGTCTTTGTTGGCTATCCCATGAATGTGAAGGGGTACAAATTATGGTGTCCTAAATTGTCTAAGTTTCTCATCTCAAGGGATGCTACATTTGATGAGTCAGCCATGTTGAAAACACAAGGTGGAGCATCCGAGCCATCTACCAAGGAGGACAATATATTTGAGAACAAGGCGGAGTTTGAAGTGCCGGTCCAACAAGGTGATGAGGCCACATCATATCATGATGATACTCATGTCGAAGAAGAGGAAGAAGAAGATCAACCATATGCTTTGGCGAGGGACCGCACAAGAAGAAAAATCCTACCACCCAGAAGATATGGATATTCCGATTATACTTATTGTTTGGCTATTGCCGAAGATTTGGATTCAAGTGAGCCATCTTGTTATATAGAGGCGATCTCTTCTAAGAATGTGACCGATTGGGTTGCGACCATGAATGAAGAGTTGAATTCATTGCAACATAATCAAACTTGGACTCTTGGGAAGCCGCCTAGTGGCAAGAGGATTGTAGGTTGCAAGTGGGTTTTCAAGAAGAAAGTCGATGGCTCAAATTCGGGGGATATTAGATACGAAGCAAGACTTGTGGCTAAGCGTTATAGCCAAGTCTAAGGTGTGGACTTTAATGAGGTGTTCTCTCCCGTCGTAAAGCATATCTCCATTCGAGTTGTGTTCTTTTTGGTTGAAATGAAGGATTTGGAGGTGGAACAATTAGATGTGAAATTGCCTTCTTGCATGGTGATTTAGAAGACCAAATTTACATGAAGCAACCAGAGAGTTTTGAAGTCATGGGAAAGGAGGACTATGTTTGTTTGTTGAAGAAGTCCCTTTATGGCCTTAAGCAATCCCCACGGCAATGGTACAAGAAATTTAACTCATTTATGGTGAGTATTGATTTCCACCGTTCTAGCTATGATAGTTGTGTTTACTTCAAGAAGCTAGTGGGTGATGAGTTCATCTATTTTTTTCTCTACGTTGATGACATGTTGATTGCGACCTCCGATTTGGGAGAAATTCGGAGGGTGAAGGAGCAACTTGGTTCGGTGTTTGAGATGAAAGATTTAGGGGCTGCCAAAAAGATCTTTGGTATGGAGATCACAAGGGACCAGCCCAATCGAAAACTATTTCTTTCACAAACGAGTTTCTTCGAGAAGGTGATACGCCGATTTGGTGTGGAGAAGGCAAAGGTTGTGCCTACTCCTCTTATGGTGCATTTCAAGCTTAGCACCGACAAGAGCCTGAAATCCGATTATGAGAAGAGCTATATGGAGAAGGTTCCATATTCAAGTACAGTGGCAAGTCTTATGTACTTGATGGTGTGCACTCGGTCCGACATAGCTCAAGCCATTAGTGTGGTAAGTAGGTACCTCTCTTGTCCTGGAAAGGGGCATTGGGAAGCGGTGAAGTGGATTTTCCGCTATTTGAAGGGTACCATTGATGCTCACTTGGAGTTTGGAAGGAGTAATGATAACCTAACCGGTCATGTGGATGCGTACTTTGCGGGTGATCTTGATAGGAGACGGTCTTTGACCGGTTATGTGTTTACTTTTGGAGGATGTGCGATTAGTTAGAAGTCTCAACTTCAATCAACCGTTACACTCTCAAGCACCGAAGCCGAGTATATAGCAATTACCGAGGCTATTAAGGAGGCTATTTGGCTCAAGGCTTTTGTTGGTGAGATGTCCTCATTTGAGGGTTCTATTGCAATATATTGTGACAACCAAAGTGCCGTTCATTTGACGAAGGACCGCATGTACCATGAGAGGACCAAGCACATTGACATTCAGTATCATTTTGTTCGAGATGTGATCTCAGAATGCAAGATTGTCGTGAAGAAGATTGGTACCGAGTCTAATCCCGCCGATATGCTCACTAAGCCTCTTCCAATTGTAAAGTTCAAGTTTTGCTCAAGTTCGGTGTTGTTTTGTGTCTAGTTTGTTGCTAGTTGTCTTTTGTTGCTAGTTTATACTAGTTGTGTCTTTGTGTTTGTTTGCTTTTGTTTAAGTTAGTTTATGCTTAATTTGTTTGGGCGCGATTTGTCTCAAGGTGGAGATTGTTATATTGTGACCCAAGTTGCTTTTGGCCTGTGGGCCTTATCTATACTTTATAGTGTAGTATGTAATATGTAGAACTTAGTGAGAGAGAATTGGATTTTGAGTTTCTCACCAAATATTGTGTCTCAGGCCCCATCTCTCTCCCCTCCTCTCTACTTCTCAAACCCTAACAATCGTAGTTGTGGTGCAATAGCGCAATGCTTAATTCCAGGTGATGTGTATTCTTGATGTAAATATGGCTCAACTAACAACCTAAGGAACAAGTTGAAAGGTGACAAGTACTATTCAAGATACAGATAAGAGAACTATCTGCAATTTACCTGTTGAGGCGGACACGGACCGAAGCCAACGGATACGCTGTCTTAAACTCAATGATCACTTAAGAATGTCAGAACCCCTTCTCCACGATCATGCATCCCTCTCCCTTTATATTTTTGTTAAATCCCTCTCCACGTTCTCTTCTGCCAGCCCACATTAATGAACTCTCTCTCCAATATCCACATAACTCTGAGCTAAACCCCCTTTAATCATTATTGTTACCCAAGATTCTCCATTTGAAAAACAAGATCTCCATCTCAATCGGTATCTCTGGCACCAATTTTTTAAATCTGTCAGTGCCCATAACTTAATTGACTTAATCGTCACGTACTACACAGACTTAAATAATTCAGAACATTCTTATGATGGGTATCAGTATAAATAGCGTTCGAGCTCATATTCATTTATAATTCTGTCCTAAATATCAATGGACAGTTTTGCAGAGATAGATTGGAGCTCGTTTAATGTGATAATGGCAAGCGAAGAGTCTGAACTGCTGGCTCAATTGTTCAATGAGCCAGATCAAGAGTTGAGCTTAGGAGTCTCGTCCTTGTGTTGGCCTGATCAGGTTCAAAATGCCAATACTAGCTCATGCTATTGGCCTCAAGAGAAGTGTAATGCTACTATTTTTAGTACTAGTATCAGTACTAGCAGTTTATTTGATCAATCTACTGACTGTCAATCTTACTACAATATAACTGTATCCAATGGGATACCTGAAATTAATAACGACAACAAGAATGGCAGTTATTTCAGTAGTGAAACCAGCAGTGAAGATGTAGGAGATTCGACCATGAACTTGGCTCAACACAAGAGAAAGTTGAACAAGCCTGCAGAAAATGATAACCCAAAGAAGAAGGTGAGCTTATCGTCGTTTTGCTTAATTCCTGAAAATTTTCCTTTCTTAATGAATAGTATGTAACCTACTATATGTGCAGGTGCAAAAGATTGACAAGAATCAAAAGACGAAGAAGCATCATGAGAAGATTATTACACGTGACAAAGATGAAAAGTGCTCGAGCTCTTGTTGCTCAGAGGATGATTCTAATGCATCTCAAGAGAAGAATGGAGGAGGAAATACGGGCTCTGAGTCCAAAGGTAAGAATGCAGCTCTGAATCTGAATGGAAAAGCAAGAGCTAGTCGAGGATCTGCAACTGACCCTCAAAGCTTATATGCAAGGGTAATGTATCAGTGCCTGATATGTCAATGCAAAAGAGGTTGTATTTTTTGTCGGAAAAAAAAAATTCTAGAAGAAGCACAATGCTAGAAGAAATATTAGCACAATGCTAGAAGAAATATCTGTTCTGAAGAACTCTTAACACAGAATTTTATATCTGACAGGTTGATATTAGCACAATGCTAGAAGAAGCAGTTCAGTATGTAAAGTTCTTGCAACTCCAAATCAAGGTAAAAAATAAAACAGTTAACCTCAAAACTACACATTTACTCCGTTCAGTTATATTATTGATTGTTAATTGTTTTTCTTCAGCTATTGAGCTCTGATGATCTGTGGATGTATGCTCCCCTTGCTTACAATGGAATGGATATTGGGCTTGATTTAAGGCTCTCTCAGCCAAGGTTATGATATCAGTATCTGTTAACTCCTAAAGGGTGATTGTTGGAGTATACTTATGTTAATAAAACCTCTAAAATTTATTTTATTATTAAGAATTCATTGCTTTTTTTTGTAATGGGTTTGTACTAATAAGACGGTGCTCCAAAAAGAAGTAAGATTTGTGAGCTTACTGAGTTGATTTTATACTTTTTGAGCTCTTGTTCAATGAAACTAGGTGAAAATACTTGGTTCAATTAATGTTTTGGGGGAGATTGAAACCTTTGACCTTGTTTGAGAAATTTGGATTCAAACTATATCATGTCATCGCTTGTAGCAGTCAGTTGTAATTGCAGTTGTCTGGGTCTATTCTAGAATTTTGCAATTTGCATAAGCAGTTATAACTATAGTTATACGTTTCGGAGTATCAAGGCTTTATGAAGTTTTTGTAGGAGGCCATTACGATTGAAACTGTAATTTAAACTCCTTTTTGTTGCTCACAAGGTCACAAATTGTGACTTCATCATAATTTGTATAAGTCATCAGCTGCAACTGATGGTATTATTGCAATTGCAGTTGCTACTACATTTACTAGTCATAATAATGAAATAAATAGCTGCAGCTAGCCATATAACACCAGAAACTTACAACATCATTCATCAAGGCATGGCCTAAATTCTATAGCTCTATAAGAATACAGCTGGCTCAAACTCTATTTGTCACGATTATATTCAATTATTATGAATATATCAATTCATAGGGTGTGTTTTTTAGCCCATCCAAAACTGGGTCAAGATCAATCTTAGTCTAGTTCAATCCTAGTCAGACTTGGAATGGACTAGGGCAGGAGTAGATCAAACTAAAACTTGTTTAGTGACCAAAATTTGTCCTACAAATTCTGGGTCAATTCTGGCCTAGTTTTTGCTTAAAAATAAAACAAAACTTAGATAGAATAGGTCCTAGCCCACTTTGCAGGGGTTATAGAATACACCTCTATGTTAAACGCAGGATCTATTCTCATGATGTAGGTTACTTAATATTTGACATTATTGTGAAAATATGTATCAGAATATTGTTAATATAATTTAATCTAGACTTTTCCACAAATCATATCAAATCATATGCTGTTTGGAAGACCGTGAAGACTAGGGGAATGTTTGTATGCACGGAAGTAATTATGAAGTAGCTGAGATAAGTAAAGTAAAGACTATGTTTGCTACTTTTGATAAAGAAAACTTATTTGTTTCTGTGATAAATCTACTTTCCGGTACATTTCAAACGTTGATATGGTCTATGTGTCATCCATATTTCCTAAATTTTTTTCCATGTCTCAAGGCTCAAAAGTAGGTGAAATGTGCATGAATATAGGAAATAAATAATTTTGTTTATCAACATTTCCTTTATTAGTTACTTCCTAACAAGTTTCCTTGTTATCCACGTGAAAAAAGTGAATGAAAAGTAATAAGTACTACCACTAATGGCGAAATCTCTCAAAGACATTTACTGTTAGTGATTTACAAGTAGGGAATCTATTGGGAAAGTCGAAAGTTTACGGGGTCATGTGAGGCAGAAGAAAGTTCGGTGGGGATTAGTGGAATAAAGAAAGTTTAAGGGGGTTTTGTGAGAAACACCTCAAAGATGGGGGATTTTGTGAAATTTACCCAAATTGTTCTACAATACGTACAGTTGGTTTGTTTTAAAGCACATGTGCTTTTGATTGATCAATACCTTTCCACTTTAAGTTATATCTTGTTAATAAATCAATGTGACATTCCACGAAACATGCCGTACTGGTACAGGAATTAGTTGGGCTGTGAGAATTTCCAAATTCGTAAGTTTGAAAAATACATCTAATACTGTTATTATGCTTAAACTATTTTGGGTCCTCAACCTTTGGTTTCCTAATGATTATTCATTTATGCACTTTTATAAGCAATAGTTAATCTTCTGGTGTTGATTGAATTTCAAAAAACCCCCAATCTTTCATTCGGTGATATGTTGAAACAAAGCTTAAAAAAAAGCTAGATTATAAGGATTAGCTCAAAATGTGCCAAAAGTTAGGGGGCTTTATGAAATTTACCCTAAAACGCAGCTACAACATCCCAAATGCAGAAGCTGGACGACATTCATTTACATTGTAGATGCTACCATAATTCCTTGACTATTTTGATGTTGCCAAAGGCAATGATCGTATGAAAGATATGTGCAAAGAACAGAAACCGCAATGATCGTAGCAAAGATACATGTAAAGAACTGAAACCTACAACCTATCATCTCGGGTTGCAGAAACACAGAACTGGATGCGGATCCTCTTAAATTAGGTGATAGTTGCATAGGGTCTAATTACTCAAATCGTAGCGATTTATTCTAATTTCAATGGCTAGGATGTGCCCACGTAGGATTCGAATATGATCTAGATAACCATTATTATCTTGAAAATCAATAATATGAAAACCACTTTTGTGAATAATCAAAATTCTACGTGGTAACATCCTATTTATTGAAATTAAAATAAACGGTTATGATTTGAGTAATTGGACCCTCTCCAACCTATCTATCTATCTTCTATACTATATACTAAAGTAAAGTTCTAAACTGCCACTTGTCAAATTTCTATAGCTTTGACTCTACAACTTCCAATGCTTATTGTGAAATTCTGTATCGTACCATCATATTAACTAGGAATTTTAATAGCTATGAAACATGCTGAAAATGGTTATAGTATTTAAGTGGTGCGTTATTACTCCAATTAAGAAGGCTAATTGGGGGCTTAATTTCTAGCTGGAAACTAATAAGGGCTTCGTTCAAGTTTCAACCTCATCTATATCACATGCCTTAGAGAAATCCAGATATCCAATGGGGATTAGGTCCTCAAATTCATTTTACGAATATGCCAACCTTCAGCCTTCCACATTCTTCAACTCCCTTAAAGAGGGAAAACAAAAACATGAGGAATCCAGAGAGAAGACAGACAAAGGGTGAGGTGAGGATTTCGGTTTAATGGGCCGCCCATATGGGCCTCGTAGCTTTTTAATCTTTGCAAATTTGTATGTTTGTTAATTGTATTTATTGAATTCATTTTACTTTCCATTTAGTTTGGTTTTTTTCGAAAGAAGAAACGTAAATGACAAGGAGAGAGCAGACAATGAAGAGGGGACCAGTTTTCCAGTAGAGCTGAAATTCGATCTAACTCAGAACTCATGTTTTCTCTGTGGGGATCACCAAATACGAACGAGAATATAAATTCTAAATTTGATTTATTTATAAGTGCTTTTTTTAATACATTCATGTTCATTTTGTTCACCCTTTCTATATCTTCTTGTGATTTGAAAATCTAATTAATTTTTATTGCTTCTTTGATGTTGCTTAAATTTTTCCATTAGACTCTGCAAATAATGGAAATCCAGTTAAATAAAAAAAGGCATTTGAGTATTAAGTTAAAATCATCGATTTGTTATTGAAATGTTTGTTTATAGTTATTAAATGATTCCCCAGCATCGCGAGAATATAACACTAGTTACCACCTATTTGAAGAGGATCTAAATCCCACAAATCTATATCCTATGCAAGACACCAGCTTTAATAAAAACTTAATCATACACGGATGCAAGATTAGGTCAGGCCAGTGGCGGAGCCATATTCAAGCGAGTGTGGGCAAATGTCCCCACTTGAAAAACATTTGTTGCTATACACCCCTTGTAGTAATAAATCTAATATTAAGGCCTTAGCTAAGTATTTGTCCCCACTTGGTCTCTTAGGTACATAACTATTATGGTATTACAATTTAATTTTATTATAGGCCACTTGTAAGTTGAAATAAATTATACTTTTATTATAATAATATGTACTTTAAATAGAGCTCATATTGTCAGATATAATGGGTTTTTAACTAGTTGCAATTATTTTTTTAAGTAAAAAAAACAAGGAGAGGTGCCCTATTCATTTCATTAAACAGTCAAGAAGGATACATATGGTAGAATGGGGTGAAGAGAAAAATATCAAAGGGAGTAGAAACTAGAGATTAGGGAGAGGACCTTGTCATCACCTAATGCACAGTTCTAAACATCTGATAAGTTTGAAAACAACCCCATATAAAAATGCAGTACCAATTGTTCATAGGCTGGAACACCCAGCATAACCATAGATACCACAAAGTAACATACACAAAAAGAGTACTAGCAAGAAACAACACCAGATTACTAAGTTCATTGAAACTGTCAAAGGCTATGGAGCTTGGAGGAAGTTGTCACCAACAGCATCCTCTGCGAAGTCTTGCTGTAGAGTATCCACTCCAACTTCACGAGCAATTATGCGAACATGCTTAGCCTTTTTGTTGTTAGAGTTTCCTGCCTAGAATAAGATAACTTGTGCCACATTGGAAGCTGGCTTATTTGGTTGGATCTGAGTTTCATTGAATATAAGGTTGTCACGACTACTCCATATGCACTAACAAAAGGTAGGGAAGAACACTTTCCATAGAGTTTTGAGTCTGCCATTAGGCAGAAACTACCATTTGATGCAAGAATGATATCAAAGTCATCTAGCCATTGCACTGAGGGAAAGTAGGGGAGAAAGAGAGACCAAACAGCTTTGGTAAAGAACAAAGAACAAGCAAAGAAAAAAGATGATAGTCTGATTCCATCTCCAAGTTACAAAAGGAGCATTTAGTGTCACCCGTCCATCTTTTCTTCAACAAATTTTCTTTGGTTTGGAATCTAATTTTTGTGAGAATTCAACAAAAAAAAAGATTTTCTCCTTGATGGGGATGATAGACTTCCAAATGAAAGTATACGAATTAGAGAAACTACCTCCGCAGTTGATCAAGGAGTAAAAGGGTTTGACTGAAAAAATTCCTAATGTGAGTAGAGGCTACCATGGACTGTCTTGAATGGTGTTATCTGGTCTATTGGTAGATTCAAGGAGGGAATACAAGGTAGTGATCTCATTCCTCTCCTCTAGGGAGGATCCTCTTCTAAGATGTGGGTGCCACATCCGGGTGTTGTTGTGGAGAAAGCCTTGAGAGTAGATATTTGAATTGGCAGAGAAAGCCAGGTGGTAAGTTTCAGGGAATAGGCTACTTAAAGATTATGCCCAGTCCACTTACCTTCCCAGAAGCGAATAGTTACTCCATCACCTAATTTTCGTTGTACTAGACTAATAAAAAGCATGGTGAATAGAATGCAAATCAAGAAAAAAAAACTTAGAGGTTGATCCCTTTGGAGGTGTGCGGAGAGGGTTGGATTGATGTTTAGAATAGAGGGAGTTGAAGACACGGCTAATGATGGAGTTGCGTTCAAGAATTTTCCATAACCATTTGGAGAGAAGGGCATGGTTGAAGATACGAAGATTAATGACACCAAGCTCCCCCCCCCCCTTTTTTGGATTTGCAAACCTGTTCCCATCTAACTAAGCATTTGGATCTAGAGTTCTGCTGGTTACCACTCCATAAGAAATTTTTCCTAATCTTGTTAACTACCTTGGTGAGCTAGACTGGTAATTTAAAAAATGACATATAGTATAGAGGGAGAGATGATAGAATTGAGTTGAGGAGAGTAAGTCTACCACCAATAGATAGAGCTCTACTTTTCCACATGGAAATCTTCTTAGAAAAAATTCTAACAAAGGCTGCCAGTCACTTCCGGAAAGGGAGCCTTTCTTGAGGGGGAGACCAAGGTAATTGAAAGGGAGAGCACCAGGGGAGCAATTGAGGATATTGGCTAATTGCTTTCCTTTGAAAGGGGTTTTACCAAGGTAGTAGAGATTGGTTTTAGCATAGTTAATGCTAAGGCTAGAGATGTTTTCAAAGATGTAGAAGACAGTTTTAATATTGATAGGTCACGTTGTTGGCTCTGCTGAAAATAAGGGTGTCATCTGCAAATTGTAGAGTTGTGATATAATTAAGATCTCCTTTAAGATTAAGATTAGATAGGTCTCCCAATGAGGCACTATTAATTAGCATTTTATTGAGGACATCAACAACAAGCAAGAACAAAATTGGGTATAGAGGATCTCCATGTTTCTCGCCCCAAAAGCATTGAAAGTAATTGGTGGGAGTGCCATTAACAAGAGGATTTAGAGGAGGAGAAAACATGTTCAATCCATTGGCACCATTTGGTGCCAAAACCCCTAGCCTTAAGGAGAGAAAGAAGAAAATATCAATTCACACAATCAAAAGTTTTAATAAAGTCCATCTTGATGGCACAAATTTCTTTCTTGTTAGAGGAACAATGATGAATCATCTCGTGAGCAAGAAGGATTGAATCAAGAGTAGACTTGCCCCTTGATGCAGATTGAGTCTTGTCAACAAGGGAAGAGAGAAAAGGACTGAGTCTATTAGCTAAGACTTTGGTGAAGATTTTGAAAATGCTATTAAGTAAACTAATGGGTCTAAAGTCCTTGGGGTAGCTTGCTCCCTCTGACTTAGGGATAAGGCAAATATAGGAGTAATTGATCCTAATGAGGCGAAATGCATCATTAAAAAGGGATTGAAAGAAAGAGAAGATGTCATTTTAAGGGACCAAAATTCTTGGTACAAAAGAATAGGAAGCCATCAGGCCCTGGGGACTTGTCTAGGTGAAAGTCGAAAATAGCTACCTTTATTTCTTCTTGAGTGAAGGGGGATTCAAGGATGGATAGGTCTAGAGGGTCTTGAGGGTATAATAGAGACCAATCCACCTCAAACAAGAGTTTATCTCTGGCTAAAAAGATGTTGGAGAAATAATCAAAGAAAGCTTGTTAAATATCCTGCTCTGAGGTGAGGAGGTTGCCTTAGACCAAAAAATTAAGAATGAAGTTCCTTCTCCTATGATTGGAGGCTGGTTTGTGAAAGAAAGAGGTGTTTAAATCATTCTCCTTGAGCCATTGCACTCTAAATCTTTGTTTCCAATAAATTTCTTCATTTTTGGCTATGTTGAAAAGGTCATCTTTGAGTTTAAATCTAGAGAGGATCTCTTCGTCATTAAGAGGTTTGGATTGCTCAATGGATTGGAGGGAGTCAAGAGAGGCTAGGATTTTGAGTTTGTTTTGTTTCAAAGAGCCATACATGTGTTTTTTTTTCCACCATTTGAGACGTCCTTTAATAAGCTTGAGCTTGAAAGACAAAATGCCAGAGGGCTCTCCTCCATAAGAAAATGAGTTTCGACAGGATTGAACAAAAGATTTTAGGGATGGACTAGTGAGCCAAGATTTCTCAAACATGAAGACAAGGTCGGGGGAAGAACTCCCAGAGCCGAGAAGAATTGGGCAATGATCAGAGCATGAGGAGGGGTAAGCATATTGAATAAGGGATGAAAATTAAGATTCTAAATCTTGAAATATCAAGAATCTGTCGAATCTGACCATAACAGGATTGGCCCTCATGTTGGACCAGGTGAATTTTCTCCCACTAAGGGGGAGATCCATAAGGTGGAGGGAATCGATCAAGGATTTGAAGGTATGATATCCCTAATAGAGCCATATCTACCATTTCTTTCTTCTAGACTAAGGGTCATATTAAAATTATCAAAGACCATCCAAGGCATAGAAAAAGAATTTCTGATTCTTTTGAGTTCCCACTAATAGACTTCTCTATCTTCTTTATCATGAGGAGCATAAATAGATGTAATATCGAATTGCCATTTGGAAGGAGTGTGGGTAAGCACAGCAGAAATAGTAAAGATACTAATAAAAGAAGATGAGCAAGAGAAAAGGGAATCATCCCAACCAATAAGCACATCCCCTCTAGATTTAGAGGCTTCTAAATTAATCCATGATGAGATTCTACGGCCACCAAGGGCTTTTAGAGTACTAGTTCTAACTAAATTTTGTTTGATCTCTTGTAACCCAACAATATCAACTTGAGAGAATTTGATGTAATCTTTAACCAGTTTATGTTTTGTGGGGGAAGAGGAATAAACAATCTGCTTGAGAAGGGGGGACATGCCTAGGCCACAGGCTCAGCCCTCTCTTTCTCTAAGGCTTGAAGCTTATCAAGCCCTAGAGTTAATATGATCCTTAATTCCACCGTTTACAGAAATTTCATTAAATTTCTAATTACTCATAGAGTTAATAGGAAAAGAAGATAAGGAAGATATAGATTTACCCTTGGAGCCACTTGGAGCGAAGCTTTTCTTCATCAGGGACACATGCTTCCTGTGGGCAAGGTTGAAAAGAGGCCAGCAAACATACTTTCTTCTTGATTGTTTCTTTGGTCTCTCAAAGCTCGGAGGGGGGGTCTGATGAAGAGACAACATCCATAGAGTCTGACGAGCTACTTATGATATGAGGGATCATTGAAGTTTGGTGGCTAGGAACTTGAACAGTCAAGGTGGCCTCAAGAAGGGAGGGATGGGTCTCTAATAACTGAGCCCACGATGATTTGGTAATGCATATTGGGACCCCCTTAAAGACTACCTCTATTAGTTCTTCTGGAACAGGTTGATTTGTTGCTAGAATAGCATAGGACTCATGGTGGGGTTGCTTTGAAACATCTGCCATTTCCGCCACATATGAAATTATTCTTTTTGCCTTGATGTCAGGAGGATGGATGGAAGTACTGATGCCCTAATTAGCAGCCATTGAAGTGGAAGGTGGGATCTTCTTGGGTTCATGTTTATCTTCTTGCCCTCCATCTGAAGAATCAGAGGAGACGCCTTCTTTGTGAACAAAATTTTCAAGATACTCCAAACATTTGCCTTTTTCTGTAAGTGGTTTGCCCACCACCTTGAGTTGAATGTTACCTTCCATCAAATGCTCATCGTCAGGGAGAGTATATATGAAGATAATTGAGCAAGAGATCTCTGACACATCTCTAATACTGATCATAACTTTGCATTTCTTGGTTTTCTTCTTGAGGATGACATCATTAGAGGTCATGATGATGTCTTTGATGTCACTAAATAGTTGCATGAGGAACTCCATGTCCCAAAGGTGCATGGGGAGGTTGGAGATTTCCATCCATACATACATGAATTTCGGGAGGGGTTTAAGCCCTAATTGTTCAGATCATGGTATGAAAGTACCCCCAAAAGAACCCATGTCCAAAAAGTCCTTGGAGCAAGCTAGATATAGGATTTCTTCATTGGGGAACTGGATAAAGTACGAGGAAGAGGTGGTTGGCCTAATGTCATAGATCCAGCGGTCCACTTTGAGGTGAAACTCTAGGTTAGCAATCAGCTCATCGAAAGAAGGGTTTCCCTCCTGAAGGGGAAAAAGCCATAGCACGAGTAGGCTTTCGTATTCTCTTCAATAGAATCTAGGAGGGGGGTCGAGGGAATGAATAAAGTTGGAGGCTCAAATGAGGGTGGAGTGATGGAAGGAGGCACAGGACATTTTTTGTTGGGGGCAACAGACAAAGGTGTGGCCAACTTTATTGCATGCAAAGCATTTTTGAAATCTCCAAGATTACAAGATCTTACCATGTGAGATCGATCTCCACAAAGAATACATCTTGTAGGATTTGAGGGGGGTGGGTTTCTGCGAACGGAGAGGAGTTTAGATCTACGAAGCTTCTTCTTGTAGACTACCTTGGTCCACCCTTCATCTAGCAATGGGAGGATGCCTTTCTGGTTAGGAGGGATGTAGGGGTTTCCTTTGAGGAGATCAGCAAAAGAGGAGAAGAGGGGAGTTGGGGCTAGTTTGGAGACAAGGTTGGGGGGAAGAGGGCTAAGAAAGGCTTGCTAAGTGGGGAGGGAGGCAGAAAGGTGAATTTTTTGGTGGCACAGGAGGTGGAGAGACGGTGAAAGGAGGAGTAATGATGAATTTATCTTCATTGATGGTGCCTAGACAATGCTTCAAGAAACGTGTTGACACCTTTTCGAATCACTCCTTGAATCTCCCTCCAATTCACCTCTCCATATAAGATGTTTTTTTCATAATAGCAATTAGTTTGATAAGGCCGATTTAGCTAAATCAATATACTCGTTAATCAATCCTTGTTATCTCTAATTGATCCTTTTTGTTGTCATTACGGATAGATCTGTTTTAAGAGAAAATCAAAATGGAAGGTGCGGCTACAAGAGAGATAGAATGATTTGGGATTTGGGGGGAAAAATAGTTACAATCATTAAGCTTTGTATGATCTAAATACTTTGTATAAGATCTTATTAGAATTATTTTTGAATGAAAGTAGAACTTGTGAATTGTGATATAATGGGTAAAGCTTAGTTGCATAATAGAAAAAATAAACGTGGTCTAACGATGACCAGAATTGATCAAAACACATTTGTAGTGGAAAGTTTTATTTTCTATATTATCATTATTAATCTCAATTTATAGTAGTATTTTATTATTTCAAAGTATACAAAAAAGCATTTAGTTGTATGTTTTTAAATAGGTCATGGATAAATTTTGAAAAGATCATAACTGCCAACATAATGTCAAGAGTTCTTTGAGTCATATGATGCCCGATATTATATTTTATTTACAATTTTTTGCCCCCACTATCTAATGGGTCCTGGCTCCACCACTAGGTTAGGCTACATATGACATTGTCCAAAATTAATGTGTCACTACCTACTGTAGTAACAAAAAACTAAAAATGATTCTCATTATAGTGTCTCTACCTGCTATTAGTGGTGGTGGTGGTGGTGGTGGTGATGTTTTTTTTTGGCAGGGGTTGTGTGTGTGTGTTGGGGGGGCGGTTGGGGTTCGGGTGAGATTAGATTTTATTTAGCTTTAAAGTTATGCAGATTACATGTGGACAGGATATGAGTTTTGTAACATGAAAAACTTTGGGTATTTTGAATAAGGGAAAAGTTATGCATCATCTCTCAATTAGTCACAAGGGAGTCAAATCATTAAGAAATATAAAAACAGGGGATAGAAAGCATATTTATTGCTTCTATTCAGCAAGAATAGCTTCCTGTATAACATTTGAAAAATCATTTCTGGTTTAAAGACAATCTACGTGAGGGGGGAAAAGATAGCCACATAAAGTTCCATTTAAACGCAGCCACAAAAAATTGGATGAAATCAACTTTTTATTATTGCATATTCATCATGGCTCTAGCATAAATGGAAGAAATAAGAAGGCTCCAAATCTTTTTTGCTTTTCAATGGTGACATATAATCTATGAGAGGAACAGATTACATGTTTTAACCCTTGATCTGCTTTTTTCATGCTTAATCTTCTACTTTCATGTCCCATATTACCGACATGAAATATAACTCAAATTTCTCAAGGTTTGTAAGTGCTTTGAAATATATGTATAAGCATTAATCTGAATTACCCTTAAGTCACATGTTGATGAGCTTAATTAGTTCAATGCAATTTAAAACACATTTATCTTCATGTAGTACTACTATGTTACTTGCCGATAGAAATGTGTTACTTTAACAACCTAAACATCCAGTACAGTACAATTGTTGAACATGACAGACACATATTTACAGTACAACATGCACATAGGTGCTGTTTGGTAGGCTGCAACTAAGGCCTTTGCAACTAGAGTTGCATGCAACTGGGCTATTTTGGCCCAGTTGCAGCTATTTGGTTCACTGCAACTAATCCATTGCAGTTGCAACTAGAGTTGCAAAATGGGCTTCAGTTGCACTATTTTGAGTTGCAGCAAAATTGGCTGCAGGACACACTTGCAAAAAAAAGGCCCTTAAGTTGCAACCGTAGTTGCAGCTTATCCCACTGCGATCTCAAAAAATCCCGACGCCATCCCTTCTTCGTTCTCTCCGCTCACAAGAGGAAAAGTCCTCTTCGTCAAAAAATTTCAAAATTCTAGTGAATCTCATCTTTTTCTCAGAGAATCGATGTCAAAATCTGTCCTCTTCATTACTGTGCTCGGCGTTTTAGATCGGGG
>JBAKGM010000139.1:24840799-24856218 GCA_037177215.1 Asparagus racemosus
ATAGGAGAGGGGATACGCGTTTCTTGTATACATGTATGAGCTTGTGGTAACTTAAAATTTACCTCAAGTTTATGACCACTAGCTCCTCTTAAAGTTTGTGTGGTTTTTTTCAAAATATTTTGAAGGAACAATGCCTCCATTAATACAATTAAGATCAGCTCCACTATCTACTAGGGTTATTAGCTCAGGAATAAAAATTTGTTCAGCTACTACTAATGTCACTTGGATTTACCATTTCTGTGATGTAACTTGATGTAATAATGGTACTAAATAGTCATCTTTATGCTGATCTTCGGTTTGACTATTTTCTTCTTTTTGATTGTGTTCAGAAGCTAATTCTTCTTTATCTAATCAGGAAAGAATATTTTTATTTTCCTTTTTTAGAAATTTACTCAATGCAAGCTCTATGATGCATAGAAAATTAAGCTTTTATATTTGTTCGATCGACGTTAAATTATGATAAAATTTATAAAAATATACAATTACCTTTGATATGAGGTGGATGTAGCCAAAAAATTTTGTTTCTCTCTTTTTTTTAAATGTTTTTCCTTTTTCTCTTTTTTTCTTTTATTCTTTTTTTCTTTTTTAAATTTTTTTCCCAAAAGAATGAGAAACTCTCAAATAAGAGAAGGATAAATTCTTTTACTATTCTTATTATTATACAATAAAGAGTAGAGGTGTAGAATAAAAGTTTTAAAATGAAAGGCTCAAGTCCTACATCAAATCCTACCTTATTGCTAAAAATTCTAAAGATTTAAAAAAGTGTAAAATGATGAACTCTATTACATGCTTGAATTTTGTATTTTTTAAGGGTTTTTAGTAATTCTTGTAGCACTTCATGGTAGGTTTGTAAAGAGTAATCAGTCAAATCAAAATAAATGTGTATGTCATTGACGTGCTTTTTACTGATGCAATATTAGGTTCAGATTTAAACCAAAGATCAAAATATTGATCTAATTCCTCGAAAAACTCAATCCGAGCACTGACAATCTTCTCTAAACTAAGGTTCATGATTGAGATATGATGAGCTGATTGGTCTGTATTTCCCAGAAATTCAAGTTCTCCATAAAAAAAACATGATTTATTTCTTAATGATCTTCACAAAACTACTCCCCTTCTAACTATTCACTCAATATTCCTTGGATGTAATTCACTTCTAAGGGTTGATCTCATGGATCGGTCGGCTAGTTCTTTAGATTAAAAATATTGAGATTAACAGTCATGTTCCCAAAATATAACTTTATTTAATTGGTTCTACAATTGATCAAAGCATTTGAGGTTACTAAACATGTTCTACCTAAGATAACTGTGATTTGACCTTTAATATTGAAAACAGGCTGTGTTTTCAGGACTATGAAATCAAGAGGAAAAGTAAACCTCCCCACCTTGATCGGAACATCCTCAATCTCTCCCTTGGGTATCTTTACAAATCTATCAGTTAACTGGAAAGCACATCTTGTTGGTTTTAATTCTCCTACCTTGAGCTATTGATAGACTGAATTAGAAAAGAGACTCACACTAGATTCAAAGTCTAGAAGTGCATTATCAATGAAGGTAGTTCCTATAACACAGGAGATAGTAGGACAACTAGGATCCTTATATTTCAAAGGCATGGGTTTTGAGAGCATGTCATTGATATTGGCAGCTAGACTTCCTAGAGAACATTAGTGATTTTTTCTTAGTGCACAAATCCTTTAAAAATTATGCAATAGATAGGATTTGTTGGATGGCATCTAAGAGAGGAATGTTGACCTTGACATACTTGAAAGTTCGAGGATTTTCACTACCTGAAAAGAGTTTTTCCTAGGCCTGAGTCTATTTAGAAAGGGAGCAACGGGCTTAAACTTATCGAGCTTGAGCTTAGGTTCGATTTTACCTTCTTGGTCATCAGAAGGGGGTGCTTGTTGAATAGAGTTATTAGAAGGAGAGAGAGAGAGAGAGAGAGAGAGAGAGAGAGTTTGTTCGGATTTAGCATTTTAAATAGGAGAAGGAAAAAACGGAGTTTGATCTAAAGGTATTTTAACTTGATTATCTATCTGTTTCCCTGACTTTAATGTATGGATTGTATTTACTTGAGCTGGGTAGGTTTATCCTGATGAGTGTCCTTAGGGTTTGTAACAGGTTGATCAAAAAATTTCTCTTCTCTCTCTCTCTCTCACTCACCGCACTGGCTGGTTATCCAAGTTGGATTTCTGATCTAGCTATGACTTGAGTGTTGGAATTAAGTAATTAACCAGTTATTTGCATGAAGGAATTCACAGTGCTGGATGACTGAGTCAACATGTTGGTGATCTGTGTAGAAGCTTTAACCATGGCTTTTAAATCCTTCTCTAAGACATTGAAATGTCTTTCGTGATCAGAACTCAGTGGAATAGGATTTACAGGTTGATTTTGAAGAGACTGATTTTGGTATGCAGGATTGGGTTATGGAAAATTATTCGGGGTGTTGAAAGAAATTGTATTTCTTTTAGAAAATTATTGGATTGAAGTGGGAGTAAAATTTTGCTTTTTGGAGAAATTTACCTTATTCATGCAAAATTTGAATGATTTCTCCAATCTAGACTGTAGGTTGGCGAAAATGAATCATTCGCATGATACTGGAATGTAGCGTTCGCCTAACCTATTGATTGATTGTTTTCTAAGAGAGAAAATTTCTCTTAAACATGGGCTGGAGATAGACAGTTATGACATCTTAGGAAAGAAACTTTGTTGATTTGAGCTGGAGCTTGTTCTTTGTTTCTAGGGCTTCTAACCGACGTAGGATTGTAGCCATCTTCATTTCAGAGACTATGTTTGACTCTAGGAAAATACCACTGGCTTTGGTTAGGGGATAAAACTCTTCATCACAGTGTTCCCACTGCATGTATTTCTCAGATAAATTCTCTAAAAAAATCTTGGGCTTCATCACCATTTTTCTTCATAAAATTCCCTTGACACATTAAATTCTAAGGATGTCTTTGAATAATAATCCAATCTTGTATAGATAATTTGGCATAATCACCACTTTTCTAAACTATAGTAAGAACATAGGATGAGAAGATTCTTAAACTGATCAAAAGACTTCTGCAATGGTACCCTTGGAATTATCCTACAAGACTGAATGATGTTCCTAAGCTTTATCATTTTGTGGATTAAGAAGAACTTTTTGAAAATATAGTAACAAATTCATCCCAGGTGGAGATGAAATTTATTGGCAAACTATACATCAATTTCTTAGCCTTGTCTTTAAAAGCAAAGGGGACAAATTTGAGCTTAATTACATCCTCAGTTAACTCTCTAATGTTAATCATAAAACAAACTTTCTCAAATTCGGACATAAAAATGTATGCATCTTTGGACTCATTTTCTAAAAACATGGAATCATGTTTATGAAGTGTGGTCTAAGCTCATAATTAATACTATTAACCTTAGAAAGTTTAATACAAGATTGGATTACATTCCTAATAGAGGATAAGACATATCTTGAAAAATGGATAGATTTGGATTAGCCATTTCTCCTTGTTCAAATATAGATTCAACATGAATTAAGTGATTGCTTTTATCTCTAATCTAAATTTGCATGCACTAATCATTTTTGAGAATTTTTTATATTTTTATATTTTTTATTTTTATATAAAAAGAGAAAAACTAAAATATCTAAAAGATTTTTGAAAAAGAAAAAGAAGAAGAGAAAAACCTAACTAAATAAATTAAAAAGCAACCACTTAAAACAATCACCCTTAATCCTAGGGTTAAACCTAAACTCAACTAGATCAGCTTCTAACTAGAAACTCCTTTAGTAAAAAGATTAAAGTTTATTTGGTCAGTTAGTTAGGTAAGGATAGTAATAGAGGGATAGTAATAGAGGGATGTCAATGACCAATTAAGTACCTCTTTACTTACACCAAGGAGTCAAGTAAACTTAAACCGATTTATTTAAGGATTCCTTAGTCCTTAGTGAGGTTGAATCCTTAGGGGCCAACATCTAATGAGATTTAGAAGGCTTTGGTTTGTGTAGTGAGAAATTAGTGATTTGAAATCTCTCACCTTATCTTGATTAGGTATTTTTGCATTTAAAAGTATTTTTAAGTGAATGCTCAAATCAAAATGTTCAAATGATGTTAGTGAATTCCTACTAATTATATGCAATGTAACCCTACGAATTAAAAACAACTACAAGAGGACGCCAAAAGAAAAAGAATTTTTTTTATTTAGGATCAACAAACACACAAATGTTAGAGAGAGAACTCTTATTTGAATTTATTATCTTGTTTAATAGTTATTCAAGTAGAAAGTGGATTTTATTATGGTCAACAAGAGAATTTTTTTAATACTTTCTGAATAGTCTCTAATGTCAAAAGCCTAACTAGATTGTGGAATTGAAAATAACAATGAAGAGAACTTACATTTTCAAGCAAATCTTCTTCTTCAATCTTAAATCTTCTTCTAGTTCAACCTTTAACAATGAAACACATAAATTAAAAAACAAGATAGAAAAATCCTATTTATAACCATCTTCTCCAGCAACGGCGCCAAAACCTTAATGTGAATTGAAAATATGCTAAGTTGTAAGTGCACAACAATCAAGTTACGATATTTATAGACATCGATCCGCAGGAAAGGAGAGTATTAAAAAACAATCCTATTTTGGTTCTTAGGTTGTGTCGGAAACTAATGAGAGTGGTAAATAAAAGTGATGTGTATTTTGGGTAGATATTTGTCACAAAAATAAAAGGCTAAAATAAAAGGGAAGAATGAGAGAAATAGAAGAACAAAATAAAAATAAGTCAAAAACAAAATCAAATCAAAACAAGAAGTGAATAAAAAGATGGAGGAAATTAAGAGAGGAGAATATGAATCTAGGATTGAATCCACTAATCAATTTTAAATCACATTTAGTATTTACTATTTTTTCATATATTTCTTAGATTTTTTTAGCATAGACTATCAAGTTACTTAAAACAAGCATAAGCTATTGAAATCATATCTAAGCAATATTATTACTCATGAAAAGAAATAAACAACTAGACAGTAACCCTAGAATTAAATAAGCATAATGATTATCACATTTTATTACACTTTTATATGCTCATTATCTATTTTATTTTGAACAAAAATATCTGCTAATAATATTTTTATCTTAATTTGTAAGTAATGAAGATTTAAAGAATAAAAGCCCAAATGGACCAATTCTCCTTATTTGTCAAGACTGTATTGAAGCCTACAATAAGCCCAACAACCTAAAGAAAATGGAGTCAACAAAGTCAACATAGTTTGTTAGAATTCTATCACAAACTAA
Organism: Asparagus racemosus; assembly: GCA_037177215.1. Taxonomy (NCBI): domain Eukaryota; kingdom Viridiplantae; phylum Streptophyta; class Magnoliopsida; order Asparagales; family Asparagaceae; genus Asparagus; species Asparagus racemosus. Next base: position 24,846,078 of record JBAKGM010000139.1, read on the forward strand.
TTGAGGAGATGAGCTCATCAATTGGCTCGATGAGCTCATCAAATAGAGTGTAATAGAATCGATCAATGACTGATTTTTATTCTCTCAAATCCTAGCTAATCTAAAGGGCTGAGGTTGAAGGCTGTAGGCTATAAATAAAAGGGTAGAGTGAGTGGTTTAGATGGTGAAAATTTTTATAAACTCCATTTAGAGAGGAGAGTTAATCTTAATTGAGAAGACCTTCAAATTGTAAACCTTCAAAATGTAAATTTTTTATTTGCAATAAATAAAAAATTTCTCTTTTTTCATTTTCTTTCTTCTTCTCCATTGGTGATGAAGATTTGCTTCTCAACGGGCCAACCTCTTGCAATGTAAGTCTTCATTTCCTCTTTTTATTTTCTTATTTTAGAATTACATATTTTATAATTTTATTTCTTATGTTTATTTCATGTTTAGTAGATTAGATTTATTACTTTGTGCTGTAGATTTATTTCATGTTTTGTAGTGTAAATTTATTTTCTTCCCTTTTTGTTACTTTGCAGTGTAGATTTTTTTAATGCTTTGTAGAGTTAATTTTCTTTCTTTTTTATTTATTTTATAGTTCAGATTTACTTTTTGTTCTTTAATACTTTCTAGTATATATTTTCTTTATTTATTTTTATTTTGTCATATGAGTAGCTAATTCTTGTAAGAAATCTAGGATTAGATGATATTAGTTTAATTTCCTTTTGTGTTTTTGAATTGCTCTATTTGTGCTTAATATAATCATGTTAGGATAATCAAAAAGAGAACTAATTGGTAGAAAAAGTGTTTGATAGTCTATGCTTTCTTTAAGTGGTTTGATAGGTTATGTTTATTCAATTCTAGGGTTACTATGTAATTATTTTTTTTCGTGATAATATTGCTAGAGATGATTTTGATAGGTTATGATTATTTTAAGTAACTTGATAGTTATGCCTAGAAAATATAAGAAATATTTAAATAAAAAGAGAGTAAGTTTTAAATGCAATTTGAAATTAACTAGTGGATTCAATCTTAGATTCTTATTCTGCTCTCTTAATTTCATCCATCTTTTCATTCATTTCTTATTTTAATTTGATTTTATTTTTGATATTCTTTTATTTGGTTCTTCTCTTTCTCCCATTCTTCCCTCTTATTTTGGCCTATTATAACCTCTACCCAAAGCACGCACACCACTTCCTTTCACCTTCTCATTAGTTTCCTAGACAACCTAAGAACCCAATTAGGATTGTCTTTTAAATAATCTCCCTCTCTATGGTATAAATACTATAAATTGATTGTTGTGAGCTTGCAACTTAGTTTGTTATTATCCCCATCAAGTTTTTAGCGTCGTTATCGAGAAAGGTGCATATAATTAGGATTTTTTTATTTTGGATCTTTGATTTGTGTGTTTCATTATAAAGGAATAACTTTGAAGAAGAAGATTGAAGATTAGAGGGAATATTTACTTCAAGATGGGCCAACCCCTTGCACAGGTAAGTTCCATTTCTGATATTTAAAATTCAACCCTCTATTAGGCTTTTCACATTAGAAACAATTAGGATACTATCAAAAAAATTATCTTTTCGACCCTAATGAAATCCACTCTCCACTTGAATAAATATTAAACAAAATAATAAATTCAAACAAGAATTCTTTTTCTCACATTTGTTTGTTTATTGATCCTAATTAAAAAATATCTTTTTTACATCCTCTTATACTTGCTTTTAATTCTTAGGGTTTGCATTGCATATAGTTAGTAGGAATCCACTAAGGTGATTTGAGCATTTTGATTTGAGCACTCACTTAAAAGTACACTTAAGGGCAAAAATTCCCTTAATCAAGACAAGTTGAGGGATTTCTTCACCCTATCCTTAGCCTAGAAATCAAAAATTCTTCACTACACAAATCCAACGCTTTTAAAACTCATTAGACATTGGCCCCTAAGTATTCGAGTTCATTAAAGAATAAGAAATCCTTAAGTGAATTGGTTTAAGTTTGCTGAACTTCATTGGTATTTAAGGTAAGTTTTAGGGGTTACGTAAGGTACTCCACAAGGAAAGAGGTATGTAATTGGTCCTTGACCTCGCTCTAGTACTATCCTTACCTGGCTAATTGAACAAATAAACTTCAATCTTTTCACTTAAGGAGTTTTTGGTTAGGAGCTAGTCTAGTTGAGTTAGGCTTAACCCTAGAACTACATATGATTATTTCAAGTGGTTGGTCTTGATTTGTTTAGTTGGATTTTTCTTATTCTTTTATCCTTCTCTCCCGAATCTTTTAAGTCTTTTAATTTTTTCCTTTTTTATTAAAAAATTAACATTTGTTTTTCATGTTAGACCTTTTCTTAAATTTTTTATGATATAAAAAAATTTCAAAAAGAATTTCATTTTGTGTTCGAAATCCATGTGAACAGTCAATAAAAATGCTTTAAAAACATCATGAAAGGCTTCCCAAGTTTGGATTAGGGATAATACTAATCACTTAATCCGTGTTGAACCATCTTTTAAAGCTAAAGAAATGTTAAATTTAAATGTACCCACTCTTTAGGATATGTGCTATCATATTAGGAATGCAATCCCATCTTATATTAAACTTCCCAAAGTTAAGGATAGAATATATGAGCTTAGACATTACTTCATCAACATGCTTCCAAATTTCTTTGGAAATAAATTTGAAGATGAATATATTTTTATATCCAAATTTGAGGAAGTGTGTCTCATGATTAAGAGTAGAGAGTTATCTAGGGAATAAAGCTGAGATTTATCCATTTTGTTGTTAAGGACAAAAGTCAAGAAATGATTGTATAGCTTACCCTCAAATTTTGTTTCTACTTGGGAGAAATTTGTTACTGTTTTCCTAAAAAATTCCTTTCAATCCACAAGATGATAAATTTCAAAAATAGTATTCAGTCTTACAAAATAATTTTAGGGGAGCCATTCTGAAAGTATTTTGATATGTTTAAGGATCTTCTCATCCAATGTCCTCATCATGATCTAGAAAATTCGCGTTTATGCCAAATTATCTATGAAAGATTGGATTATTCTTTAAAGTTATCCTTAGAATCTATGGGTTAAGGAGATTTTATGAAGAAATGTTGACGAAGCCTAGAAATTCTTAGAGAATTTGTCTGAAAAAATCATGTAGTGGGAACAATGTGATGAAATAGTTTCATCAGTTCTACCAACCAAAACTAATGGTTTTTCCCTAGAGTCAAATATGGCCTATGAAGCGAAGGTGGTTATAATCATGTGTCTGTTAGAAGCCCTAGATACCAATGAACGAGCTCCAGCTCAAATCAACCAAGTTTCTTCTTCAGGATGTCATAGTTGTCTATCTTCAGCCCATATTTCAGATGAATGTCCTCTCTTAGAAAGCAATCAACTACTAGTGCAGATGGACGCTGTATTTTAGCATCCTTGAAATGATCTATTTTCTCTGACGTACAATCAAGATAGTAGAAATCATCCAAATTTTACATAGAATCAAGGTAATTTCTCTGAAAATAAAAAATTTACTCCCACTTTAACCACACAATTTCCTAGAGGAAACACAGTTCTTTTCAACACATCAAACAATTTTCCACAATCCAATCCTGCATACCAGAATTAGTCTCTTTAAAATCAATTAGTAAATCCTATTTCACCGAACTCTGAGCATGAGAAATAATTCAGTGTCTTACTAGAAACCATGATAAAAGCATCTACACAGACCACAAACATATTGACTCAGTCATCAAACACTCTAAATTTCTTCATGTAGGCAACCGATCAATTACTCAATTCTAACACTCAATCCATAGTTAGGTTAGAAATCCAACTGTGCCAACTAGCTAGTGTCATGAGTGCAAGAGAGAAGGGAAAATCTTCAAGTCAACCTGTTACAAACTCTAAAAAAACTAGATCAAGTTCAAACCACCTTGCTCAAGTGAATGCAATCAATATACTATGGTTAGGAAGAAAGAGAGATAATCAAGATCGGATCAAACTCCGTCATCTTCTCCTACTATTCAAAACACTGAACTCAATCTCGATAGGTTTCAGCTTGAATCATCATGTTTTATTTCACTTTTATACACTCATTATCTATTTTATTTAAATAAATATATCAACTAATAATGAGTTTTTATCTTAATTTACAGGTAATGGATAATTAATGAATAAAAGCCCAAAAGAACTAAATTTTCTAAATGTTTAATATTTTATTGAAGCCCAAGATCTAGCCAAGAAGTCCAAAACCCCATGAATGCGGAGTCAACAAAGTCAATAAAGCTTGTTACAGTTCTGTTACAAACTAATCGATGAACTCATCAATGAGCTCATTGATGAGCCCATCAATTAGCCCCTATATTAGATTGTAATAGAATTCAATCAATGATTGATTTTGATTTTCTTGGAGTCCAAGAATGATCCAATGACTCTTGTTGATTGCAGTAGACTATAAATAGGAGTAGAGTGTGAGGGGTTTGGATATGAAAAATTTTGTAAAAAACTTCATTTTGGAGATAGTCCACTCTTAATTGAGAAGGCCTTTCACAATTATAAAATTTTTATTTGCAATAAATAAAAAATTTATCTTCCTTTTTAATTTTTGCTCTTCTTCTCTTTAATGATGAAGATAAAGATTTGCTAACAAGGGCCAACCCCTACCAATGTAAGATTTTAATTTTCTCTTTTTATTTTTTATTTTACAATTGCATGTTTTAGGATTTTAGTTTTTTGTTTTAATTTTATATTTGGTAGATTAGATTTATTGCTTTGTAGAGTAAATTTATTTCATACTTTAGTAGCGTAGATTTATTTTCTTACCCTTTTATAATTTGATTTTCTATTCTTTTTTTATTGCTTGTAGTTTAGATTTACCTCTTGTTCTTTTATGCTTACTAGTATAGATTTTATTTTCTTATTTTTATTTTTGCAAAATGAGTAACTAACTATTGTAGAAAATCTAGAGTTGTATGAAACTAGTTTAATTTTTTATGGTTTAAGGATTGCTCTCTTTTTGCTTAAAATGATCATGTTTAGGATAATCAACTAGAGAACAAATTGGTAGAAGAAGAATTTAATAATCTATGCTTATTTTGAGCGGTTTGATAGATTATGCTTATGATTCCTATTATTATTATCTAGTTGCTTGTTCTTTTTATAAAGAGTGATTTTGCTTGGATAACAATTTTATAAGTTCTATTTTTCTTAAGTTGTTTGATAGTCTATTCTTAGTAAATCTAAAGTGAGATGTGATAAAAAGAGGGTAGTTCATAAATCATAATTGAAATTAACTAGTTGATTTAATTCTAGAGTCCCAACTTCCCTACTTGTTTTACTTGAACCTTTCTTAATTTAATTTTTCTCTTCCGATCTTGATTTCCCTCTTTTTAATTTTATTTTGTTGATTTTTCTCTTCTTTCTACTTCTTCCTCTTTTCTTATTTCCATTTCTTTTTATTTCTTTTTAGTTGTATCTTTATTTTCTTTTATTTGTTTCCTCCTTCTTGCCTCTTTTTTTTATTTTTTTTAAAAAAATATTTTGTGACAATCCCCTCTCTATATCTCTACACTTCTACTTTCACTCTTTTTTGTCCACACTTTTCTAGGACCAAATTTAGAATTTCTAAACACACGCATTCCTTGTGGGTTCGACATTTATATTATACTATAACTTGGTAGTTGTGCACTTACAACTTTACATTATTTACCTAACCGTTAAGTTTTTGGCGCTATTACTAGGGAATGTGCTTGTAATTAGGATTTTTCTATTTTGATTTTTTGATTTGTGAATTTCCTTGTGAATGACTAAATATGGGTTGATTTCACAAACCTCCTTTGAACTTTGGGGCTATCTCACATATACCCCCCTCAACTTTGAAGTGTCTCACAAAATTTTCCTAACTTTAACCTTATCTAACTTACTCCCTTGAAGGCCCGTTTGGATGATAAGAAGTATTGAAATTAAGAATTAGGTCAAAGAAGTAACTTCTAAAATTATGATGTAGAATGTAGCGGAAGGAATACTTTCTTTGTTTATTTCGTATGTTTTTAGAAGTAAAGGAGATAGTATTTCTTCCATTTCATTTACTTATTTTGTTTGGAAAATAATTGAAATATTATTAGGTAGTAATAAATCATAATGAGATTACCTCCCTTTATTAAACTTTAACAATTACTGTAACACTGTAAGAAATACGGTAGCATTTTAGGTTAAAGTTGCATTATGTCAGTGATAATACTTTATAGCATATTAACATGAATTTTTAATTTGTAAAAGATAGCTAAGATGTCTTCGGTGTATGAAGAATTTTAGAAGTGCCAGGATGACATAATAAATCATGTTAAGGGAACGGGATTAGTTAAAAGGACCCTCTATATTAATATGGTTCCTTTTTATTGAGAGGTGTTATGTGTTGATATAAATGAATATTAAAGGTGTTTTATGGAAAGATATCATTTAATGATTAGATTCCATAGATAAAATTAAAACGTGTTCAATAAGTAGTTTTGTCAGTTTTAATCCCACATTGACTAATTGAATGCATTTTAGTTGGTTCAAATTAACATACGTGTTATATATGGTATAACGAAGGTGTTAGCATTGTACATGTGTGTTGGTATATAAGCGAGCGTGCGAGCAAGCGAGCAGGCACGTGCGTCCGGTCCGGTGCGTGCTCTTTTTGCACGTGCTGTCTTTAAAAGAGCTTAAACGTTTTGTATGTGCTTACTTAAAATCAGATGAACGTTGTAGACGTTACAAACATTGTAATAACTAGAATTCAAATCTTTGTCTCCCGTGAACCTTATAAAATGACCTCTTCTGTTCATTTGTAGAGATACAGAAAAAAACGAACTCTGTTCTTGTTTTCCTCTTTTACAACTCTAAGCTATTACGTTTGAAGTTTCTGGCGAACAGAAGTGGTAGTCGAGATGTTTAATAGAAGAGAGCGCTTTTGTGGATTGAAGTCATCTCATCCTCGGAAGATTTGTGCATACCCAATGCTACCGTAGGAGGACATAATCTCTTCAAGGCCAGTCCTTAGATTAGAGGGCGATTCAGCACTTCTGTAAAATATATCTTACTTGTAGTTTATTAGAAATGATCTTTCTAAAGTTCTGCTATTTCCTAACTTTCCTGCATGGTTTGTTCTGTATATTTTTGGATCTATTTTTATGCTTGGTTTTCCCAACATTATGTGCAAAAGAATGGCTAATGTAACTATATGAGGAGATAGGAGCGCGCTAGCACTCGAGTGTAACTTGTAAATATTAAAATATCTTTGAGAGAAAAAAATTCAATAAAACTCTCAAAGAAAATCCTTAAATTTGGATTTTTCTCTTTAAAAAAACTATTAGTTATTTGTAACATGTAAGGGATCCGATGACAAGTTAGAAGTTCTGGACGATTTTGTGAGACACCGCGAGGTAAATGTGTTCAAATATATCCATACATCCGGGGAAATATCTCCATTTGTACGCATTAGGATCTGTATATGGTTACTAGAATTCATGTCTGATAGAATATAGTTACGGATATGATTATATGATGAAATATCCGGATCCGTATTTGAAGTATCCGAATATATTCCGGTCTGTTGCAACAAGTTTAATCCTTAGATTAATAGATTTGAGATTAATTTTATGAGCCAAAGTTTAGGGGGTTTTGTGAAATCAACCCAATAAATATCTACAGAATGTAAAAGCCATCGAGCCCTCAAATTCTTTCCCTCTGCGGCCGTCACTTACTCGGTGTCTCCGGCCATGGAGTCGGCTGATCAACCACTAAAAAAGCGAAAGCTCTACGATCCGTCACCAGATCCACCGCCTCCTCCTCCTCTTCAGAGCTTCTTCTCTCCTCCGCCGCCGCCAACTCCGCTGCCTCTGTCTCAAGACGAGATCCTCCGGCGACAAAGCAATCGTAAAGAGATTCGAAATCTATACGAATGCTATCGAAGTATTAGGTTTTGCGTCGAGAGGAAGGATGCTCGCTTTATGCCCGATTTCGAGAAGGCCTACCTCTCTCTGATCACTGCTTCAAGAGGTCCTTCTCTCTCTTTCTCTGATTGAATATTTGTTGAATAGAGAATTTCAAGTTGTTGATTTGAACTAGGTGTCCTTGTTTTAAGGATTCAAAGTCGTTCAGTATATGGTAAAAATCACAACTTTTGCAAAACCCTAGGTTGTGATTTTTTGTTTCCTTTACGCTAATTTGAACTGTTGAATATTGTTAGGACCTTTCTTCTTGATTGCAATCTCTGAACTGACAAATTACTGCAGTCCATAGTCCAACATAGATTCTTGGGCCTTGAGGTTGCAGATAGTTTTGGTGGCCTCATATAGAATGGATTAGGTTTTTGTACAAGGAGCTGATGTCCAAAGCGCAGAGAGGAGTGAATGGTTTCTATGTACAGTCTAAAATGTCTAAAACCTAACAAAATCACCCCCAATGCACGTAATGCAAAAAATAATTAAAATTGCAGAGCTGGCTCAAACCTGGATGCTGGCCAATATACTTAATCTTTGTGCTACGGCTACATGATCATAGGAAAACCCAAATTTGTATAACGTTTGATTTTTGGAAGTCAAAATGATGATCAACTTAGTTGAAGTGATTTTTCATTCAAATAACTATAATTGGAAGGATTGAGTCAAATCTTTCCAGAAGTAGCCAAGTCTAACTTCTCTTTCTTATTATGTGTATGTGTGTATGTGAGAAATAACATGAATTGTTGATGATCTAGCTATATAAAATTTTTAGGGAAGGATTTGTGATGATAGATTTGTAAAAGAGGGAGGGAGAAAAGTGGAGGGGAGCAGTTACTTTGATGGTTATAGACTTATAGTTATACAAAAGTTATTTTTCTGAACTAGCCCCTGCGTCCCTAAGATATCACATTGTACTATGCAATATCATATGGATAGAATAGGGTTTTAAAGGTGTGGACATGACTCATACTTGCCAGAATCAATTCCAAGTATCTTTTTATAGCCATGATGACCTACATCCTTGACTCTAGTATTTGGTATCATTGATCCAAAACTCCAGGCCACATGTATTTGTCTCATTGATGTACAAGGACAGTTTTTGTTGGGATCTTTAGCTAGATAAGTAATGCACATCTATAGACTATGGTAGTATCTTTTATTATATGCTAAATTGTTTCCTCTAGTTGCATGATTGATAAGTGATAGGGAGCTATTTTATCAAACCTTTAAAAATTCATTAATTGCCTCACTAACTACCACTTCACCTCCTATTTCCTCTTCCCTCTTTCCCAAGTCCATCCATCTCTTTATTGAACCAGTTAATAAACCACAAAATCATCTCTACGAGTTCCCGTACATTGCACGAGGAACAATCTAGTTTTTAATTTTTAGGTACAAAGTCCAAAAAAACCAGTTGCTTTTGAGGGTTAATTGCTAAAATCAGAATGAAAATAGGTTATGCCTATATTAAGCTATCTTTTATAGAAATTTAAAAAATCAAGGCTCGAAGAATAGATAGCTCAATTGCCAAGGTTTTTCTCATTTACAATCCTAGATTGCCTATGTGCTTTGAGGTGAGAGGATGCTATTTACCATTTTCGGTACACAAGTTTTCAATTGAAGAATAAGAACTTGATGGGAGGGGATGTGGAGCATGGAGGATACTATATGGTCTGAATTCAAATTAAGTGTGTTTTGACATTTTGTGTTTTTTTAAATTCCTTCTAATGTATGCAAATCTTTAAAAGATGACAAAAATTTAGAAAAATAAATCAAGGCGAAGAAGAGAGAAAAATGAGAAAGAGGATGAAAGAAAGAGAGAGTAAGGAGATCTTGAAGGTCAAGATAAGTTTGTAAATGTTAATGTAACTTTATGTACAAAATTAATAGAACAAGTCAATAAGTAAATAATCTTTTTGGAAATTTCGATAATGGTTGGAGGTGGTTCTAGCAACGGCCGAGTCTCAAGGAAGCGACTCTAGCAATAGTTCGATGAAGGAAATGGTTGAGACTCTGAAGAATCAAAGAAGAGGAAAAAAATATTTTTAAAAACCAAAACTGATGCGAAACAGGGGAGGGGGTCTATCAGAATTAGCGATCTAAATCGAATAAGCATCGTTTCGCCAAAATTCATGATCGTAGGCAGGAAATTAGATTAAAATAATTAACGTGACAAATGGATTTTAGTAA
>JBAKGM010000139.1:24858522-24882078 GCA_037177215.1 Asparagus racemosus
TATATATATATGTTGTTGACTTTTGACCATATCACACATTTCTCCTTGTCTTGTAAGTATGTTCTTTGAGTCCTGTTTTGGAATTGAAAATATTTGTCCGTATGCTCTTTTGTCAAGAAAATTAGTGGGGCATCCTAGGTGAAGATGTTATAAAACAAGTCAGGCCGTACAAACTGATGAGATGATCTTTGTAAGTTGCCCTTCAGCTGATAGATATTACACTCCTAATACTAAACATTTGAAATTTGATAAACCTTTCGTTGCTTTTTAATTATTACCAATGGGTGTTGAGCCATTTTATCTTACTAATTGACGTTGGCTTACCTTTCACTAAGAGAAGAGTACTTTTGCAAACTTTGTTAGAAATATAAGGTTATATGGGAGGCAATCATTTAGCTGAGAATACATTCTAAATCTGTGGAAAATATAAGGGCATGTATTCTACAAATTCTGAAACAAGAAATGTTAAGATTGGTAGTCAAACTAATGTCAACCCTCAACCTTTCTCTGTCGGGATTTGGATCAGCACGTTGCAGTTCAATTTTCTTTACGAAAGTTTTTAGTGAATGAATATTTTATGACTTAAAACTTAAATGTTAGTTGGCCTGTTGCATCTATGGCTCTACATTTGTAAAAATTATTATCAAGAAATTACTATCACTAAATTTCTCGAATTTGCAAATAAACTTAAAGAACTTGCTCAATAGTTAGACTCATATAATCTTAACAGTTCTCATTGAGAAACCAGTATTCATCTTCATGAATGATCATGACCCTCTTAAATAGTTTTTAGAAAGATGTTTGGAGCTCCATCATGATCTCTTTTTGCTGATACTTGATATATAGGTTGCACGAGTGTGCAACGCATTGTAGCGGAGCTCATTCCTCGGTATGCTTCATTCTGCCCTACTGCTCTGGAAGCTGCAGTTAAAGTGTCCATCAACATGTACAATTGGAGCTTTGCTATAATAATGAGAGGAGAGGATGTAGATACTGTTGCATATCAGACAGCGAAGGCCTGCATTTTTGGGCTTGTGGAGATATGTTGCACTGCATCACGTGAAACGCCAACATCATCTGTTATTAGTGGTATCTGTTCTGCAGTTTTCGAAAATGTGCTTACTTTTTTCACTTCAACCTTTGAGGGCAAGGATATATATCAAATAGGTTATAGGGAAATTCCGAAGCTTCAAGAACCAATTGAATTCTTTTGCGATCTGAAGCAAGAGCCAGCAGACAATAATGAACCTCCATTGCATAAATTATTCAAGTTTCGAGCACTTAGCTTGCTACGCATATTTCTTACTTCTCCTCAGAACCTACTTTCTGCCTGTTTTGAGCTCCTTGTTGCCAGTGGAACTGATACCGTTCATCGTAAAGGAGGACAATACTTTCTTAGTCAGTTGACAAGTCAATTGAATGAAACTGAGGTAACTCATTCATCGAACAGGATAAGTGATGGCATTCCACTTTGTACTGATTCTGCTCAGTGTGACACAGAACACAAAGGATCTGAAGAAGCGAATCCTGCATCAAATGATAAGAGCAGTCTGGAGAAACCATTGCTGTTATCTAAGAACTGTTTTATTGGAATGGTAATGCTTAAATACATATCTATTTGTTATGGAAGAAAACCCTTGATTTGCTCGGTTGCTTGTTTCAATGTTCTTAGTCTTTATTCCCAATTTTCTCTTAATTGGTATTCAATCCTCACCTTCTCGTGCTCACATTTATGAGAGTTTTTTTTTTGGGCTAGAGTGACCTATCTGTTTCCTTTGTGATTAAAATCTTAGACTATTCAAAAGATTATGAGTAAGTTCTGCTTTTTTCCTTATCTGCACAGTCTCAGCATGCAGCACATGGTGGTATGACCTATTAATTGCTTGAGGCAAACCCAAAGACAGTGAGGCTCTTGTTTTTTTTTAATTAAATTTTTCTATAGCTAGTGAGTTTTGATCTTCTTTATTTGTCATTTCAGAGTCTTCACTTGTGTTATATTGCACAATGATCTATTTATACCTGTACTAGCAACTATCTTCTTAATCATATGAAACTAGGGGATATTACCTTAGTGTATTGCTATATGACTAGTGACTTATAATAATTTTTTTAATTGTCCATTTCTTCACTTCTGTAAAAAGACACTTCGATGAATCTGGACATTCAAATTGTCTGTAGATTCTAGAATTTGAAGTAACTTCTGTATCTGCTAATATTTTTAGCATTAAAAGATCATGATCTTACATCTGTTCTTATTATTTTCAATCTACAGATCTGCTCTTCTTAGATATGAATATGATTTTTCAGTATCTTATAATAAAGTTGCTTTATTATACTGTGAATCTACTGGGAAAGTATACATACTCAAATCTATTTTGAATGTCGAGGAACTTTGCAGGTTACAGAATGATCTTTATTCTTCACTGTACTTTGGTCATAAGTTCTCATAATTCTAACACAGTGCTGTCTGATTGTAACATTACCATCTCAGAATGTATAGTAGCTTTTGTTTTTTAACCTTGGATACAAATTATACTCATATTTCTCCAATTGATTGTCTTAATTTCCATCAGATGTCACTTTTATCAGTTTGACAGAACATTTTTTGTAAATTATCTAGTGGGGTGGGGGAAAGTGGAGAGGGGGGAGGGAGTCATTTGTCCAGGAGGGGGGATCCTTCGCCTGGGGGAGAACTGAGAGGGTAGATGGTGAAGAGTGGGGGGGGGGGAGTGAATGAGAGGGGGAGGGCATGGTGTGGGGGGATCATTAGGTGGTGTATAGCGGAGGGGACGGGGAGGGATTGTAGGAAGGTCAAAGGGAGGGGTGGCAAAAGAGATAGGTGACGTGAGTATAATAACAATTATGATGCTTTGGAGGGTAGTTTTAAAATGATCTATGATTTTTGGGCTATGTATGGAAATAACCCTTTGTGATATTATGATAGTTTTCTGAATTCTCTCCATCTTTACCATATATATCACTTTCAATGGATGAGATCACGTCACGTGAGATTTAGATTATTACAAATAGTGATTTTCAAGTTTGCAAGTGGTTTTCAAGACTGTAGTGGTTTTTAAGATAACAATGAAAATCTTACGTGACATAATCTCATCTATTGAATTTAATATAGATGGTAAGGATTGAGAGAATTGGACTCTCTCCAATTACCACCTAACTGGAGAGGATCCGAATCCTTTTTGAAGGGGCTTGCCTTGAACAAACACAAATGATGTGTGAATTTCCGATTTGTTGACCTTTTTTCAGCCTGAAAGGTGTAGGAACTTAGTCTGCATGTGTTTCTTTCCCATGATATGTTCTTGCCGCTAGAATAGACACTAGTACACAAATCATTGGTATGGGTTTTTTAATTCATCAATAATCTTCAGTCTGGAAGTTACAGTGGTTTAGTGGACATGTGCTTCTTTCCCATGACATAAAATTGTGAACATGAGCCCTTACACGTATACATATGTTTGTATGCATGCGTGCATTGAATTCGTATAACATAAGAAGATTAACAAGTAAACAGTCAATAACATAAATTTGATTTGAACAACTGACATGCAGGTGTATAACATAAAAAGATTTACATTTCAACCTGAAAACTGATGTTTTAATCTATATGTACTTTTATCCTGTTAGACATAGCATTGCATTTTTCCTTATAGTTATGATTCATTAAAAACGTTAAATTAGTGTATTGGAATCTATTCAAACAACCATAATTATGTTGTGGTTCTGTAATGCGTTAAGCTTTTTTGTTTAATGTTTCAATTTGATCTGCCTGGTTTTAATAAAATATCTATATTTATTTGCAGAAACCCATTATCATTCCCTCCTTTTGACCAATTTTGATTTCATTTACTTACTTTTGAGATGAAGAAAACTAGAAAAGCAAAACTGGTTTGATGATTTTGTCATTCTAAAGCCTCTATATAAATCTAGCTCAACTTCAAACTCCACCTTTTGGTTACTTATTTCTTCTTATATTGCTATTTATTGTTGTTTCTGTTTTTAACGATTATCATTCATGAGTATCTTGGAATTAACTTTGTATGTGGTCTTATCTTTTCGTGTGCAGGCTCTACATAGGGAACCATCCTTGAGAAATTGGTTGCTCTGGAGGTACAGGAAATTATGTGAATCTTTCAGTTCTGAAGATATTTCAGAGATCACATCTTTTCTGGAGAAAATCTTTGGATCTCTATCTGATGCAGTTAAGGAAGCTGGCTTGGAGGACAACAATGGGGATAATCTTGCTTCATCGAAATATATTGGGGCTACATTTGAAGACTACAGTCTTCCTTCCCATCACAGTGACAATGCTGATGCATCTGATAGGGAGCAATCCTTGGGGGTGCATAATGTTGCCGCTGCTGCAACAGGTGCAGGTCAAAATTTGAAACCTCACAAAACATGGCTTTCCAACAAGGGTGATTCCCAATCACATATTAGAGGTTTAGCTCATGAGGGAGAAAGTTCAACGTCCATGTCCAATTTGGAGACTGGGAACTCTGCAGATTTGTGTCCCAACGAGTCGTCTCCAAAGGGCATGACAAACAGCCAATTTATTCCTTCAGTCACTAGGAGGCAAGCAGATTTCAAAAATGACGACTCTGACACAAGAATTCATGCCATTGAGGTGAAGGTTCACACTTCAAATATTGACCGTGGATTGCCAGCAAAGGTATCTGCTTCTGGAGGTTCACCTACTATTTTCCCATCACCTAGGCAGCATCTAGCTTCACAGCATCAAATTTCATATAGTCATAATTTTTGGTGCTGTGATGGGGATCCTTCAGCTATGGATGTTTTCGCAGCTTCTAAGCAACTTTGGTTAGGTTCTCTTGGTCGTGATGCCTCTGAGACGCTAGTTCGATTGCAATTTGAGGATTTTGGTCCACTGGTGCAGTTCATATCTGTTCCTGCTAAAGGATTTGCTTTGATTGAGTACAGAAATATAATGGATGCTGTGAAGGCACGTGAATATATGCATGGTTCTGCGCCATGGGGTGGTTGCCTTAGAATTAAATTTGTAGACAGAGGAGTAGGTAGTCGAGGAACTTCTGACCATGTTCCTGTTGGTGATAGTTGTCATGTTTACATCGGTAAGGTGTCAACCCAATGGGAAAAAGACCAGATATTGCATGAATTGATGATGGCAGGAATCAGGAAACCACACCTCACTGATCTTACAAGCGAATCTGCCCTGCTTTTGGAATTTAGGAGTGCTGAAGAAGCAGCTAGTGCTGTGGCACACATCAGGTATCTTCGCAGGGGGACTTGGCATCACGCATGTCCTGATAGAGCAGATAATTCTGGAGCTGCCAACCATATGGTATTCTCGCCACCTGCTGTCTCCATACACAACAGCTCTACTAGCAGTTCCATGACCCGAAACACGAATGCTTCCGGGTATTTTCCATCTCGTGAAAATCTTTATCCTGCTGGTATGGAAATTAAACCACCAAACCCCTATTCCAGTTCTTTTACATATAAACCTGAGGGCAGCACTCATGAACTTGTATCCCCAAGATTAAAGATGGAAAAGCATGCGACTCAAGTGCACAGTGGACATCCATTTCAGTCAAACTGGGCCATAACCAGTAGAACAGAAATTCTGGAAGTTGGATCAGGAAAAGTCAATGATTTTGGAAGGAACGCTACAATGGACCATTCATTTGCAGGTAAAAATTGTACTGATGAAAGCTTATTTTTTTTATTCCAACCATAATGCATGCTCTTAAAGTCCCTGCCACTATACTGAAACTCCAAAGTTGTCGTGAGAGTTGAGGAATATAATTTTAAGTCTAATACACCCCCACTGGTTGAGGGCTCTCTTATGGGCTGAAACATGGATCTGTATCTTTTTTTTTTTCCCTAAATCTGCTGTAGAAATTCTTGGCCAACAAGATTCAAAACTAGGTTGCTCTGATGCCATCGTAAAGTCTCTTCCACTACACAAAAACTCCGAAGTTGTGATGAGGGTTGATGAATATAATTTTATACTTAACACATGCCTATTGGTTTCTGTGATGTGTTATCAGGTCCTGTGAACCCTCATGCTGTAGAGCTGGTTTGGCAATTCAACAAGCAAGAGGTTGAGCCACAAATGTCAACACAAGTAATTCAACCCAGCCCTCCAACTATTGGGCCTAGCAGTTCCATGGTGCCACCACCAATCCAATCCACTTCATTTGTGCGTCCTGTATACTTCAATTCAACCAATTCCTGGGAAACTTCTGTGCACAATCCTTCCATGCCTAATCAAATTTCTTCAGGCATGATACATACTGATAATCATCACTTTAATTCACGTCCAGCTGTTCCATTTATACCTTCTTCTGTAACTCCGGTTTCACAGCTGCATGGATGTTCCATGCAGCAGACTGACCAAATGGTTACAGTTCCAAGTTTATCAAGTCTAATGCCACCTCCTCCACCTGATGCACCACCTCCTTTGCCTTCTTCTCCACCTCCATTGCCACCTCCTCAGCCGCCCTCTGTTCCACCTCCTCCCAGCTCTCCTCCTCCACAATCTGTACCTGAACCGTCTACTTTGCAATTTGGAGAGCCCCGTATGCACCAGTGGCAAGGTACTCTTACTAAAAGTGGTGTTCATTATTGTGCAATTTATGCTACTCGAGAAGACTCTGCTATTTGTAGATATTCAAATGCCGCCTCTGAACCTGCAAAGTAAGAACTCATCCTTCTATCACAAAAAAAAACCATTTCACTCGTATGTGTGCTCCTGACGACTTTTTCATAATACTTCAGCTGGCCTGCTAGCTTAGATGTTACAAAACGTACAGACATACGTCATGTGAAGACAACTTTTTCTAGCAGTCGGCCTTATAGAGTGAGTACTTACATCTCGATCTACCTTTTTTTTTCAGGATATTGTTTCTATCATCTTAGTTCAGATTTTGACATTTTTTTCCTCTCTCTTCAATTCCCATAATTTTTAGGTCATAATATATTCTCCTAATTAGGTGGCATCTTGAGTGATAAAAGCTTGTATACCTTTGAAGTTTCATTGGGAAATTTTATATCGATTTTTAAAATTGGTTAGAAGGATATTTAGATGACGATAAATAAATAATTGAAACTGAATATCATTATTTTATGTCAAATATGATATGCTTGCTTGCAGAAGTGTTTCCTTTATGAAAGTGTGCAATATTTTTTGGAAAAAAGTTGTCAATAAGTTCTTGATAACAAGTAAAAATTTAATAACTGTTAAAATCAGTCTAAAATAACTGATGATGTGCGTAGTCCTAATTTCTTGAAACCTTAAATAGCTTACAACTTGCATCATTCTTTTCTAATCCTAGATCAACTTAGAATATGATATTCCTTTCAAAGTTAGTGGTTATTACATCGTTTCTCTCACAACTTCTTTTGTCTATGTATGGCTCACAACAAGTAAAAATTTAATAACTGTTAAAGTCAGTCTAAAATAACTGATGATGTGCATAGTCCTAATTTCTTGAAACCTTAAATAGCTTACAACTTGCATCATTCTTTTCTAATACTAGATCAACTTAGAATATGATATTCCTTTCAAAGTTAGTGGTTATTACATCGTTTCTCTCACAACTACTTTTGTCTATGTATGGCTTGGTTTTGGTGGATTGGATCGGCTATATAGTACAAAGTATGAGCATCTATTGTTCTTACTCCCCAGCAAATAATATGCATGCCCACAAATGAAATTATTCCAGTTTTAGCATATTTTTGGCTATATATATACTAACATCATATTGTTAATCCTTCTCTTTCTATACACATGCCCCCCCCCAACCCCCAAAACTCTACCCCACCCCACCATCTTCCCCTCTCACACATACACCCCACCCCGCTCACATGTGTGTTTATGTACACGGACAGATATACAGACAGAATAAAATACCTTGTCCATCTTTTAAAATTTGTTGCAGTTAAAATCATCGGCATGTTTATTTTGGGTTGTTGGTTTCAGCTCATGTTGGTAATCCTGGTTTCTATAAACTTGAAATTTTGAATTTTCTTTCTTAATATGCCTCATTAGGGGAAGTTGCATGATGTATTCAATCAAGAACTAGAACCCATTTTCAGATTTGCCTGCATGAGGAAACCTTTCCTGTTAAGTTCCTCCACATGATTCCTGGAAGAATTGGAGGAACTTAACAGGAGATCTTTAGGCATAGCTTTTAGATATTGGTAGAATGCATTAGGCACCTTCCTCTAATGAAGGTATATTCACAAAGGAAAAAACGATTTCAATTGAAACTTCTAGAAATGAAGTATTACTAACAAACAGATGCTGAAAACATGAATCCATCACCAGAAAATACACATGGAGATGATATAACCCTAATACATGTCAAAGCGGACGGGTATTTTATGTATACACAAGCACATTAATAATTTATACATAAGAGGGAGGGTAACTGTCGTCCGTAGAGAGGAGTCTCTCCGTATGTTTCTTTTTTTTTTTTTTTTTTTTTGGGTGGTGTTGTTTTGGTGGTGGGGCACAATGTGGTGTACATATGGCCAGAAATATAATAAAGAGCATGCAGATTAGTTGCTGGGAGAAAGACAATAGCTTAACGTGTGTGTCTCTTTCTAGCTCTATGTTTCCTTCCTTTTAAGGGAAGATTTATATCTTTATTTTTCATGAACTAGATTTCAGATGGAGTTCATAAGAATAGTCTTTTATCATTTTTCATCAGTTAACATATAGGTACTTTTCATATATGAAATTTTCTATAGAATTTATTGTATATGAGATTATTTTTTCTTAGTTGTTATGTCTAGATCAATTACTTTGATGTTCACTCCTCTGATCTCATAGGCATTTGTAAATCTACAAATGTTTCTTTTGGTTGCTAACTTTCCTTTACGTGATGCAGAGAGAAGTTTGTCGTTTGCTACCTTCTAGTACAAGTGACCTCAAAGGCGTAAGTGTACCCTAACTTTTTCACTTGAGCAAGTTTTGATGTATGAGTATATAAAATATGTTCCTTTGAAGTTTTGAACTGCAGCATGCAAAATCATTTCTATTAGCAGCTTTATTGATGAGCTAATTAGTTTCTATGGAAAGTATGTAATCATGAAAATATAATACGCGGAACCTATATTATACTCATGGAGTCTTATCCCAATTCTTACATCAACCTAATAAGCATGGACACAAACTCATGACACAAGACGAATAAGGACACATGACACAAATTCCTCAAACAGTAGGACACTGGGATATGAAAACATTACCCTAGAAACCAATAGCCTCTAACAACATACTCAAACTCCCAACTCCCTACTTTTTTTTGAACCATCTTTTAGGCCACTTACCTGACCAATTCTGTTTTACTCCACCTTTTAGTTTCACTATCTGACAAGAGTTGGAGGCTAAGTTGCATGGGTACCGGTATGGGTGCAGATACAGGACATGGCAAATTTGTGAATGGTAGTGTACAGGGACACGGCTATTTATCAGTATGTAATGTATATTTATATGTATTAAAATTAATAATTTACATAAGATCAATATTGTATTTTCCATTTACCTTAGATCAATATATAAGAAATAGGTGTGAAGTGTGGAATATACGTCCAAGAAGTGATATGGATTGTTTTGAATTATAACATGTATTATATAATTGAGTATACACCTGAATAAACATATGCATGTACTTAAGAAGCGTCCAAGAAGTTTCGGTATGGGTATGGGTATGGGTATGTGTTGGGTACAGGTACGGCTTCCGATTTGAAGTACCCAGCTAACATAGGTTGGAGGTGAATTTTTCCCATTTAAATTCAATTTTAGATCATTTTAAGTGGATGATCCACTCCAATAAAGTTGATCTACACGAGTATACATTCTTTAAATCCTAGAAACTTACGTCTTTTTTTCGATATTAGTCCCTTAAATCTTTCATATTTTGAAATTAGACCCTTGAATCATTGAAGTTGCTATTGGGTCCCCAAATTCTTAAGTTATTTTGAACTGGTCCCTCCATTTATTGAAAATGTTAACAAGTCCCCCGATTCTCATAAGTTGTCCCAAATTAATCCCTCTAATTATTACTTTAGTCTTGATTTTCGGGACTAATTTCAAAATAACTTAAGAATTTGGGGACCTAATAGAGATTTCAATTATTTCGGGTCTAATTTACGAATGGGAAGGATTTAACGGACTAATATCGAGAAATCCTAAAAACATTTGCCCATGCAAAAACTACGGTAATGGATATACAAAAGTAGCATGTTAATTAGATCTATGATTCGGGGCATACAAAAACACTTGTGATCATGACTAAAAACTTCAAAATTTAATGCAGTTCCATGATTTCATATCATATCTAAAGCAAAGGGATTGTGCCGGGGTGATCAAAGTTACAGCAGGGAGATCCCTTTGGGCAAGATTACTCTTCATTCTCCCCAGCTCGCCGGATACTTGCTCCTTGTTGGGCATTTCACCTCATCCAGCTGACTGCCTCATTGCACTGGTCTTGCCGAAGGATACAAACACTGATGGAGCATAGTCTTTAAATCATGAAATTTTGTATTATCTGAGAGTGTTTATCTATATCAGAGAAGAATGCATGTATATATTGGACTATTGTTATGATGTGTGTATTCTTAAGGTAGGTAGAGCTGAGCTAATATCCTCCGAAAGTGTAGTCGAAGAATTTAAACTTATCATCTTGCATGTCATTTTATATGTATGATATTGTAATGTATGAAATATGTCATGCAGTTGTTGAGATCTCCAATTGTAGTCTATTGTTATTATGGGGGAAAACTAGTTATGAGAAGAGTGAATTTGAATTGGTGCCTAACAAATTGTCTCTGTGTTGATTTCATCTTCTCTCTTGGAGTTATTTTAGATAAAAGGTATTATATATGTTTTATTATTAGTGAGAACCTCGTTTACAAGTCAATGATGACTTTGTCAATAGCGTGTTAACGTAATAGGTGGGATGAGCTTGGCGGGCGTTGTGTTGGATCATGCTCGTATCTTAGTATATAAAACTCGAAAACATAGAGAGATCATGTATATATGGTCATGGTTATACAATTATGGAAATATCATTATGATAATTTGGCAACTTATTCGAAACATGTCATCGGAAATTAAAGTTTGAGCGGAAGTACGTAGTTCATTGTACAAGTATATTTATATCTAAGAGCAAATAGAGAAAGCATGTATGCGTAACTACTAACAAATCTTTTGATATGCTGAACTGAAATGATTGCAAATTCTCTGAACGAAAGTCAATCTTTTGATAAGCTGAATTGAAATAATTGTAAATTCTCTTAAACAAAAGTCAACAATTACTAATTAATTGAATCAAAGCATGCGGGATTTGCTCAAGACCATGGAGCATACGTATTAAACACGAGGAGTCATAATCGACAACGTAATTGAGACGTGGGGTTCACTTTGGGAAAGCTTTAATTATAGCGGGAGTTAGCACTTAGCAAATAAATGCGAGTAGTTAATTTTGCTAAGGTTGAGATGAGTTAGAATCCGACCTGCATACAAAACTGAATTACTGAGCTAAATCCAGAAACGTAATAAATGGTATTTTATCTAACAAATTACGATCCGGTCCCATTTAGTTCCACGTGTCATTTCACCGCGTGGGCCCCACCACGAAGATCCAAGCCCTCAGAGATCTCTCTCTCCCTCTCTTTGCGCTCTCTCTCTCTCTCTCTCTCTCTCTCTCTTATCGTCGAAATCTCCGTTGAGAGCAGGCGATTGTTTCAGTGAGTGGATTTGGATTGAAACTTCAGCTAGGATTCGGTCGGCGGATCTCACCCATTAAGTATTGGAGGTAGGGATTCGAGTTCTCTCTAATTTCTAGCGATTTTTTCTTGCATTTTTTTTTCTTTTATATTAACTGAGGTTAAAATTAGGTATGCTAACTATGAGAAATGAGATATATTGGAGTTTGAGGCGTACAGTTTCCTTTTTTATAGTGTTTTTAAGCTAAGCGCGTTGGAAAAATGGTTGCTTTCTTTAACAGGGTTATTTCTTATTTTGTTCTGCTTTAAATGATGTGGATGCTTGTTCTTTCTTGTTTTGTTTATATTATCTTTAAGGGGTAAATTTAGCGTGTGATCTAAACATAAACTGGCAACCGTTAACTGCATCAAGGCTATCAATCTTAGGGGTTTGAACCCTGAGAGTCTAGATTAAGGGAATCATAATCTCGTTTGATGCAAAGACGATATATAGTTTTTCAGACCGGCCGTTTTTTACCATTCAATGCTTCATGATGCTCGATAATCGCCATGACTGAAAATGAAAATTATTACGTTGTTAATTCCTTTGCAAGCATTAGTTTCTAATCAAGCCCATTAGCAGAGTCGATGGAAAAGCCATTTGTATAGTTTTGTTGGAGCTAATGTGAATTGGATATGGAATATGACAGCTGGCTAGATATTTGAGGATGTATACTTTACTTATTATCAGTGGTAAGACATAGAAACAACAGAGGGTCGAAATGATCCTGATAAAGTAAATGGAAATTGTTTTTCAATTATGTGCGATTCTGAAACAAAAGAAAAAAAAAACTTTGTTCAAAAGAGGCCTGACAGTTTAGTAGTAGGAAGTTGCGGCCCCACCTGAATGCATGATTTGGAGGCATGGAAAAAGTTGTATCAGATTTTGAGGTTTGCATTTTGGGGAGTCCAGAGATTTGAGTGGAGGTGTTTAGGATAGAGCTCTCTAGAAAATATCAGATATAAGTTATATATGCCTATTGCTGAATATAAGGATGAGTATAGATTATCTAGGCATATATATGGGATCTGTACGTGTCTTGATGTGGAGCTTGTCTTGAAGTTCTGATCATGGACAACACGTGGAATTTTGTATGTGTAAGTCCTAATATTAAGAAAGTTCATGTTCCTTTGCATGTAGTAGATGTGGACCTGTAGTATGCCTTACTAGTTTTTATTAATTACGGGATTATATTGGGTATAACATGAAGATTTAGAGCAAACATACCTTTTATTTTACCTTCTATTTTAAGTGAGGTTAAATTCAGTTAAGACTTTGTATACTAAATTAGACAAGTGGAATTGAGGCTTAATGGATAATCTATAAGCTTTTTATGATTTCAACATCTATTTTACATCCTTGGAAGTAGAATATGAAGTGATTTCATAAAATTGATCGAGGAAGGTAGATGATATTGGGAATCATTTGGATAACATTTGTTTTTCTTGATTTTGATTATTTCTAGTGATTGGTATTGAAACTAATTGTTGATTTGAAAGTTTTTTATGAAGTTAGTTGGGAGACATTTATTGGGTTATTGTAAGACTTTGTTACACCAAGCGACTGTTTAATATTGAATGTTTCAATGAAAGATCTGTTAATTCATGACTTTAAGATGTCTATCAGTAAATTGCTGATTTCCAGGTTCTGGAAAGAAAATTGATGCTAGGTCAGAAAGTCATGTCTCATGAGATTAATTTAGCTAGCATTGTATTTGGACATAAAGTCTTTCGAGGAACAATGGCTAGAAGATGAGTCACCGATGAACCTGGTGAAAATTAATAAAATTGTCCAAACAAATCCCAGCTAAGGGTTTGGTATACCTCAACAGGACAAAAGGGGAATCCCCTTGGTGTAGGAAAATCTGGAAGGGACTATAGGTAAACCCACAAAGGCATACTAACTACAGTGAAACCGTATAGTCCCTAGGTCTCTATTATCTTTCTGGCTAGCATTGTATTATCTATCTGAGAAATTGTGTAGTCCCTAGGTTTTTATTATCTTTCTGGCTAACATTGTATTATCTATCTGTGAAATCGTGTAGTCCATAGGAGTAGTTATCCCATTGCCCATTGGATTTGGTGAAACCCAATAATTTTTACAGCATTTTGGTTCTGCCTATGTTTATTGACAAGCCTTTGTTGGGTTAATGTTGTTTCAAAAGTTCAATTTATTAAGATTGTAGCTTTAGGTCAACCTCAATAGAAATGCTTATAATATGGCTTTCAATCTATGTTACCTGGGTACAAGTACAGCTCTGCATTAGAAGTACCTAGGTAACATAGATTTTTCTTTTCCCCATAAAAAAATTCTATGTTACCTGGGTACTTCCAATATGGAGCCGTACCGGTACTCAACGGGTGTCGTATCCGTACCCGTATCTGACACTTCTTGGACGCTCCCTAAATATATGCATATATTCAGACATGTACTTAATAATGCAATGCATGATTAATTTAAAACACTCATTACACTCTTCTTGGATATATATCCACTTCACATCCATTTTTGTAATTAGTTGGATAAGGGTTGAGTTCGTTTCAGCCTTAAGCACTACGATTTAAAAGGGTCGTTTACATATATAGCTGAGAGCTATGATTATGTGACATATCCAATGAGTTTCAGCCATCTACCGGTACCCTACCTTTTATAAATTTGTTGTGTCTCCGTATTCGTCCCCCTACCCGTGCAACTTAGCTTTCAATAAGCATCCAGCTCAGAACTGTTTTCTGATGGAAACATAACATTGATGCTTCTAGCAAATCTTACTGTGACAGGATTTTATTCATTTAGGCCCGTGTTTGGGAATTATCTTCTACCATTAGTTTTAGAGAACTTATTGGGTTTGAAATATTAGAACCTTGATATGCTGTGATAAGACATGATGTCATGATATGCCTTGTATATACATAGTTGAGACTGGATTAGATTAGAACATTTCAGGAGTAGAGTTAATTCGATATGTTGAAGATGCTAATTTGGGAGTCCAGACCAGTGGCTGCTGGCAGGAGGATTTCAGAGGACTCAACTGTGCATTTTTTTTATCTAAAAATGTTGGAGTTATATGAACTCTGTATGAGAGTGTTGTATGTGATAAGAGTTTGATATATCTCTGAAATAAGCCATTTAATGTTGAAAGCACAAAAAATTAATATATTTTAGGAAACTAAATCAAGGTTCAGGGTTAAGTAGTTCTTTCTCACCTTAGAGTGCATTAAACCATAAGTAAGGGGATCAAATCAATATATAGATGATGTTATACTTAAAAGGGAAAAAAGTAACGTCATTTGTCTCCCAGTCCTTTATTTTCGTGCTGCAGCTTAACGGCAAGCACCTCAAGCTTATTTGTTTGTAATTGTCCTTCACAGTCCTAGAGGGATACTAGATCAGAGTCATGAATTTTGTCATAATACTGATGGAAATATGAAAATTGTCGGCGGTCTACATGGGAAAATGTTTCCCCACTTTTATTTGCGATATAAGAGATGGATAGTACATCTGCTTGTATTTTTGTAGCATAAAAGTTTGTTGTCTTTCTATTTTCATTTTGCAATTATTTTGGATTCGTTGCTAATTTGCTATTACATACATGATATGGGATGAATCTTACATATTCTTCATTTCCTTGGTGACATAGTGTTTCTTTTTTTTATATGGTCATGATTTTTTTGCAGGGTGAAAGCAGGAATTCTAAAAGAGATGATGTTGAGGTTAACTTTATTTAATTAGTGTTTAAAAGTGGTTGCTGCTTTATTTTTGAACGATATGAAAGGAGGAAGTCAATATAAATTGAGAATCAAAAGGTTTCTCAGTCTCATTGCTCTAATTTGCTTGACATTTGCTGTTTGGGCATGGGAGAAAACAGCGCTCCTAAGTACTTTTCTCCCATCTTCGGATCAGTTTGAAATGAGCTCCAGCATGTCTTCTCCAGGTCTATATGGTTGCTTTGTTTGCTGTCAATACTTTTTTGTCTTTTTCGAGTTTAGAAACAGTTTCTTACAGTTACCATTTTTTGGCTATAGTGTTTTCTTTAAGTACTCCTCAGATGCATTCAGTATACACAAATCAGAAACCATCCATAGAAGATGTCCCTTTTGATCCATCCATAGAGGAAGTGCCATCAGAACCAGCAACAGAAGCCAAATTTTCAAATAATATAAAGTCTCCACCTTTACGAAGAAGTGAAGAGAGCTCATTTGAAGAAACAAAAGGGGGTGGCAACTTGAAAATGGTTACTTCAAATAATAAAGGTCAGTTCCATGTTACTTTACATAGTTAATTCTTATTTATTTTCAACTAGTATAATCAGCATCTTTATGACACAGCAGGCTCAATTATGCTTAGTTTTCTCTTTCCTTATCATTGTACTTGCCTAATCCATAGCAAAGACTCCTGCGGATTCTTTAGTCTCATTTTAGATCTGTGTTTCTTCTTATGTTATTCACCATAATTTAGTTAATAAGTGGACCTTTCACTGTTTTATGTTTGTCTTGAGTTGTCTGGCAACCAAAAATCATAGTGTTAAATGTGTTTAAAGTAATTTAGCTCATAGTTCGTCTTAATTTCCTTAGCGTGCTTTTCTGGGATTTCTGATTGGCTTTCTCCACTGCAAGTCAAACCCAGTTTTTTTAGTATTTTTCTTTTCTGATTTCAATTACATAGGCAATCATGATCAATCAATCTTGTAGAGTGCAATTATGCAAAGGGGAAATGGGTTGCAGACAGGAGGAGGCCATTATATTCAGGCTTGGGTTGTAAGCAGTGGTTGTCAGAGATGTGGTCTTGTAGATCAAATAATCGTACAGATTTCTCCTATGAGAGGTACCGATGGCAGCCAAAAGATTGTGAGATGCCAGAGTTTGAAGGCTCCAAATTCTTGAAACGGTAAGTTTTAGCTATAATATTTTTCTTCATCTTTGTTATTTCTTGGGTGAATTTCACAAAAACCCCAAACTTTATAATGATAAAGAAAAAAAATCCAAAGTTCTGGTAGACTCAAGTTCAGGGGGTTCTGTAATTTATAGTCACGATCCACTCTATGAGCTTGTTGGCACGATGTAAGCCCTGTGATGGGGAACGACAAGATGGAGATTCTTGATAGAACTTATTTGGATCAAATGAAATGAAAATACAAATAATATAATTGCACTCATCATTTAAGAATAGGAAAGATACAAATGTGGGCCTCACACCTGGACACCTCACATGCCAGCACCTTACATGCCTAATATTTGCTGCAATGCACATGCTTATTTCTCACAACATTCTTCTCTCCTCTCTCTCAAATGAAAAAATTACAATCGTTATTTATAGAACTAAAACAAAATCCTAATCCTAACTAATAGATAACATCAAATCACTCATCACAACAAAATAAGAGATTCATTCCCAAACAAAATAACAAACTCAATCCTAACTAAAGATCTCTACCAAAAAAAATCAAATCCTTAAAGAGAAACCCTAATCCAATCATATCAAATCTTTTTACCAGATTCAGATCTGAATCTGTCCTGCTTCAAATGTCCCTCTCTTGAAGAAACTTGCCCTCGAGTTTAAAATTGGCTTGCATTGATAAGCTTTGAATTGATGGATTGACGATGTCGAAGCTAAAATGAATGATCTCTTCAGCTCTGATACTAAATGATGGGGAACGACAAGATGGAGATTCTTGATAGAACTTACTTCGATCAAATAAAATGAAAATATAAATAATAAAATTGCACTCATCATTTAAGAATAGGAAAAGATACAAATGTGGACCTCACACCCGGACACCTCACATGCCAACACCTCACATGCCTAATACTTGCTGCAATTCACATGCGGATTTCTCGCAACATTCTTCTCTCCCCTCTCTCAAATGAAAAAAAAATACAATCATTATTTATAGAACTAAAACAAAATCCTAATCCTAACTAATAGATAACATTAAATCACTCATCACAACAAAATAAGAGATTCATTCCCAAACTAAATAACAAGTTCAATCCTAACTAAAGATCTCCACCAAAAGAAAAATCAAATCCTTA
The DNA here is from genome assembly GCA_037177215.1 of Asparagus racemosus. Lineage (NCBI taxonomy): Eukaryota > Viridiplantae > Streptophyta > Magnoliopsida > Asparagales > Asparagaceae > Asparagus > Asparagus racemosus. The sequence continues at coordinate 24,876,328 of JBAKGM010000139.1, forward strand.
AAGAGAAACCCTAATTCAATCAGATCAAATCTTTTTACCAAATTTAGATATAAATTTGTGCTGCATCACCCTAGGACCCATTGAGTGCAACACATTGTTTGGCTAAAACCAATGTGTAAAATGGCCTGCTAATGTTGTACTTGACTCCCATAACTTACACTATTAAACCCATTTATATCACCATATTTATCTGACGTGGGACTATATTCAGGGTATCAAATATAGAGTTCAGATGGTTTTGTGATTTTTGCCCTTATTTCTTTAGTTAACAACTTAACTGATCATGTACTGGCAGTCCATATTGTTGAATCTATTTGATTGATCTCCAGCATGCAGCACAAAACAATTGCATTTGTAGGGGACTCATTAGGAAGGCAGCAATTTCAATCCCTGATGTGTATGGTCACCGGTGGACAAGAACACCTTCAAGTCGAAGATATCAGTATGGAATATGGCCTCGATGTTCAACCCGGATCTGACAGACCCAGTGGCTGGGCTTTCCGGTTCCCAGCAACCAACACCACTATTCTCTACTATTGGTCAGCTAGTCTCTGTGCAATAGAACCCATCAACATAACAGATCCCAACACTAATTTTGCTATGCATCTTGATCGTCCTGCACAATTTTTACAGCAATATCTCCACAGATTCAATGTTCTAGTCCTCAATACTGGTCACCATTGGAATAGAGGGAAAGTTAATGCTAACAGATGGGTAATGTACATTAATGGAAAACCGAACACTGATAGAAAGACTGCAATGATTTGGATAGCGAAAGATGTTGCTGTTCATAGTGTAGCAAAATGGATAGACTCTCAAATACCAAAACATTCGGAGCTGAAAGTTTTCTTTAGGACGATTTCTCCTAGGCATTTCCTCAATGGGGATTGGAATACTGGGGGAAGTTGTGACAATACTAAACCTTTGGTTGGGGGAAGTGAGGTAATGCAAAATGTTTCAGCTGATCCGGTTATTGAGGATGCAGTTAAGGGGACTAGGGTTAAGATTTTGGATATTACCGCTTTGTCTCAGTTGAGAGATGAGGCTCATGTTTCAAAGTATAGTATAAGAGCGAGACCTGGTAGTTATGATTGTCTTCACTGGTGCCTTCCCGGGATTCCTGATACATGGAATGAGATTCTTGCTGCACAAGTATAGAGACTTTTACGAATGGTTATGAGAAAATTTTGTTGCTGCCGTCGTAAAATGTGGATAATTTCTCATGTTGGATTCTATTTTTTGGTTGAGAAGATATATCTCGTGTACACTATGTTACGGATTTCGGGGTTACAAGAAGTAGGCTTCGGTTCCTTTCTCTGGTGTACAAAAGTTTCTCTACTGCAAGAACTCGGTATTTGAAGGCTGCAAAGCAGCCTATATATAGTTGAACATGCATGTGATAGCTGTAGGGGGATGTCTTGTTGGAGACAGGATAGATTTGTATTTACTAATTTATTATTTTAGCTATATTTCCTTAGAATGTGTGAGATTTGTATTAATTTACAGTTTTTTTTTTTTACTTGAACATTTTGTGGGTAGATTTTGATGTTTTTAGGGTTGTTTGGTTCAACAAAATTTTTAGCATTTAAGGTGGATTTGAAGTTCTTGAATAAAAATGTCTCATTTTCATCTATGGGATTCCACATAAAGAGTGTTTGTTTCAAAAAAAAAAAAAAGGCATTAGGTATCCATAAAATGAAAAAAGGTAGGAATTTTTGGGATTAGCCAAATCCTACAATTTGGAGAGGATTTGGCAAATGCTAAAAATTTAAAGTTTTGACATTAGATATTCATTATTTTGTACTTTTCTATATTTTAGAGTTTGAATCAAATAATAAATTATAATTCTTAGAATTTATTTTTCTCTAATCAAGTTGAACCAAACATAAGACTAGGAATTCTAAAATATGTTAGTAACACATGGATTTGAAATTCTTGATGAGATTCTAAATCTTACAATTTTAGGATTTGAACCAAACTGACATATTATGAGAAAGCAGCGTTTACTGAGTCTCATGTTGAATGCAAGGATTTATCAATAATGGCGTGTATCGTATATTGTCATTATGATAGGGCTAATGTGCCCTAGAAAAGTGGGCCAACTACACTCAGTTTTACCTGTTTTCATGTGTTTGGTTGAAAATTAAAACTAAGTATAACGTGGAGGTGGTGTGCCCCCATAAAGTGAATCCCCTCGCCCTCGCCGGCAAAAGACAGGTCGAATTGGAGAGAAAGCTGGCACATTGTCAAAAAAAACTACAATTAAAAAAAAAGAAAAAAAAGAAAATTAAGCTAGTCTCCTCCACCTTAGTGTCCAACTACCATGCTCCCCTACGCCACATCCTCCTCCCCACAAGCCGCCAGCTCCTCCTTAATCAATAGCTCCACCTGCAGCCCACAACTCCCCTACCCAAAACAGCCCTCTCTCACCCTTCACCTGCCGACCCCACAAAATCAAAACCCTCTATCAAGCCTCCCTTCACGCCATTCATCAACCAATCCCCACCAAATCGGAGTTTAATTTACCCATCCCCACCGCAGCAAGCTTCAACACGTGCCACCAATTTTAGGAGATTTTGGGGAGCATGATCAAATAGGAATTTTGATGGGAAAAGCCTAATTTTAGGCGGTTTTATGACATTTAAATATTTACGACGGTTTCATGAAATTATTTTTTTTTATGCAGGTAATCCCACTCATAATAGAATGTGATTCACATAACTATTACTTTCGTAAAGCACATGATGTAATCCAAACAAGGCAATATTATCATTTTAGGATTCATAATGAAATCCAAACTAAACAATGTAAAAACCTAAATAAAAAGTGATGAGGTAGACAAACAGTTTCCAACTCGTGTCATAACACAAGTTTACCATGAGCAACCAAACAACCGCTTAGCGATGTTTCCAACACGATTCTTGTGTTGGTGATTTCGCCATTCTTGTTCACATGATATGTCTTAATGTTCTTAACAGTTTTTTGTTTAGGAAATTACAACGAATTTATCTGCTCTAACCCATAGAGATAGTTATTATTGTTGATGTGCAGTACTGGGCCAGGAATTCTTGCTTGTTTCACTGCATCCACAACATATTGAATCAGTTGTTGCTGTATGTTTCACGAGCTTTGCTTCGGTGCTCCGATAATAGAGACTTTGTTTTTAATTTTTAAACTGATAAAAAAAAAACAATGACTGAAAACTAGAAAGAGTATTTTTGTTATTCTGTTATTTCTCTTTCCCACGTCTTTTATACACAAGAAGTTTAACTTCCGATTACTTTTTTTAATCAACTAGTATGCCACACGTGCGTTGCACGTGGCATACTTGGTTTACGAAATTATTAATTAATAATATATTCTATAATATTGATTCTTAAATATGTGCTTATGATATAATATTTACTTATGGTACAGTGATTCTTGTTGGAATAGCAAAAATTAGTATTAGATGCTAAATTACAAAAGCTATAATAGCAAAATGGAATCACAATCGATATAAAGATGTTTAAATAGCTCAGTTCATGGGAATTGTATAAGTTAATTTTTTAATCCAAATTAAAGAATCTCAATTAGGGGACAAATTAATCTGGATTGCATATAAGAAATCAAACTTTTTTATGCAATTAAATCAAATATATCATATATAGGTTTGTGTATTCTAATTTACTCAATGAATAGAGGATAGATAACCAATATGTTTTATTAGTTAATCTTTGTGCCTACAGTTGATAGGAACAAAGAACTTATTGGTGATTAATCAAAAAGAAGACAAATAAAGTTTTATGATTCAACATAATTATTAACAAAAGAACATAAAAGATGTTTAATAGAGGTAAGAAAATTAAAAGGACAAGAAACATTAAAAGCGTTGGAGAAACACTTCTAAACTTAAAGTGGATATAAACCAAGTAATTAGTTAAGAATTAAAACATGAATATGTCTAATGAACAAGAAAGTAGAACTTATGACCTATATTCAAAAGAAAAAGCACAACTTATGATAAATAATACAAAATGCTTTTTACAACATTGTGCGAGGGGGAAAAAAATCTTTAAATAGCTTTGCATAAACTCTAAAATTAAGATCATACATTCTTTCTAAGTATTAAAAGATCAATAAGAATCCTACCCAATCCACAGAAGAAAATGTACATATTAAAAACAACATTTGGATCCCAAATCAAATTTATACATACTCTTAAATATCAATACTTTCGAATAATAACCTTCCTATAATCTATTAGCCTTCCCTTTTTCAAGGATTCAAGAGAAAAAACATAAATTAAAAGCTACAAATTGAACATAGGACGTAGTCTTCAACTTCATAAAAGTTAAATCTTTAGGTCTGCAAACCATAGACAAATATTATCCAATGTACGCGCGTGCACATACATACACAAGCTACGTACACTATAAGTCATTTGGTAAACTTTCCATATAACATATTTCAGAAATCATTGTGTTGGTGTAGGAATTTGGCTTAGGTGATGTGGTGGGTTGAAGAGAATGGATGACATGTCGATGAAAAAGAGGTTATGTAAAGGGAAAATAAAAGCGTAGTTAGTTAATTGGATCAAAAACATATACACTTAATTAAATAAGCTATGTAATCTTTAAAAGCATAAGAAACTAATTAAATATGGAATCTTTAAGAGCCTAAGAAACTAATAAACTCTTAGTATTATGATAATTTTTAATTAATTTAATTTAATTTAAGACTCATTGAATTAGACTTTGAGATTAATTAATTAATTAATTAAAATAATTAAAGTAGAGGGGTAAAAAGGGAAATCAAAAGTTTTAGCACCCCAATCCTCTTTTATATGTAGTATAGATAATTTGCTGTGATGTACTCTTTGTAAACCCTAAAATGTAATCATTGAGATGCTTGAAATATTTTAAAACGAGGACCTTACATGTAATTTGTAAACACTGATCATAAAATGTTCATGTGACCAGGTGTGATTCTTTTTACAGAAAATCTCTTCACTCCTTATGGTTTTATTTCTTGTTAAGGAAAGGAGAGCTAAATTAATGATTGTCACCAAGATCATATGCAGATAAAAGGGCTATATTTTAATCCAGCTTAATTAACGCACATATTTGTTGCCATGGTGAAAGCAACAAAGAGAGAAAAATGTTAGAGAATTCCATATTAGTTCCTTACTTCTTTGAAATTGCTCATACACACCTTAAGTCTTAAGCAGTCTTGCAAATTGGTCCTTCTTAGTTTTTCAGTTAGATCTCGAGCCAAATAACCTCAATCACCAAAATACCCATCCTCAAACTCTCCCCAAAATCTCCCACCTCCGTTACTCCCCCAGCGCGCTCCGGTGGCGGAGTGCAGCCACGTGGAACGTCGGCGGGTTCAGCTTCGACAGAGCCTGCACCGACCTCGCCCTCAGCAAGGGCTTCTCAGGCGGTAACGATCAAGAACAAAAATTACAGCTTTGCCCCCTATTCCTCTCTCTTAGGATGGTCTTCGCTTAGGGCGAAGTTCACCCTACCTCTAGCAAAGTTGGGGCTATCATTAGGGCTGTCCAATTGTGCCTAAGGCCCAGGCCCAGCCCGGTGCCTGGGCCAAGGCTGGGCCCGGAAGCCCGGGCCTGGAAGCCCGGGCCTGGGTCCGGGCCGAGATGGTGATGCCCGGCCCAGTTTTTTAATTTTATAATATATATATATATATATAATTTTTAATATATAATTATAGTATAAAATGATCATTAATAAATACGTATATATATTTTAA
>JBAKGM010000139.1:24906597-24920837 GCA_037177215.1 Asparagus racemosus
GAGAGAGAGAGAGAGAGAGAGAGAGAGAGAGAGAGAGAGATAGATGGAAGAACAAAACCCTAATCTATTACGATTAGTAACCGGTCCACTAAAGAACTGGCTTGGGTCCTCTTTTGGGTAGACCCACCCAAATTGCTAACATACTCCCACTCGCACAAATGAGTGGGTGTTATCTACTACTCCCTAAGCCGAGTCTCTGAGCCATTGACTTCCCGAGTCAAAACTTCCTTGTGATTCTCCTTCCTTATCAAAATTATATTCATACATCGTTAGTGCGGCAAGGACCATTGAGACAAGCGAGCAGCCTTGCAGCCAGATCTGTTAGGACTGACACAAGGATTTCCTAAAAACAAAAATACACAAATAAAAAGTGTAAGCATGTGGTATCTCGTACCCCAGATATGATCAACTATGTCTACTCAGGTACCTTCGATCCCTCGAAGAAGCGCACAAGATCACCTGGGTTAGCCCTCGGTTCATCACACTCTTACATACTGTTCTCAGCATAAACATGTCAATAGATCTTCCTCTGGCACTGAAAAGTTGAGAATGTTAATCATCCACTTTCCTGACAGTGTCCCCTATGTGCGGTATTGTCTTATCGCAGCAGGAAACAACAATTAAGATAGCGGATACTCATAACAACCTTCCAAAATAGTCCAACGTCTCTCGGGGTATAGTGAATGTCCTCCATCACTAGTGGTTATTTATAAGGGCTCACATAGAGAGGGAGCAGCCATCCATCGCTTGACCTCTAAGCATATTTTTTTTGGCAATGTGCTACCGTATTACTTTTCTCTCCTAGAGAGCATAAATCATTAAATGGATTCCATACAGACCCAAGTTCTATTACCCTATAATGAACTTCTCTGGCCATTACCACCCTGTGATATGCCTGAAATCTCCTGACAAACCCGCATCTCGTGCTCCAAGTCAGTCCCCTAGCATGGTTGTTAGAAAAGAGGTAAAGTGGATGTGGGTTTCTAGTTCGGTTACTTCGACGAGTAAATACATAGCAACGTCATCCTGACCTAGTCAGGGTGACTAATAAAGTGCTCTCACTATCGTCGTACCTAGTAACACAATATTATAGTCATTGCTTTGAGCCCAATGACATCTAGCGCTCGGCCTCAACTTTGATGATTTCCATAGCTCTGAAGGAAATCTCTTGTGTGTAATAGGAGCTCCTACCTAATTATGTAACTTTTTAAATGGTGCACCTAGTGCCCTTTTTATACCTGATCATCACATCTTATTACACTTTTATACCCTCATTATCTATTTTATTTAAATAAATATATTACTAATAACGTGTTTTTCTCTTAATCTTTAGGAAATAAGAGCTAAAAAAAGAACTCAAATTTTCTCATTTTTAACCTTTTATTGAAGCATAGGATCAAGCCAAGCAACCTATAGAAGCTGAAGAAATAAGGATCCGATATAAAAAGAAATCAAATCAAATTCATATTCAAGATGGCTAGCTGTAAATAATTAACATTATCTCCCAATTCGAAAGGTAGAATCTAACATATAACATATAAAAATTGCCTATCTTGACAAGATGAAGCCATGGCCAGCCGTAAAGAAACAACATTATCTCCCAATCTGAAAGGTAGAATCTAATGTATAGTATATAAAAATTACCTATCTCAACGAGCAAAAGCATCTAGAATGTCAAATTATCGATACAAGTATCGATACCACTATTGATACTAGTATCGATACCACTATCAATACTAGTATTGATACCTGTATCGATACCTATATCGATAGGAGTATCGATAGTAGTATTGATACCTAGTAAGCAATTACGAATCAAAGACTGAAATTGTGTAACTTAGGACTTAAGCTTGATCTAAGGGCTAATATTGATTGTAATACTCAATAAATAGGGGTAGAGAGTGAGGGTTTCAATGGGAAAAGTTTTTGTAATAACTCCATTTGGAGAGGAGGGTAACTCTTAATTGGGAAGACTTTTCAAAATTGTATACCTTTTATTTGCAATAAATAAAAAAATTTCTCTACCTTTTAAAATTTCTTTTCTTCTTCTTTGTTGATGGAGATGAAGATGAAGACTTTCTTTCAATGGGTCAAACCCTTCTAATGTAAGTTTTTATTTTTCTCTTCTATTTTCTTATTTTAGAAATTCATGTTTAGGATTTTATTTTTTTATATTGGTAGATTAAATTTATTTTCACGTCTTGTAGCTTAGATTTACTTTCATGCTATTTTATTTTGTTATTCTTTTATGATTTTTATGCATTGTTTTGTAGTATAGATTCACTTTTTAGGCTCTTTTATTTTTATTTGTTAGATTTTCTTTATGCTCATAGTTTAGATCTTTATTTCCTTGTTCTAATTCTTATTTTTGTAGTTAGTTTTTATTTTTATAATTGTTCATTTTTGCCTTCTAGCCTAGATTTTATTTTCTTATTTTTACTTTCTTAAATGTGCAACTAAATATTGTAGGAATTCTGAAACTGTATGAAACTAGTTTGATTTTTTTTATGATTTATGGATTTCCTTCTTGTGCTCAAAATGATCATGTTTAGGAAAATAAACTAGAGAACTAATTGATAGAATAAGAATTTGATAATCTATGTTTATCTTGAGTGGTTTGATAGGTTATACATATGAATTCTAGAATTACTATCTAGTTGTTTGTTCTTTTCATAAATGTTGATTTTCCTTGGATGACAATTTGATAGGTTATGCTTTTCTTAAGTAGTTTGATAGCCTATGCTTAATAAATCTAAAGTAAAATATAATAAAAAGAAAGTAAATTATAAGTCCTAAGTGAAACAAACTAGTGGATTCAATTCAAGATTATTAGTTTATCTACTTGATTTCCTCCATCTTTTACTTATCTTGATTTTTCCTCTTCTTGAATTTTTCTCTTCTTGAATTTTCCTCTTTTTGAGTTATTCTCTTCTTAATTTTGTGCTTTTCTTTTTTCATTATTTCTCCTCGTTGTTTATTCTTTATTTTTTTAATTTATTCACTCTCTTTCTCTCATCTTGTTCTATTTTTCTTTTATTTGCAAATAATCACACACTCTCCATATCATTACACTCTCACTCTTCTTTGTTCACGCATAAATCTAGGATCCAACTTAGAATTTTTCCCTACACACCTTCCTCGTGGGATCGACATTGTACTATACTATAACTTGATTGTGAACTTACAATCTTGACACTATTTCCACAACACACTAGTACCCTATACACATCACATACTAATATACTACATGCCAAAATAAACAAGCAATAATAAGATATTAGCAATCTCAGATATGCATAAATAGAAACAAACATTATGTCTTATAAAGCTGTCATTTGTATTATCCCAAATGTCTGAAGTCTCAACTAAATGTGTTGAAGTAGCTGCTCCTTAGCTATTCTCTTTATCAATAGATCCCCAATCAAATAACTCATAGGGAAACACTTCGTGTTATAGCAATTTTGTTAAAAAATCATAATCAGCTCAATTAGCCGACGAGTATCCTTCATTAAGGTCCTTCGATCAGTTCGTAACCTTGAGGCAACCCGAACACCTAGCTCAGACAACATGAAGAGCCGATGTCTCGCCTAGCCGGCTCAAAAGGTAGTACTAGTTGTCGGCTCCTTGTAGAGTCGACCTTGCAGACAACCCGCATGTATAGTTGGTCGACTCCTTGTGAAGTCGACACGAAAGGCGGTAACATCTCATCATTCCACATAGGATAGGAAGACGATGACATTTCTCGAGCCCCACGCTGGCATCAGGTCAGCATAATATTGAATGCAAGATCAGAGACATCAATACTCCGTGCTCGTAGATCTTTAAGACATGTCAATCCACGTGCCTCCTATCACTTCGCATTAATGTTGAGATGACTTCTCTGCCACTCAGTGACTGCAAGTGCTGACTCAGCTGCTAGCTCTCACTTAGCCGAAGTTACCAATCTACCCCCCCCATTACTATTATAAATAGGGCAACTATTCCCTATATCAAGGTAAGCTTTTCCAAGCAACTGGTTGAGGAATTGACTATTGACTAAATCTGAACACTTCTTCTGTTCATTAACTTCTTCCCCCCTCAAGATTACCAGCTAACTTGATCGTTAGAGGAACCACCGGGAAACCAACCCCAACCTCTCACGATTTGTTACTTGGGCAGTGCATATCAGAGAACAGTCAAATCTGGACATCAGGAGAAGTTAGCAGCCCTAATCATCCCCAACAACTCATAATTAAATTGATTATGTTATCCGAAGCATCAACAGTTTGGCGCCACTGTGGGGCCATCTACCTTTTCTAAACAGCGATGTCTGGTCATGATGAACTCCCTGAGTCATCCGCCTGCTAACCCTCAGGCGGCCAACTAGCTGCCTTCGTTACTCAAGCCCAGCTAGAGGAACCCGCTCAGTGGATTACACAGTCCTTCCAGCAGCAACTCGCTACATTTTCCAATTAGCTCCTCAGTCGACTCACTCCCCAGGAGACTCTTGTTCAGCCGCCCTAGAGCGCTAGCAAGACCCCCTGGTTACTACTATAAATAGGGGGATGGTTTCCTATATCAAGGTAAGCTTTTTCAAGCAACTGGCTAAGCAATTGGCTATTGACTGAATCTAAACACTTCTTCTATTCATTAACTTCTTCCCCACTCAAGATTACTAGCTAACTTGATCGTCAGAGGAACCACCGGGGAACCAACCCCAACCTCTCACGTTTTGTTATGTGTGTAGTGGATATCAGGAACAATCAGCTCTAGACATCAGGAGAAGTTAGCAGCCCCTAATCATCCCCAACAACTCTTAATTAAATTGACTGTGTGATCCGAAGCATCAACACTTAGCATAACCAATAATTGACATGTTATCACGATAGAAAATATATCAAGCTATACATGTCATGTTATTGTCAGACTCTCTAAGAATCTGTACAACTAGACTTCCCCTAGTACTACTGTGTATGTCACCACATATTCCGCTCTAAGTGGAAAATTGCTATACACAGCTGCTTCTTACTACTCCAAGGATTTATCTCATCATTCAACAAGAGAACATAACCATACATTGCTGCTCGCTCATCCCTAGTTGACATAAGATAATGCATAAACTATAGTTTGAATCAAATATATGATGATCCTCTTGACTCAAGCTAATGAGTCATACCAAGATTGGATCGATGTGTCAAATATTGTACACATACAACACTATCAACTACACTCCTTAAAGGGACCCTTAGAATTAGCTTCTTCTCAACTTTCATGTTGAGACATTGCTCTATAATTAGAGCTTGACTCATTTCAATTAGAGTCTTAGCGGTCTCCATGATGCACCCAGTCTGCAATATGCCATTGACATACGATGACAGGATCTCAAACTTCTATCAACTTAGTGTTTGTGAACCAAACTATCCTGGCCGGTCATGAAGAAACCATGAACCAGCATGGTCCAATATGATAAAAAATACTACATACTAGAACATTAGTTTCAAGCCATATGTAGGATCCTTTAACATGTACACCTTGTGTTCAAGTCCCTCAACTTTGAAATGTATAGGTTGATCCACACGGATCACTTTTTATAGTTCTCCATACATAAAAGCTTTCTCGATGTCCATCGAGACTAGTTCAAGATCTATTTACACTACAACAGTCAATGTCATGTGAATAGAACTGATTCTCACCGTAGGAGAAAAAGTCTATTTCAATAGTCCACCTCACTACTTGGATGTACACCATCAAGCGTACTTTGCATCACTTGAACACCCTGTCTTATTCGATCTTGAAAACCTATTTATTTTTAATGGTCCTGCATTCAGTCAGAAGATTCACGAGTCTCAGACTTGATTCTTCCTCATGAGCTCAAGCTCCCCATCCACTGGTACTTTCCACTCTTTAGCGGCAGACCAAGACTAGTGCCCTCACATGACTTGGGATTCGTAATAACATGTGGTGCTACTATGAATATTTTCCTATCGATCTCAAAAATATCGTCATTATATTAGTTTATAGAATAATCTCAAAGGCTGTTGAGATTATTTAGATGGCTCTAAGTCATCTAAAAGTATCTCACTCGCACTGTTCCTATATAATAGAGGAACCAATTCCTCTTCCATTACTAGATCCATGTCAGTCTCCTTAATCTTGTATTAACCTAAATCTTGTCATATTTTTTCTTTATGCAAGAAATCCTCTCTGAGGAACTCAATATATCAAAAGTCTCTCGATCATAGTCTCATCATATTGCTCACATATAAATAAAACCAATAGAGTGTCTAAATTAGTTTATGAAAATACACGTCAACATTATAGGGTCCAAACTTCTCGTCCAATAAAAATTAGTGTATGAAAGCAACACTCCCACATGGACATAGTGATCCAACACCGACCCTCAGCTATCCATAGCTCATAGGGTATCGACTGTACCAATCTCGAATGTACATGGTTCAGAATATATATCACCACAAATAGCACTTCGCTTCAAAAGCAAATGGGTAGATTAGTGTCAACTAACATATTTCTAGCCACAACTAATGAAGTTAAATTCCTCATTACTGCAATACCATTTTGTAGCAAAATATATGATATTGTCAACCATATGACTTTTCCTTTGTCTTGAAATAGTCCCCTGAACTTCCAAGATAGATACTCCATCATGATAAGTGTGCAAAGCCCTATCATTATTGCTTAATTGATTATCCACCTTGCTGATTTAGCACTTGAAACAAATTCAAGCACTCAACTAGATGCAAAATCGAATGCACTTGGTCATATATAGAGTTAACATGAGAAATTAAGATGCTCCACTTTGTACCTTCACAACAATCAGCTACATATATCAATGAAAGCTAATTGTAACGAAGGTGCTCCTAGCCTTGCCAAATAGCTTTTAGTGATTTTACCAATGAGACTATATTCATAGGTGGATAAATATACCTTGGCACATATACTAAAGAGGTCGCTCCTAGCAAGCCTTGAAATATCCTTCAATGTAACCTAGTCTTTTATACCATAAATCAGATTCAATCTTAATTCACGGCACAAGATAAAGTAAAAGATAAAGTAGTTATCTAGTAATGAGTCACATTCTCAAATCAACTAAGCTACCAACTTGGCATTTTATAAGCAGAGAAATCCTGAAGTGAATCTAAGTAAGTTTCTCACAAACGGGAAACCAATAAGAATCCCCAAGCCAAACTACCAAGAGACGATTCCTTACACTTAGTAGGAGCATACAAAATATCCTACAAGATATATTTATTCCCTGAACTCAATAGAAACCTACATGGATCGGTGTGCAGAACCTTTGTATAGAACCCATCTATATTTTTTGGCTCTCGTTGAGAATCTTTTGAAACTTTATGAACTGGTCTCTGCCCTATAGGAGTAATTCATGAGTTTCGAGTTTTCTTGGTTATGCGTAGGCATGTACAAAATAATTCGCTTGTATACAGTCATATCAATTGATCTTGCTCTTATCAGTTGACATATTCACTTTTTAATTGGCTTCTCTTATTTCAGAATCCATTCTAAAAATCTCTTGGTGTACCTACTGCAAGTAGACTCTCAACGTTGTGCCTCCGGTAATCAGCTTCCAAAGCTAAAATCGAAATTATAGCCTTGAACACAACCTAGTGTTTAGACTCCAACTTCACTTTTATTCGCACATCCCTAGATGTTACGGCACCTATGACGTGCAATAAAAGTAACAAATATCTTTCTTGGAGTTATGTAAAGCCTTGATAACTGCATGGATCTACCGTTCCTAGCTTGACACAATTCTAGCTATTTCATGATCCTTGATCATAGATGTTATCATCTGAAGGTAAATTTAATATTCTACCTAGTAGCCATCTCATTTGAATCTAACTTAATAATAAGAATTCAGATCCTCATGAAAGAGACATATCCAAATCTCGCATTAAGAGCATCCTCGAAGCTCTTTGCATTCAGATTATCCGTGTACTCCTTGATAAAATCGCTTCTCTTTGCAGTCCACCTGGTTAACTACTTGAATGATCTTTTTTTGCTTCTAGATCTTTGTATTGACTGACCTTAAATCATTGAGTCCGAGTTGAACCCTGTTCCGACTGGGATATTACCTCCTCAATAGTCATCAAAATTTCTTACTCTCAGGAGAAAGTGGAACTTCTGATAAAGGTATCTCAACTACTCAGTCCTAGACTAACATCGAAATAACTATTTTGGTACCTTATTTCTAAGAGCAATATTATGACAATCTGGAAATGTTTATATTATTGGCATTTACGTGGAGTAGTGTTCTTTCCTGAAAAATATTCCATCTCCTCATGCCTTTTTTATACCTTTAATAAAATTCTATCTCATCATGCCTTTTTCATGCCTTTCTTAGAGATAGACTTGATTGAGTAGTTAAATCATAGGGTTTGTCATTTCTCATTAAATTGGTACACGCCCCAGGCGCTCCCACTAGAATAGCTACCCATCAACATCTCTGAGATTTTTTAGGATTTTATAAATAAAGATTTAATGTATATAAATATTTCTTTCAAACTTCCAAAGTTCAAAAATTATTTTCTAAAATCATAAAATAACTTTATTATGACACCTAGTAGACCACATGTCAGAATTTTCTTAAATTTCAAAAGATAAATAACAAAAAAGTTTTTAAAACTTTTCTAGAAATTTTCATAAATTTTTACTATTTTTAAATATTTTTTGACTTTTCATCCCAAAATATCTAAATTTCAAAAAAAATTATTTACCAATCTGCCCTTAGGGTTTCAAAATCCTAGGGGCTGGATATGGCTAGCGATGGTAATGGCACTGCGCAGCAACGACGCCGTCCTAACCCCTAGATGGATTTCACCCACAGGCCAAGTCCATGATAGCTACTGATCATCACATTTAATTATATTTTTATACCCTCATTATCAATCTTATTTTGAATAAAAATATCAGCAAAAAATATTTTTTATCTTAATTTGTAGGTAATGAAGATTTAAATAATAAAAGCCTAAATAGACCAATTATCCTCATTTTTTTAAAACTTTATTAAAGCCTACAAGAAGCCCAAAAGCGCAAAGAAGACAGAGTCAACAAAATCAATATAGTTTATTACAATTCTATTACAAACAATCGATGAGCCTATCACTGAGTCCATCGATGACAGTGTAATAGAATTGCTCAATGGCTGGTTTTCATTCTTCCAAAATCCTAGCTGATCCAAAGGCTAAGGTTGAAGGATGTAAGCTATAAATAGAGGGGTAGAGCGAGGGTTTAAATATGTAAAAATTTTTTAAACTCCTTTTTAGAGTGGAGGGCCACTCTTAATTGAGAATGCCTCCCAAATTGTAAACTTGTTGTTTGTAATAAATAAAATTTTTTCTTCCTTTTTAATTTTTATACTTTTTCTCTTTTGATGATGAAGATGAAGATTTGCTTACAATGGGCCAACCCTTTGCAATGTAATTTTTTATTTTTCTCTTTTATTTTTTTATTTTAAATTGACATATTTTAGGTTTTTATTTCTTGATTTTATTTCATTTATCGTAGACTAGATTTATCATTTTGTAGTGTAGATTTATTTTATGCTTTATAGTGTACATTTATTTTATTGCTTTGTAGTGTAGATTTTATTTTTCTTTCTTGTTTATACTTTATTTTTTCTTTCTTTATTTGCTTTATAATTTAGATTTTTTTTCCTTTAATGCTTTCTAGTATATATTTTACTTCTGTGTTTTTATTTTTTAATATGAGTAGCTAATTCTTGTAGGAAATCTAGGATTAGACGAAACTAGTTTTTTTTATTCTGAGTTTCTTTCTTTATGCTTAAAATGATCATGTTAGGATAATCAACTAGAAAATGAATATGTAGAAAAGGAGTTTGATAGTCTATGCTTTCCTTGAGTGGTTTGATAGGTTATGCTTATTCAATCCTAAGGTTATTATCTACTTGTTTATTTCTTTTTATGAGTATTAATATTGCTTAGATATGATTTTGATAGGTTATGTTTGTTTTAAGTAACTTGATAGTCTATGATTAGGGAATCTAAGAAATATGTGAATAAAAAGATAATTCTTAAATGCAAATTGAAAGTAATTAGTAGATTTAATCTTTGATTCCTATTCTTCTCTCTTGATTTCTTCCATCTTTTCATTCACCTTTTTTATTTGATTTTGCTTTTGTTCTCCTTTCTTGATTTCTTCCATGTTTTCATTCACTTTTTTTTTATTTTGTTTTGTTTTTGTTTTACTTTTGTTTTGTTCTTCTCTTTCTCTCATTCTTCCCTCTTGTCTTACCTTTATTTTGGTGACATACCTCTACCCAGATCATTCTACACTCTCTTTTAAACTCTCATCATTAGTTTCCTACACATTTTACGAACCCAGTTAGATCTATCTTTCTAATACTCTCCTTCCCCATGGATCGATATCTATAAATATTATAACTTGATTGTTGTGCACTTGCGATTTAGCATATTTTTATGTCCCATCAAGTTTTTTGCACCGTTGCAGGGGAAGGCGTATGTTATTAGGATTTTTTCTATTTTTACTCTTTAATTTATGTATTTCATTATGAAGGAATAAATTTTAAGAAGAATATTGAAGATAAGAGAGAAGATTTGCTTCAAAAGGGGTCAAACCCTTGCAAAGGTAAGTTCTATTTCTAGTGTTTTAAATTCAACCCTCTAGTTAGGCTTTTCACATTAGAGACAATTAAGAACTAATAAAAAATTTCTATTATTGACCCTAATAAATCCACTCTCCACTTGAATAACTATTAAATAAGATAATAAATTCAAATGACAAATCTCTTTCTCACATTTGTTTGTTTGTTGACCCTAAATTAAAAAATATTTTCTTTTTGCACCATCTTGCAATTACTTTTAATTCTTAGGGTTTGCATTGCATATACTTAGTAGGAATTCACCAAAGCAATTTGAGCATTTGGATTTGAGCACTTACTTGAAAATACTCTTAAGGACAAAAACCCTCTAATCAAGATAAGGTGAGCGATTTCATCACTCTTTTCTTAGCCCACAAATTACTAATTCCATACTACACAAACCCAAACCTTCTAAAACTCATTAGACATTAGCTCCTAAGGATTCGAGCTTATTAAGGAGCAAGAAATTCGTAAGTTAACTGGTTTAAGTTTTCTTAACTTTGTTGGTGTCTAAGATAAAGTTTAGGGGTTGCATAAGGAACTCTGTAAGGAAAGAGGTACTTAATTGGTCATTGAACTCTCTCCAGTACTACCCTTACCTATCTAACTGACCAAGAAATTTTAATCTTTTTACTTAAGGAGTTTTTAATTAGGAGCTGGTCTAGTTGAGTTAGGCTTAACCTTAGAATTAAGGGTGATTATTTCAAGTAGAACCATATTTTGATCTTTAGTCCAATTCTAAACCCAACATTCTGTCAGTGGAAATTCACTTTAATGACATACACATTGATTTTGGTTTGACGAATAACTCCGTACCAACCTACCATAAGATGTTGCACAAATTATTAAAAATCTCGAAAAGTACAGAATTCAAGCGTATAGTAGAGTTCATCATTTTACACTTCTTTAAAATCCAAGATAGAATTTTTAGCAAGATGGTAGGATTTGACGTAGGACTTGAGTTTTTCATTTAAAAACTTTTATTTGATGTCTTTACTGTTTATGTCATAATAATAAGAATAATAAAAAGAATTTATTCTTCTCTCACTTGAGGGTTTCTTGTTCTTTTCAGAAAAAAGAAAAAAAAGTAAGAAAGAAAAAATATGAAAAAATGAAAAGAAAAAAGAAGAGAAAAAGAAATTTTTTCGCTGCATTCTCCTCATACAAAATGTAATTGTGAATTTTTATCATTTTATTATTGTTAAAGGTCGATCAAACAAATATGAGTACTTTATTTCTTGATTAGCATAACAACATACAAGTAGCAAGACTACAACTATCAAGCATAGTATTTAATATATTTAACCTACAATGAAGGTTTGTCTTGAAAATTCTAAATTTAGTCCTAGAAAAGTGTAGACAAAAAGAAGTGAAATAAAATGTGTAGAGAAGTAGAGAGGGAATTGTCACAAAATTAAAATAATAAAAAAGAGGGAAGAGAGAAATGGAGGAAACTACTAAAAAGAAAACAAAGAGGAATCTAAAAGAAAATAAGAAGAATTGGAAATAACAAAAGAAAATTAAATAAAAAGAAAAGAAAACTTGACAAAATAAAATTAAGAAGAGAGAAATCAAGAGAGAGAAAGAAAAAAAATCAAATCATGAAAGATTGAGGAAAAACGCAAGTGGAGAAGTTAGGAATCTATAATTGAATCTACTAGTTAATTGCAATGAGGATTTATGAACTACTCTCTTTTATTATTGTTTTACTTTAGATTCACTAAGTAAAGATTATCAAACCACTTAAAGAAAGTATAATCTATTATATTATCATCCATAAAAAATCTCATTTATGAAAAGAACAAGCAACTAGATAATATTCCTAGAAATGAAAAAGTATTAACCTATCAAACCGCTCAAGATGAGCACAGATTATCAAACTCTTCTTTATTAATTAGTTCTCTAGTTGATTATCCTAAACATGATTATTTTAAACATAAAGAGAGCAATCCATAAACCCTTAAAGAAATTGAACTAGTTTCATACATTCCTAGATTTCCTACATGAATTAGTAACTCATTTTGTAAAATAAAAAAAGGAAATCAAATCTAGACTAGAAAGCTTAAAAGAAAAAGAGATAAATCTAAACTACAAGCAATAAAAGAAAAAAATAGAAAATCAAAGCTATAAAGAGGAAGAAAATAAATCCACTCTATAAAGCATGAAGAAAAATTACACTAGAGACATGAAATAAATCTAATCTACCAAACATAAATAAAAATAAGAAAATAAAATTCTAAAACAAGCAATTATAAAATAAGAAAATAAAAGTAAAGAAAATAAAAACTTAAAATGTAAGGGCTTAGCTCTTTGATGGCAAGTTTTCATCTTCATCACCAAAACAAAAATTAAAAGGAAGAAATTGTTTTTATTTAATTCCAAATAAAAAGTTTATAACTTTTAAAAGGTCTTCTCAATTAAAAGTAACTCTCCTCTCCAAAATGGAGTTTTTTTACAAAAATTTTCACACCAAATCTCTCACTCCCTACCCCTCTTTATAACCTGCAGTAATCAACAAGAGCTGTTAGATTTGTCTTGAGGTCCAAGAAATAAATCTCAATCATTGAATAATTCTATTAGGATATAATCAATTGCGCCAATTGATTAGTTAATTGATTACTTAATCAATTAACTAATCAATTAACCAATCCATTAGCCAATAGATAGGTTAACCGATTGGTTACTAATAGAATTTCACTCTTTTGTTGACTTGTTGACTCAATTGTTTCTTGATCTTTTAGCCTTTGAACCTGTTGGCTTGATCTTGGGCTTCAATAAAAGAATAAAAAATAAAGGAAATTAGTTCTTTTAGGCTCTTATTATTAATACTTCATTACCTGTAAATTAAGATAAAAATACTTTATTAGTAGATTTTCTATTCAAAATTAAAGAGATAACGAGGGCTTAAAAATGTAATAAAATGTGATGATCAAACTACACATCTAACTTTTTGCTAGTCCTCTAGTTAAGAGTTAAAGTGAAAAAGAAAGAAAGAAAAATCTTAACTCACTTTTACAGAAATCGCAGTTTTATTTAGTGCATACAACAATTCTTTAAACCTCTAGGTTATCCTAGAGGATGAGTTGTAGTCTCATGAGATTTGTAGAGAATATACCATAAAATTTGATCAACTTGGCTTTTTAAAGAAGTCAATATATAATAAATACACTTGATATCTTTAAACAATCTAACTAAAGTTAGTATATGCTTAAGAAAATATTTTTATTCATAACTCAAGTAAATTTATTCAAACGGGAAGAGGGGGGAGGCTCTTGCGGGAGCCCTACCTACCCTTCTCTATTTTGAGGGATCCCTCATATTGATGATTCCAGGCTTCCCGGACTCGTAACAGACCGCTAGGAACAAGAAGAGGATAAGTAGTCTCTGTCATTGCAGGTCCTTCTCCTTCCGCTGAGGCGACCCTCTTTTTTTGTTTTGTTCGTTCACCGCAGCATGAAAAAATAAATGCCTTTTCATTATAATAATGCAATACCAAGTCTAACTTAGACATTCAATTAAAAATTTTGAAAATGACATGCTAATTCTTTGTTCTAAACAATTTTAACAATTTTCAAGCCTGTTGATGAATTTATTTTTCAAGAAC
>JBAKGM010000139.1:24947050-24959269 GCA_037177215.1 Asparagus racemosus
CCTCTTCCTTCCCCTCCCCCTCCTCCCCCCCCAACACCCGAAATCAATAACCGGTCAATATCTGTAGAGCGCCAAAATCCAAAATAGCCTCGAATTCGAAACTTCCCTCAAAACTCTCTCTCTCTCTCTCTCTCTCTCTCTCTCAAACCCTAGAATTCCCAAATCCACTCGAGATCAGATCCAATGGGGAGAAAACTCCGATCATCGATCCAATCCACTGCCGACGAGTTCGTCACCTCAGCCCCCGCTCAATTCTCCACCAAACAGGGTAAATCCTCTCTCAAAAGCCTCATCTCAACCATCTCTCCTTCATCCGATCTCATCTCCACTCTCCCTCGATCCCTTCACCTCTCCGTCTCTCAAACCCTAGATTCCTTCAAGAAATCCGTCCATTCTCAAGACGCCGCCTCAAGATCTCCCGCTAGAGCCTCGGTCTCGCCTCCATCGAAGCGAGCTCGCCGCTCTTCTCGCAGAAATAGCTCCGATGAGCTCTCGAAAGCCTTATATCACTTGAAAAAGCTACAATGCTACACTTTCATCGCTCACCAGATGATTTCACATCCAAAGAAGCCATTTTTGGCTTCGGAGCTCCTCCCATCTGTTCAGTTGCTGCATGATAGCCTCGTGCTCTATGAAATGGACCCAGTGCTTCTTCATTTAGTTGCTAATCTTTGTGAAGAGTGGTGGAAAGAGAAGCTTTTGGATAGGGAGAAGTTGGTTCCTCAATCCCTGCCCTTTTTCCTCTCGAAATCACTGTCTAATGGTAAGAAATCGGATGTTCACAGGGTTTATGCGCTTCGTGAGGCTTTTCTGTTGTTTGATTACGTTGATGATAGTATTGAAGACATGAGACTTTTGCTTGTTCGGTGTGTTATTGCTCCGGTGTATTTGAAGACTGATGAAGGGAGAAAGTTTATTGCTTTTATGTTGGGATTGAATGATCAGTTAGCTAAGGAAGCTTTAGCTTTGATTAAGTCGCAGATACCCTTTGGGAGAAAGTCGGTGTTGGAGGCTTATGGGGATATTCTGTTTAGGTCATGGAAGGGATGTGAAGGTTTTTTGAGAGATGAGATTGAGGACGGGTTTGTTCAGGGGCTCATTGATGGAGCTGTTCATGCAAGTTCAAAGTCTCTTGCAGCTTCAATAAGGAGAGTTTTGGGTGGGTTTATTGAGAAGAGGGCTACTGAAGGCGTGGAGAAGCTTCTGTTCCGCCTCTCTGAGCCATTGCTGTTTCGGTCGCTTCAGGTGATAAGTTGTGCCTATGTTTTTTTATTTTTCTCTTCATTAATTTTGAGAGAGTGTTTTAAGTTTCAATGTTACAATCCTCTGCACATAAGTGAAAGTCCACATGGATAAAAGAAGAAACTGAGGAATGGGCATAAATTAATACAATTAACGGGCCAAGTTTTTGGAGGGTATGAAATAGTATACTTGGGAATGACTATAAGTAAATTATCATGTGTATAGCCTATTAAGAACTGGCCTGGCAATTATCAATTCTCTTCGGCTTATTTGGTAACATGAGTCAGCCTAGAGCAAAAGCTAATTTTTGTGAATACATATTTCAAGAGTTGAGATGCAAGATTCGTAGATCATATTGCTATCTATGAAAATGTTTATGCAAATGTCACCCATCGCGCAGAGGTACAATTCCAGGTCTTGGGTGAACTTAGCCTTAGCCTAGAGGGGGTAATGTTTCATCGTACTCCACTTCTACAAAGCACAATTCCTACATCTCTTAACTCTAAACCAGAAAATACCTTCATAGAAGTTGTTGCTGCATTCCCCACTAAAGTAGTTTGCACATTCACCCTTAATTGAATCCTTACTGCTCAAATATGCTCTTTTTTCAAGTTAACTACCTCTTGAGACCTTCTCAATTGGATTTCTAATGGGACAATGCAGGTTTTATAGAAAAGAAAATGACATTTTCTATTTCTTATATGCTGTCCTGTCCAGGCTGCAAACTCCAATGTTCGCCAAAATGCACTGCATCTGTTTTTGGATTTGTTTCCACTCGAAGATCCCGAAGTCACAAAGGAGGTTAAAGACACCTTGCTGGACAAGCAATTCTTTTTATTGGAAAAACTCCTTCTCGATGATTGCCCTGATGTAAGGGCAGTTGCAGTTGAAGGCTGCTGCCGCATTTTGAACTTATTTTGGGAAGTCATTCCTTCTTCAGTAATAACAAAGATTTTGAAAAAAATTATTGACTGCATGTCAACTGATGCGTGCAATGAGGTGAGGTTATCGACAGTGAATGGAATTATCTATTTGCTTGAGAATCCACAGAGCCATGAAATTATGAAAGTGCTTCTTCCCAGATTGGGTTGCATGTTCTCTGATCCCACACTTTCAGTTCGCCTTGCTGTTACTGATCTTCTTTTAGCTATCAGAGACATTCGGACATTCCAGTTTAACAAGGTATGGTTCTTTAATTGTGTTTGAAAATTTACTCTATTACCTATTCATTATGTTTGATTTCAGCAGCGCTCATCTAAATTAAGTAGGCTCTATCAGATGTTTACTTGATTTGTCCAGTCCTTGATTGTTTCTCTTCACACATATTTATTGTATTTGATTTCGGATGAATTTTACTAATTTATGCAAGCTCCACTAGATGTGTTGTTGGTTTTATCTGCACCTTCATTGTTTCTGTTCGTTAATTTCTTTGATTTTATTTTCAGGTGGTTGGTTTAGATGCTTTGTTATCCTCACTTGCAAATGATCATTCGCGTGTTGCCCAAAAAATTACCAAGCTACTGATCCCTTCATATTTTCCAGCTAAGATGAATTTGATTGAGGCATGTGGTCGCTGCATTGCGCTCATAAAAAGGTCTCCTACTGCTGGTGCGAGGTTTTGTGAACATGCTTTATCAGAAGGATCATCTTCTAAGTCGCTCTTAGAGCTCCTTAGGATTTCTATAAGTTTGGCTCTTTCTCCTAAGGGCCTAAATTCTGATCAAATTGATGGGCTGTTTGTTGCCTCAGCCAATATTTGCTGTAGCTTATCATCGGACCTGTCTAATAAGAGAGCTCTTAGTGAGTTGTTTCCAAGTTCAAAGTTGAAGCATTTGTTTACTGCTGCAGCTTCTCCTCGTGCTCAGACTGCACTCTTCACCCTTGTTTCAGTTCTTTCTTTAGATGATCTAGGCGGACTCCGTGACTTGTGTATTGCTTCAATAATGGATTGCACAGGACTCTCTGAGAATGTTGAAAAGCAAGAACTTATACGAGCGGGCCATAAATTTTTGCTTTCTTATGGTTGGTTTGATGAACTGTTTCGAGCATTAACAAATAGTTTGCAATCTTTTGCTTCTGGCTTTCTTAACAAGTTTGACTTGGAAATCCCCCAACAAGTGGCACGTCGTTTGCAAAAAATTAAAATTAAAATGCCTGTGAGAATGCCAGAAAGATTAGGTCATTTGAATGGGAAAAAAACACCCAATACTGATTTGTCAAGAACCATGGATGATCTATCTATTGCAGCTGTAGCAGCCTGGCAACTGAAGGATTTGCTTGTCAATGAAGATGCAAGGAACTCATTGCTAAAATCTCCTAACCTGGAACTTACATGCTTTGCTCTAAGAATTATTTCCCAGGTAAGCATTGACCTATGCTTGCATTGTGAACTTGTAGACACATCAGCTGTCACGGCCTACATAGCTCTTGCCATGCACATGTCTCTACAACATGCTGACACAACTAGTGGTGATGACAATAACGACATGCAATGTGTTAGTACGCCTTCAAAGGTGAGCTCTTACGCCAACTTTACACCTTTATTTGATAGACATGGCTATGCATGCCCCTACGCACACTCACAGTACCTTTTTGTCGACTCCTGCTGCATGTATGTTTAGTCTATTTAGTATATACTATGCTTTGAATGTCTGTTGATCATCTGTGTGATGCTGTTTTGGCTTAAGTATGTTTTTGGCACGATATGCCTACTATCAGACTAATCAAAAGTTTGTCTGCACTCATTTAAAAGGCCTGCAATAGTGTTGCTATTGTTTTTTTCAAGTTTTATTACAAGAATTGTGTCTTAACATCTTATTTCTAATTGTGTCTTAACATCTTATTTCTAATTCTGGTACTTGCATGTATTTGTTGCAGTCCCTCTAAACTTATTTTCTCAAACAAAATTTATTCCCTGGCTATGCTCATTGTCACTAATGAACATTATATTGAATTGAAATAAAAAAGTACAAGTTTTTCTACATATAGTTTGGACTTGATTAGATATTACATGATAAATGTGCTGAAACTTCAATAACTTGAATATTAGTGCATGCATGGATGCATAGTATGAAGAGGCACTACCTATGTTTATATATGGCATTAGTTTTTCTCGGTCTGTCAACTGATATTCTACTTTCATTCTGCTGGTTTACGATTCTTTTATGACAAATCCTCGATAGTGTTTCACTTTGAAGTCTGAAGTTACTTTTGGGAAATATCCTGGCGATTTAAAGCATGATAGTTGTGAAATGCATGTATGTCAGTTGACTAGTTCTGGGTTGCCAAGCCCAATAGTAGGCATCTTCAACATTATTTGATGCCTTACAATGATTATGCATTGCTTTTAACTGTCCTTTTATGTCTATTGTGTCAAATATCGGTTGTATGCTTCAGAGAATGCTTGGGTTTTGCCTGAAAATGGTGTATTAATTACTTTGAAGGAATATTTAGCAGATACTTTTGGTACCTTAATTAATTTGCACAAGGGTTTTTTTGTTGTTGGTGGGGGGAGTTAATGTTGATATTAAAATAGGATGCGAGAGAAGGAAACAATGAGGGCAGTAGGATATGGCTTGGAATGTTTTAAGTCAAGGTATTCAAATGTCTTAGTCGAAATACATTGTTGAGGCGGTCAGTCCAAATAATGAGAAGTAGTGTTTTCTATAATATAATTCCCTATGAAATATTTACATTTGGGTAATAATTCCTCACAAGTTTCTATTTGGATATTGGATCCTAACAACATATTAGACCTGTTTGAAGTTCTCTCTTCAATATTTCAACCCTCAGGTTAGCCTGTTGTAAATGTCCATAACTCAGGTTAAGCATGGGTACCCATTATCTAATTACATTTTTACGGTTCAATCTCAGCCTACTATCTCCTTACAACACCCTCCCCCTTGATTCATTCTAAAAAATCTTTTTTCTCCTTAGAACAGCACCCTAAACCCTTAGTTCACACTCTACCATATTTAGGTCCACATGACCTTTCTGCTGATGACGATGCAACACAATCTTCCTGAGGTAAAAACCATCACCGTGATGTGAGGTGAAGACCACCACAACATCGATGATGAATAAGGCAACTTGCTGGTAGCAAGAAATTAGATCTCATATGCTTAACCCTGCATTATGTTGATGTATCTGTAATCTTTTCTGGATGATGATGATAATATGTTAATTCCTGATTTGGGAACAAAGATGGCCATGGGCAGAGAAATTTGAAGGTTCCTAACTTCTTATTTGTTTAGGGCAGAGATATAGAGATAAAATGTTGGTTTCTGTTCTAGAGAGGTTTTTTTTAAAAAAAGGGATAGGGTACTGGAGAGATATTGTTTAGTTCCCGTAGGGTCGTTTGAGTGTAGAGAGATGGTAGTTCATTTACATGAGCAATCAGGAGATGGACATGATATGATATATATGTACATAGAAGGGAGTTGAGCTACTATCCACTTAAGTGGATAGGAGCTTTTGTCCACCTAACTTTCATCCCTTCATTTTGCATGAAGAATTGTGTTGGTGTGTGATACACATTAAGGCCCACATATCAAAGATAGCCTTGATCACCAACACGAATCTCAAAACAAAATGACGAAAGTTACATGGACAAGAGTTCCATTAGATTTGAGGCCAAATATTCAAATTAAATAATTTTTGAACAGCATATATCCTAGAACACTGAAATGGCATCTGATCGGAATCATACGAAACATGTAGATCATCTCACATGAGCTTAAAACAGAGCTCAACATTATCAATCTTGGTATCTGACCATAATTCTCCATGATGATTAGCTGTACATAGAACTGCTGTAAATTCTAAGTAATGCCATACTAAAAGAGAGTTTTAAATTTTCAGGCAGATCATATCTTTATGACTTGTACTAATAGGTCACTTGTTTTAAAGTAATATATTTTACAAGTGCAATAGTATGATTGTAGCGCTTCTTTCAGGTTATTACTGCTTGCTTTTGTTATCTTACTTGAATTCTCCATAGCTTGACCAAAAATTGCAGTGATTTTATACTTAATGCTATACTGTTATGCTTAAAGTAGGGTTTTGAATATTCGGACAGTATTGTAAGTTTTTATCGCAAAACCCATGAATTTCAAGAAATAAATTTCACATAGGATCTAACAACATGAATAACAGTTTTACTATATACATATTCAAAAATCTGCTAGCGTAGCTCATACTAACATTATCACTATCCGATCTTCTGCTTTTTATTTTAAGTACACACCAGTGTTTTAAAAATAGGCCGATTTATCGATTTCTCGCCGATATATAGGGCTTGGGCCATGACCGATATGATTTCCGCAAAAATTTATCACATATCGTTTTTGACCAATTTGTTCCGACATATCGGTGTAAATCCGATATAACGGCCGATTTTTCGTGGGTTAAAAATTTCCTGATTTTCTACAATTTATATTCTAAGTGAACCTACTTGGGTTTGGAGGCAAAAACCCTCTTTTTTCATACGAGACCCGCATCCACTAAACAAAAACTGTGCTATCTTATTCTATTTCACATCCGCTCATCATGTCACCCTAATTCTCTCTGCCTCCATTGTTCTCTCCCCCAAATCGATTGCAAATTTCTCGCTTCAAGACCTCTGTCGACGACCTCTCTCGAAGTGCCTCTCTCGATATTTCATTAGATGTGCTTAAATTACATTTTAGGACATTATATTATATATGCTCACCATCTGATTTGCCATTCTGATTTTTACTACTTATCCCCGATATATCCCTAATAATCGGGATCTGATATGAAATTTGGTCGGCCAATATATTTCCGATAACCGATATTTAAAACCATGCTACACACATGTATATGCTTGCGTAGGTCATAGTAACACTATTACTATCCCATCTTCTGCTAATTTTTCACTACCCTTTTTTGTTTCTCATGATTTTTGTTTGGTTCTTAGTTGACAATAATGGAGGATTCATTGGGCCACCTGCTCAATTGTGCTGAGAAGCTCTTTACTGAGCCTGTTAATGAAAAATCTACCAGCCCACCTTCAAGTTCTAAGCAGAAAAGAAGCACAGAGCGCCGACAGAAAAGAAAGCACAAGGAAGCTCTATCAAGTGCATCAGGCCGAACAGAAGGTAATTTACAGAAATCCTAATATCAATTGTCACATATTTCTTGGAAATTGCAGACATGGGCTCGCTTGGTTTATATGTTCTGGCAATGAGGTAGATGGCATTCCCTATGCCGCTTTATCATGTTACCTCTTGCTCTTGAGTATTTCCTAGCTTAAGGAGGTTTGGAGGATTGTTTCTTAGTTGCATGAGTTTAAATACCATTTATGCAACCACAAATAATAGGTCTAGCTGCATGCAAATTGTGCCTTTTAAATTCTATATAACTGCTTGTGCTTGCTCCTTGCTGCCTGTGCATTTGCCTCAAAGTCATACACTTCTAGCTGGTCATAAACACTAAGTTCATTATTTTCTGGTGTTTTGTAACTTTTGGGTTGTGCTTGGTACCCAAACCGTTGTAATGGGAGAGGGTTTAGATAATGACGTGGATAATGAGGAAGAAGGAATATTTACAAACTATTGTGTTGTGCATTGTGCGAAGCATAATAGGCTAGCCCCAAGTACTACCCTGGTGTTGAATGTGCTCATTGATACTCATCATGCTCGTTTGTTTCTTTCTTGCCTTTGCTATGTATTTGTGAATGTCTATCTCAGTATCTGTTTATGTACTTAGGTGGTGAGGCCAAAACTGATCGTCCAGCGGCGAAAGTAATGTGGAATGTTGCAAAGATGGCTACTTCAATTCTTAAGATAATTGCTGATGCTGCAGCTGTTGGACTCGTCACCCATAACCATGTTAAGTGTTTGAATTTTGGTTCAGCTTTTGCTAGATACATTGTCTCATTCACTGGAGGCCAACAGAATGAGAGTTCAGCATTTGAGGAAGAGGATTTAAAGGACGTATTGGTATTTCTTAAGAGCTCCTTCTCATACACGTCCAAATTACTGCATTTGGTGCTAAAAAGCTCTAGTGAATCTTCAGCCCCGCCAAGAGAAGTCTTCTTTCTTGCCAATGACCTTCTAGATCTCATTGTCTCTATTGAATCATCTCTTGGCTCAAAGTATGCTTCTCATATTCTTTCTGCTGCGAAGCCATGGCTGCCTATTCTTGTACTGGCCTTAGGCTCTCAACAACTTATCAAAGCAAGAGAATATCAGGGCACATCGAGTTCAGATGATCTTTCTGTACTTCCAGTATGGCTTGTTGTCTTGGGCAAGAGTGAGCTATATGAGTTCAAAAACTGCAGTAATGAAGAGGGAAAAGAGCAGGGAGAAGAGGAGAGTGATGATGTTTCCGAACACAAGGCTCCAATATTCAAAAAGCTTACGGAGCAAGTGATTGTTTTGCTAAAGAAAGGTAATCCGAGAGTATTGGAGGCTGTTAGTGATGTTCTTTTGAGAGGTGTGTTGTTAATGATGGAAGGAGCAGATTTTGGTTTGGTGTTAGGTCTGCTGAATTTTATATGTATGAAGTTGCTAGGCAAGGAATATTCATCATGGAAAGAACTTAAACTTGTGTCAAGGTCTCTGCAAGAGATTTACTTAAGAATTGGAAGAGAGCTTGATGATGTCAATCTTAACGAGGATGGAAGGATTGCCTTAGGAAGTGCGAGGGAGATTATTGAATCGGTTCCCATGGATCCTGAATGAAGAGCTATGCAGAAAATAGTGATCTATGTCATATATGCCATGTGTACTAAAATAACTTTTGTCAGGAATCTGTACAGTTGCTCTAATTGCTACTGAAGAAAGTATATATGCGATGCATAATTTTCGTGGAGCATGCACGTTTGTGATGTTGAACGCAAAGTAGATTCACAATAGACTGGATACTTGTATCTGCAGTCATTATGTTTCAATTGGAAACATTTTTGGCATTTATTTCATATATATAAGCAAATTTTGTTGCAGAAAACAGACAAGTCATTTGAGATTTTGATGTTTATCAGTGCAAATGGCTCTATATGTGCAGGCTACTCTCTCCGGGCACATTCACTCTTTATTAAATTTTTTTTTTGAAGTTTATGGACTTATCTGCAGTAACCATCGATGAACAAAGATTAGGCTCCTCTTCATGACATTCTCAACTAAGACATTGGTTATTTTGCAAAAAGACAGCTACTGTTGCAGATGCTATTTTCTTTGTAATTGTATCTTATGTTTATAGCTGTAACTGTCAAAATAAGCCACTTATTGCAAAATCACTCGCAATCAGTTTGAATACAAGTAGATTTAACAAGAAGTGGTGTCGAATGTTCCCGAAGACGAAAGTGTGTACACGTGATTCGTGAAATACAGAGGCAAATCCTGTAAATATTCGAGTTTCACTTTGCCTTTGCCTTTTAGCTGCATACTATCAATTATATGAACTTTGGATGATAAAGACAACTAACTTCCCTCTCATGAATTGGAGGAATAAGCATGTTCAATCTTGATGGAGTGGAAAAAATGTGTAATAAAGAAGAAAAAGGCAACTAAGTATCAAGACATGCTTTATAACATAGAGTAATGAGTGACATTGTACGAAGCTCGTAATATCAAGTTATATGATATGACTCATGGCCAATATACTGTTTGTTGCAAGGTGGAGAAAAAATTGAGCTTGCTATCATCAGGGAAAACTTTGGGGCCTGGGCTATTTTTATCATCAGCCCACAAACACTCCCCAAATTCCTACTCACAAAAACCGAAACCCCCCAAAAACGCGGGCTCGACCTTTTACCCTTCCTCTTCAGTGAGGTCACTCACTCACGATCGCTTCCCCAAATACTCCGCGCCAAAATCAAAACCCTAGCAAAACCCTAGAATCCGCCATGGCCCTGATCATCGACCACACCTCCTCGTTCCGCACCCTAGACAAAGACGGGTACGGCACGAAGCGGGAACGCAACAGAGCCGATTCCCCCGTCGCCGGTCACATCGCGAACGCCACCCTCTTCTCCGCCGTGAGCTCCTCCGATGACCCCGCCACCGACAGAGTCCGGTCCTACCTCCGCCACCTCCCGGACGACGCCGCATCCCTCCTCGCCGCCGACCTCGTCACCGACACCGAGGGCCTCGGTGGGCCCCGCATCGGGTATCGGGTCTGCGTGTGCATCGACCAGCCACTCCTAAACCCTAGCTTCATGAGGGAGATGGCGATAACTGCTTCTCGCTGCCAGATTGAGGTCGCTCCTCTCACCAGTTTCCAAGGTCCCGGCGAGGTAGTATACCTCTTTTTAGTTTTTTTTTATTACCAAATTTTGTTTGAATTGCTATAGTTAGTGTGTTTATAAGTTGCTATAATTGGGTTTAAAGTTCAGTGTGCAATCTCGATTGAAGAACGATTCTGGAGTGAAATAAATCGGAGTTGTTTTTCTTGTTTTTAGGCTGTGAAGCTGGTAGATGAAGCGAACAAGTGGTTCGACAATGTGAGCGAGTGAGCATCTGCTTCCGTTCTACCCAGCCGTTGCAGCAGATACTCAGCTACTTGTTCTTAGTGCCCTCAGTTTCGATGGTTGTTGGGTTGACAAATTCTACCCGCCGAAAGCCAAGAGCAAACACTCCAAATTCTATAGACTCAACGGTGTGCCCGTCTCTGTGTCTTTCATGACGACCAATGCTCGACAGTGTATTGGCTGTTATGACGGGTTCAAAGTGCTCAGGCTTCCTTTGAAGAGAGGAAGCGATCCGAGGGTGTTTGCCGTGTACGTTTTCTTACCAGATAAACGAGAGGGTATATGGGAGTTGGAGCAGAAGTTGGGTTCGGATGTGTGTTTCTTAGATAGACACATTCCGTCGGAGATAGTAGATGTTGGTGAGTTCAGGGTTCCTTTTGGAACTGGAGGGGTGAACTTCATTAAAGGGATGGGGCTTGTTTGGCCTCCAATTAGGACTAAAGATTGGGGGCCTTATGATGGGTATGTCTTGTCAAGGCCTTGTCTCAAGCTTGATGATGTAAAGGGTTGTCGAGGAAGTGATGGTGGGAGGCAGAGGCAACCTAGAAGGCAGGTCGATGCTGTGGATTTTGTTGCTGATCACCCATTCGTGTATGTGATTCGAGAAGATGTCTGCGGGGTTGTGATGGCTGCTGCACATATGCTTAATCCATTTGCTCCATAGTGCATCCTCGTAAGTCATTCACAACTGGTATTAGTAAAAAGAATAATGATAATATTTTGCAAAATCTGTTATGGCATCTTACTGCATTTACATACATCACAAAGTATGCTCATAATATATGTTAATATATGTTTTCCTATGGTTGTTGTTTTTTTTGTCGTGGTGGTACGCTTAAATGATAATTTCTCAAACTACTTCCTCTTGGCTACTGATATAGGGCCTCTAGTTTTATGTAACCTCTTCTCTAGTAAGACTATTTCAACCACTAGCTACTGCATTTCATGACATTAGAGCTGGTAAATGCAGTTCTTACTAGATCAGTTCCAAGACTTAGTTTGGAAGTTTTAGAATCCACTTTGGTGTTTATCAATTCCCTGAATAGGCTTCTGGTGGTTTACCTTTTCATGATGTGAAGATTATCATGAGTTTAAACTTGCATTATTTTTGGTAGTAAGTACATCACCATATTGGCTTTTTAATTCAATGTTCTATTAGTATAATATTTGAGCTTCTATCTTTGAAGCCTGTGTCATATACATAGGTACATATATCACCAGCACACACATCTTTTCTTTTTCTTCTTTTTGTGTGTATATGATATTTTTTTAATTTCCTTCTCTTGTTTACCGATTCATATGCATATTTTCATATTTACACATTGCATATGCCTTGCAAATTATCTCCATTTCAAAGTATTCGATAAATATCACAGATTAAAACACAAAGCCACGTGTTACTGGGACAAACAAAAGATTGTTTTTGAGTAAATTTTGTCTGTCTTTCGGGATTTGGCACGGATGGGGCAGGGGGGGGGTTGTGG
>JBAKGM010000139.1:24960573-24971596 GCA_037177215.1 Asparagus racemosus
CTCCCCCCCCCCCCCCCCCCCCCAAAACTTCAAATTCTCTGTTGCTGTAAATTGCAACAGTTTTTAAACCATCACCTTTCCCTTGTATAATTCTGCTTTTCCTCTTTTTGCTATCCTTTCTTTCTTTAAATAATTATATGCCTTAATCAATTTATTATCTTGTATATATCTGTATGCTACGTTTGATGGCTAAAAGAACCATGACTTCATTTCAGTTATTGAGATGATGGTCATATTATCACTTATTTTAGCATGTCTGATATATGCAGTAATTCCCAGAAGGTTGAGTGATGGGCCATACACAAGTCGTGTATGATTTAAGCATGTCTATTACACAACTGGTTTTTGGGAAGTTTTCATGTATGATCTATTGTGGAGCCTCTAATATGCATTTCATGAGGGAGCATGGTGTTAGCTTGTAAAAATTAGATGTTGCCTTCACTGTATAAGATAATTGCTGATTGTTGATTATCTTTAAAGACAATTGCTAAAGATAATTGCTGATTAATGAGCATGGTGTTAGTATGTAAATTAGATGTTACTTTCACTTAAGAAGGTAGTTGCTCTATAGATAATTCTGCATATTACATGTGGTTGAAGAGAAGTTCAGGAAGAATTTTGATTGCAGGATTTGCATGATTGCCTCTGGAAGGTTTTAAATTGGGTTCAATTGGAAATTGAATGTTTTAAGGGAGAAGTTGCACTTGCTTTATCCTTAGATGCTCGCAAACTACATGTAATGATTAAGAATGTACTAGTTCATTAGAACTAAACAAAGTTTTTCCCTATAAACGTACCCCATACTTTACATGCCTCACTTTGCTGGGCTTAGATTTTGGATGTTATTAGAGCTCTTTTATGTCTAGTTTTGTTGGCTAGTTCTCTATCAAACCACTGATGGGGAATGGCGTGAGGGCATCAATCTTAACATGATCAATCTGCAGTTCTCTTTGTTTTTGAAGAATTTTAGGGGCTGTTTGGAGTGATTTAGGGCTGTTTCTGAGACAGTTTGGTGGATTGGACGCACAAGCGTTATAGGGCAGCAAGAGGACAGATTTGAGTGGTTGTTTGGTGGGTTTTGGGGTTGTTTGGTGGTCGACTAGAGAAGGGAATGGTTGCAGATTTTAATAATGAAGAGGAGTGGTTTTGATCAATAGGCCTCACACCTAAGGGCTTCAAACCTAACGGGCCTCACACCCGGGGCATCACACCCATGGCTTCACACCATTAACAATTCACATGCAAGTTTCAAATCTCTGATTTTTTTATTGACCGAGTCCGCTATCTCAATGAGGCTTACATCTTTATTTATAGAAAACAAAAGACAACTATTAAGGAAACAAGATAAAAAATCAAATCTCAAGGATCCCTAAAATCCTAACATTAATTCCTAGCTAAAGTAAAAGATTGCATTAAATATTTCTAAAACAAAAAAAAATCTAATAAAATCCTAATAAAATCTTCATCAAACCTTTATTAAATCTTCTACAGGATTCAAATATGGATGTGTCCTACATCAACCACCTCTTAGTTCCAAGGCTCGTTAATGTCTATAATAGTTAGAAAAATAATCGGTCATGAACTGCCATGTTGAACATGGCAGTTATGGCACAATTGTCCATCCACGACTATCATATGTAAATGTATAGATCGTTATTGACAGAAAACATTAAAAGATGAAGTCCATTATGCTCATTATTTATAAAAGCTTTTTTTTTAAAGATTGTTTGACTCTTTTGATTTCTTTCATTGAGAAATAATATCATCTAGACATATTCACTTGTCTGGTTTCTGGAAAATTGTGGTTTTGGAAATCCTGTCTCTACACTGGGAGTAAGTTACTTGTATTTGCAAGTATGAACCATAGGTTAATACCTTGATATTGTTTTCTTATGCAAGTGTGATCATATGCACACCTTACCTCAAATAAATGGAGCCATGTTTTGTACTTTTCTCTTAAGAAAAAAACATTTTGTGTTTCTTCTGCAAAAATAGTTCGTGGTAGTTGTGTGAAATTTAAAAAGTGTGGTAGTTTTGTAAAATTTAATGGTTATTCCTATATGCATAGGAAGGATGTTAGCGTGATTATCATCTTTAAATTTAAATTACTTGTTATGTGTTCTTTTGGTCAATGAATAGTATGCATGAAGTACATAGCATTATCTTAGTCATGCCTGAGAGATACAAAAGGCACTCTGAAAATAAAATTTCTTGCTATTGAAAACAAATACTATGTAAAGGATATAATACCACATGCAGTTTAACTAAGGGTGGGCGGTGGGCGTGTGCGGGCCAACCTGGCCCAACTCACCAGGGGTCATGACCCGACCCAGCCTTTAGTGGGCCAGGCCTAACCCGACCTACCTTTTAAGCGGGCCTCAGGTGAAGCTAGGTCAAGATCAGGCTCAGGAACAAAGAGCTAGGCCCGGCCCATTTGAGCTTGGTCTAGCTTTGATCCGGCCCATGAACCTTCCCCAATAGCGGAGCCAGAAATTCATGATAGTGGTGCCACAATATATTTATAAAGACGATGTAACTTATATTTCTCTCATATTCAATATATCATGAACTTTGTTGATTACCATTATTAATATCATTATCATCTTCATGTCGCTCGGGTCTTTATCTTTTGAGGTACTTCTCCATAATACTATTCAATGACTAAAAAATGATCAATTATATTATCCCCATAATATGCATACATACATTTAAATACATAGCCTTTTTTTTTAAAAAAATTTATTAAACAAATAAAGTTACTTTGAATTATAAATTAATATCATAAAATAAATTCCCTAAAATAAGTCATGATTCATGAGTTAAACCTCTAAGCCCAAATAACAAGAGAACAATCAATTAATATACTATATTAGAAAACAACTAGTGAAATTCAATAATTAAATAATACAATAAAGTTAAAAAAAGATGATTTTTATCTTTATAATGAAATTAGATGATGATACAAACTAAATTGCAAAGTATAGAGAGCGAGAGAGAGGGAGAGAGGGAGGGGGGAGAGAGGGAGAGAGGGAGGGAAGACCAATCTATATGCACATATCGGACCACACCCACTTGTCCTTTCTTTTTATGTATAAATGATATTCTATAGGTTGCTAACACTTGGATTTGGGTTTGGGTCATTAAGAGTTAGCCCATTAGAAGTGAATCATAGATGAGCTTATTTATATAATGAGGTTACTAATATCTCAAAGCTTTTACATGTCTAGAAAAATTTTAGCAAGAGGGTGGTGTCACTTGCTACCACCCTCATAGACATTGCTCTGCCTCTGTACTCCCCGAATTGGTCATTATCTATATAATGGAAATGCCGAAATGCATACCTGCAGCTATGGAAGAGTTATAATTAAAACTACATCGTCAGTCATTTCTTTGACTAAGTTTGGAAAATATCTGTCTTTAATGTGTCTATGAATATTCTTTTTGTTGAATTTGAATACAAAGTTATTATTGTTTGCTACCTCTCAAATATAAAGGTGAAAAGTGTTATTTTTCTCTAGTAGAGAATTCCATTTGCAGTGTGTATGGGTTCAAATCACACCTTGTGTTAATACAGTCTACTCTAAAAAAAAACCTAGAAGACAACAACAACAACAACAACAACCAAGCCTTTATCCCAAATGTTTGAGGTTGGCTACATGAATTCTATGCTTTCATTCCATTCTGTTGTGGGTCATTTCCTCCGTTAAGTTAGCTCTAATCATATCCTTCTTAATTACTTCGAACCAAGTCATGTTAAGTCTACCTCTAGATCTCCTAGCTCCATCAACTATTATCGCATCACTTCTAACCGGTGCACTAAATGGTCTCCCTTGTACAGGACCAAACCATTTTAATCTATTCTCTCTCATTTTATCCTCAATAGGAGCAACCTCTAATTTATCCTCAATAGAAGACATTACAAAAATAGAAGTTATTCATCAAAATATTGAATTTTTATTATATACGTTCATCCACATTTGCCATTTAGTCTACGGCTAAATTTCCTTTTAAAAGTTTAATATAATTGTAGTTAAAAAAAGATAAAAAGCGTGGACCGATACGCGACCCACCCTTATGTAGGCCAGGTCGGACCTGGCCCGGACCTATGTGGGTCGTGGGCCATGTTGAGTCAGCTCCCAAACCTTGGAACAAAGGCCTAGACCCGGCCCAGCCGGGTCCTTGTCAGAACTGGCCCGACAAGAAAATCGGTCATGCCGGTTCACGGGTCAGGCACAGCCTGGCCCACACCCACCCCAAATTAACCAAAATATAGGGAAACAAGCATAACAACTGAGACAAAATTTCCAGTGTACAGAGTTTGGATCATCGCTGTGGAACCTAATTCATTCTGGTTCATGCAACGGGTAAGGGGGCGTGGTATGCTCTCATTAGGAATCAGGTACGACCGTACAATGGGGGTAGGCTTATACAGTATGCCAAGGGACATGGTACGTTTTAGGTTTGGTTCTTAATGTAGGAATTAGAGGTTTTGCAAGAGTCAAATTTAAGAGATTTCCTGGTTGATATTATTAATGCTAAAAGAATCTTGAGAATCATGTTTCAATTAAGGTGTGCGTACTTTATTTGCTTAATTTCCCACTTTTTGTTGTTTATTCTTTAAAAAATAATTTGTTCTTTTTGAAAATTTTAATTGATTCAGGTTGCTAGCGTTGGTAAATCCGGTCATGTTCCACGCGAATCTGGAAGATTGAACCGAATTGCTGTTCGCTATAGCGTCCTACATTCCCGACTTCTATGGTCCAATGCTTCCACTAGATTGGCCATCCATTCTTGCATTCCTTTCATGCCATAAACGATAAACTATCATAGAGAGAGCAACACGTTTCTGAAATTTATTAAACTCCCTCTCCAAACAGTATTAACCCAAGTAATAATATGTTTCCAACTACAACTCCCCTTAAAAATTCAACCAAGCTATGATAGTAAACTAGTGTAGAATACTTGCAAGTGAAAAATCGTTGCTCATGATTTTCAGTCTATTTGATACAAAATATATAGATATTGGAAGTAGTAACACCAAAGCTGCATAATCTATCAAGGGTGAGGAGTTTTTGATGAATAACTAACCAAGCTACAAACCCCACACTGTTTGCCACCACTCCACATGATCAGCAGGATTCCTGCTCAGGCCATGATATGCAAGAGAGATAACAAATTTATCATTAGAAATTGTAATCATTATCTTTGCGCCCCCCCCCCCCCACCCAACCCTGCCAAAAAAAAAAGAAAAGATAAAGCTCTATCCCTCAACTTAAGCAAGTGTTTCCAACACCATGAATCATTACCAGAGACTTGAACATCCCATATACTTTGCCTCTTTAAATAGGTACCATGTACCCATTTAATCCACAATAGGCCCTTGTGATGTATAGCCCACAAAATTTTTAGCCCTGATCCTTGTTTTCGAGTAATTGCAGAATGTCCTGAAGACCACCATTCTTATACCCTGTACACTATGTTTCCCATGCAACCAGAGGAGTCCTTGAATCATGAGCGCCCCCCTCCCCCACCTGACCCCCAAAAAGATCTAGATAAAGAGTCAACTTCCTCTCGAACCTTTTTTGGTAAAGTATAACTGCCAGACCAGTACAACTGGACCCCAAATAGAATTCTGTTTACTAACTGGAGCCTCTCTGCCATACTTGCATAATTCCATGGACCCACCCTCGAACTCTCATATAGTTCTTCCAAACCGATTCCCTGTGCATTTGCAAACTGATTCCCTTTGGTACATGAATTGTTTCTCCAAAATTGGCATACCGCCTAAAAGTATGCAGGGTGCAAAGTCCCCTTATGTGCTCATGAGCAAGGCGCAATGCGCGCAATCGAGTGAAACGAGGCACACATGACACTCATAATAGAAAAACAAGCATGAAGGAAATACTTCTGAGTATTCTGTAGGAATTGTTTGGATTCAGAATTAGCTGAAGATGCACCTAATGCTAAGGGGAAGAAAGTTGGAGTAGGAAAAAATAATAATATTAAGGAGCTTAGTCTATAATTTATGTGTTTTGTCAAAGGTTTATAGAAATTTTAAAATGAAGCATTGAAGTATTTTGTATGCAAAATTTGAAATGCATAATTAGTTTTTTATTTTCTAGTTTTCTACTATACACTTTGAAAACGGTTAGTGCATACAAATAAATTTACAAAGTATTGCGTATCGAACTTTTGTACACTCGAAGCCAAATTTTCTAGGTGACGAATTGCGTATTCAAATTCGTACCACGACCCGCTATGTATCGCGTTAACTATGCTCCCAGCATAAGAAATATTCCTGGCTTGCCAAATCTTGATTGCTTGTTTCCCATAATTTGTTATTGTTAACAATACTATTTGATTGAAAGCATATGTATCGGTTCTTGTTTTCTGCGTAATCTTTCCCATTGATTGGTTCTGTTTATAGAGTGGTTTTATTCATGGTCTATGTAATCTGTTTTATTGATTGCTTCTATTCGTGTTCTATGTAATCTGTTTTATAGGCCGGTTATTTTCATGTTTAAGTAAATCTCTTTCTTGGATTCATTCTCATCTTGAGACTCATTAATGGAACAGTTTTTTCCCCCTGTTTGTTGTATTAGTAAGCATCATTACCTACTTGGAGCTCCTTTTTTAAGAAATGTTTCACTTGAAGTACTTCAGGGGCTGTTTGGTTACTTTCCTTCACTTTCCAAAACTTACTTTCCTTCACTTTTTGATATTTCCCTCACTTTATTGGAAGAATATTTTTTGTGTTTGTTTCGTAAAGAAACATGAGACATAATTACTTTCCATCGCTTTCCTTAGTTTGGTTCAAATTAAAAAGACAAGAAAATAGTTGATGTGTGACTTGATTTTCATTTTCTCCCATAATTAGTTTCAAAAGGCCGGAAACTTTTTCAAGGAAAATGTCTAGTTGGCGCCTCATTTTCCCTCACTTTCTTATTTTTATTTTGCAAATCAAATACTTGATTGTGAAGAAAAATAACAAAAAAAATCTCGTCAGATTTCTTTCCTTCACTTTCTGCTGATTTTGCGCCAACCAAACAGCCTGTTACACGCTACTCTTTTTTCTAATCTGCACGAATCTGTATAGAAGTCATATAAATGATTCTTTTAGGAGCGTGAATTTTTTCGCCCTTTGATTTTGGTTCATTTGCTTTAAATAGAAATTTTCATACTATTGTAAACTGCTACATAACCTGTATCCTAGATGCTGATAATATAGCTGATCCATGAGTTAACAATGGTTTGTGGCAAAATGATGCAGTGGAAATCTGAAGCCAATGCTGAACATCATGTTGCTGGAGATTGATTGGTACCGTTGTTGCTGAAGACAATCTACTTTCTTTCTGGACTGGAGGGGGAAAAAGTCTATGGTTGCTCCTTGTTCCTTTTTATTATTTGCTGTCTGCATGTCCTCTTATATTGACTATGAACTGTATGGAAATATTATGATGGCTTGGATATTGTTAAGATGATATAAGTAGTTCTTTTGCTGCACATGTCCTCTTATATTGGCATTGTAAACTTTATGGAGATGTTATGGTGATTGGATATTGTTAAGATGAGTTGCTCTTGTGCTGGTTACAGAGATGGTTAATAGCATTTCCGATACACTTGCTTTTCCCCTTTCAAATTCTACATTGGTGCAATCTGTTTGATTTTGACGCTTTGGTCCTAGTTTATTTTGATCGCTGGCTAAATCTTAATAAATGGTAGTTTATAAATCTTTGATTCTAAT
This sequence comes from Asparagus racemosus, assembly GCA_037177215.1. NCBI lineage: Eukaryota > Viridiplantae > Streptophyta > Magnoliopsida > Asparagales > Asparagaceae > Asparagus > Asparagus racemosus. Next base: position 24,968,318 of record JBAKGM010000139.1, read on the forward strand.
TTTCTATATGGCAAGTTTACCAACTGATATGTTGTTTAATGTATAAAATGGAGTAATCTTAAAACTCTACTATGTATATGCTTCTCTTTTAATTGGAGCAGAATTGTCACTTTTGTGTGTAGCTAGTTACAGTTTATGTGATTTTGGGGAAGTTGGACTAACTTTGGATTGCTTTTTGGGGTCAAGGGATGTTACCAGAGCTATTTTGGAATGTGAGTTCATTGCAGAAAACTATTTCTAAGAATACTTGGTTAAAAGATTAAACCGTTATTGGTTGTTTAATGACTTACTTATTTAACCAAGTAGTCACATTTAATATGGTAGCTATTGGTATTTGGTGACTCTCAAAATTGCGACTCTGTTTACACAAAGCTGCATAAACCTCTTGTTGTTTTTGATGTGATTAACCAACAACATCCTGCAGATACGTTCTGTACCTGAAAACTACCTCTGTTTTGTATTGGAAAGTGTGCCCCTGTATCGTGGAGTCGTAACCACAGACATCTTCTAAACTATTGTATTTATTGCTTACATCCTCTGAAACTATTGGCGTTACCCATATCACTTATATAATCAATTTAAAGAATAATCTTGTTTTTTTAGAGTTAAATGGAGAGTAAAAGGTAATATTGTCACCAAAAGAAATTACAACATCCTCTCTACACACTCTCTCTCATGCAGACAACACCAAATAACAAACAGCCTAGCACTTATAAATATTGTGATAGGGGGGGTCTTTGGTTTGCTGCAATTTACATGTATGAAGTTGTTATGCAAGGATTATGCCAGGGTTGGGCATGGGCCGGCTCGAACAGCGGGCCGCACCAGCCCAGCCAGTTTGGGTCTAAACCGGGCCTGGCCCACACCGGGTTGGGCCCAACCCGGTCCACATTGGTGGCGATTCATGGGTCGGACTGGGCTTTGATCCAGACCCGGGACCAAAGAAGCAGGCCCAGTCTACTCCCGCCCGACCCTAGTTTAATTATAAATATTTACTTTGTTTAGCAAAAAATAAATGGGCCTCAAGTTGTCAGGTATTCCTTCAAAGTCCAAATTGCGTATATCTTCGTATTTGCGATGTTTTTCTACGTTATATGTGTGTGTGTACACACACACGCACATATGTATAATTTTAAATAAAGAGTTTGAAATAGGAAAAAATAAATTAAATACAATTTTATAAATATGAATACAAACTTAATATAATTTAGAAATGAAAAAAATAGAAAATAGTCGAAAAAACTCATGGGTCGACCCATAACCCATGGGCCGTGGGCCTGGCCTGACCCGCTCCTAGGCATATTGTGGGCCGAGCTGGGTCCAGCCTCAGACGCGGATTCAGAGAAGTAGGGCCGACCCACTCTGACCTGCACATGCCCTAATTAGACTCGGCCTGGCCTTGAACCCAGCGGGCCGAGTCACAGTCCTGAACCGGCCCAACCCACACCCACCCCTAGATTATGCATCATGGAAAGAGCTTGATGACAAGTAGATTTTGCCAGTATAACGTATGTATTCAAGCTGCAATTTGCCTTGGTTTTTGTAGCTGCATGTTTGTCTTTCGAATAATTTGCAATGAAACGGATTCGTTATTCTGCAAGACAGTTGCAATTCAAATTGCAGCTGTTAATTCTCATAGTAAATATATATTTTTGTAGCCGTAGTTGGAAAACATGAATCACTTTATCGCGAAGTGATATGCAATCAATTTGAGAGAAGTTAGTTTTACAGTAAGGGGTTGTTTGGTAGGCTGCAACTAAAGGCTTTGCAATTAGAGTTGCATGCAACTGAGCTATTTTAGCTTAGTTACGACTGTTTGGTTCATTGCAACTAACCCGTTGCAGTTGCAACTAGAGTTGCAAGTTGGGCCTCACTTGCCGTATTTGAGTTGCAGCAAAATCGGCTGTAGGTCACACTTGTAAGAAAACTGAACTAAAAGGCCTTTTAAGTTGCAACTGCAGTTGCCAACGTACCCATTCCCAACATCAAAAACCCCCGACTCTCCCTCATCCCCTTTTCGTTCTCTCTGCTCATGAGAATATATTGTCAGCCTCTTCAGCAAAAAATTTCTCAATCGAATCTCATCTTTTTCACAGAGAATCAGTGTCAAATTCGTACCTTGGGTCTCCTGTGCTTGGCGTTTCAGATCGGGGCTCAAAGATTTACTTTTTTGTTGGAGAAGACTTGTCTTTGCTGAGATTCGTTCCCTAGAGCTAGGGAATCAGCAGGGTTTGGCTGGATTTGAAGTAGATGGCTATAAATTTGAGGGGAATCAAGGGTCTGAGCATCTCCTCAAAATTTCAAAGATTGTTTCTTCATCAAGGTTAGATCTTCTGTTTCTATACTTGTTTTTTGCTTTTTCTTGATTTCAATTTTTTATTGCTTTCAATTATTTCTTTTTCTCTGATTTATGGGTGAGTTGGGTATGAAGATGTAAGAAATTAGGGATTTCTCTGATATGTGGCCAAGTTGGGTATAAAGATGTAAAAATTGGGAATTTGATGGAACAATGGCAGATTCGTACCAGGTTGCGTTGTCTTCATCTTGCTGTTTGCATAATTAATTTTGAATATATAATTTCGTAAATTATATTTGTTTACTTATCTCAAATGTAAATCTTCTTCTATTTTAAATGATTTATGTCTATATATTTCGTAAATTATTGCAAGTGAAAACAGGTTGCAGGGAAGCTGCAAATACAAAGAAATAGCTGCAACTATACTTGTAAGTGCAAGTTGTAGGATTTTAAAGTTATACCAAACAGCTGCAACTCCAGTTGCAAACAACAGCCGTTGCAACTACCTTAGTTGCATGCAACTGGTAGTTGCATTGCAACTACACTTGCAAGCAACCAAACACACCCTAAGTGACATCTACGAGGAGCTTGTACAGTTGCATGAATGGTCCGCATGAATGTACGCGCTGTTATCAAATACCTAGAACAAGCAAATCTAAGAGTTTAAATACAGAAGCAAATTCTGCGGATGTCAACGTGCTATTATTCTTCGTTATTTTGCATGCTAGCTTTTTCCCCCTTTTTTGTCTCTTTCTTTGTGTAGTGTATGATTTTGATCTTTATTAGCCTCCTTGATTTCCAGGGTGAGCTAATTCTACATGGAAATATATGTAGGCTATTGTCCTTCGTACACCCTCATAGACTACAGTGTTTAACTAAAAAGCTCATCTTTTGAATGTTCGGAAATGTAGAAAAATGTAAAAAGCAAAGTTATTTATTCATCTAACCCTAATCTCTCTTAAATAGAAATTAGGAGGATATTA
>JBAKGM010000139.1:24983839-24998700 GCA_037177215.1 Asparagus racemosus
TATCATAGTTCTTTGAAAAATTCATTGCACTGATATTTGAATAGATCGAAAGATGAACGGGTGAGTAAGAAGCAAATGACTTGACAAGATTGATGACCAAGAAGTGAAGAACAATTCCACTCAAGATAGTAAAAAAGGGTAAATTGCGCTTAACACCCTAAAATTTGATATCCTGATGTTTAAATTTGCCAAAAAAGACACCAAAGTTTCACCAATTTAACTTTAATATCTCCTGTTACATCATTGTTCAGAATTTTGTTTTGGCCGTGAGTGTTCTCTGAAAGGCGTTATTTTTGCTACATTTCAATGTCAAATTTAAGTTATTTGTGTTTGAAATAGCGAATAAATGAATCAAATGTTTTAATCTCAGTGAGTGTAGGGTTAAAAGGCAAGAGAGGAAAGGGATTTGGGGGATTTCTATTCAGTGTAGGGTATAAATGTCCAAATATTATCATGTGACCATCATGTGGTGCATTTAGAACAGAATTCTGAAAAGTGATGCAAAGAAAGATATTGAAGTTGAAGTGATGAAAGTTTAGGGTATATTTTAGGCAAATTTAAATTTCAGAGCATCAAAGTTAAAAGTCAACAAGACTGTGTGTTATTAAAGTTCAACTATTAAGACTCCTGTTATTATTGCCCATATAAGAAAGTTTTTGTTTTTAACTAAAATAATCTGTTCTAACACAGAAAAAATAATAATATGTTTCTTAATTACTTGCGAGTAGGATGAGTTCTTACCTCAACTGAACTAGTTGACTTATAGCAGTTCTGAGTCAGGAAAAATACACTCAAAATTATGGCATGCCAGAATTCTACAGTTACAAAATATCCAGTAAGAAATGTGGCTTTAATGCTAGTCAAAATGCATACTATTGTACTGTTGTATTATAGCATTTTTGAGCAATATTCAGAGTTCTTGTGCCAGTTTACCTCATATCCAATTGCACATTTGACCTAAGAGAACTGAAATTATATCTTCCTATTTAGACCTATGACATTGTTGCTCAAATGTGAATCCTGATTTATCAATAACGAAAGCAATATAGCTTAATTCCCTAATTCTGTCAATTATTACCTTATAATATTTAGATTACCGATCATCACTAATGAGTTATTCAATTTTTTTTAAAAAAACTTTCCTGGAAAGGTCTCGCATTTCTTTTTCTTTGTAGGAAATAAAAATTTCTCAAGTTGTTAACGCCTAGTTGTAAGCATATTAGCACCAAAGAATTTTGACTTTCCCTTATCTTTTACTAGGGTATACATTAAAGCAAAACTAAAAAGTTTAAAAACTCAGTAGAGGCTGACACATCATCTTCCTCCTCAAAAATTTTTCACAAGTATTATATTCCTGGACATTTTTCACTATTAACTCTCAATCTCAAGAAGAATGTGTTTCATCTACTGATTAGGAATCGCCCATGCTTCCCTCCACCGAACCGGGGGGAAGACACAGCCCCTATGCTTGGGCCGCGTCGACCGAAACTCTATAGACGACTCGAAAATTGGTGTCATTCGACTCTTCAGTCGACTACCCCCATAGCGGGACTCAAACGACGAGACCAATCATTCTCTCAGCCGACTACCTCAATGAACGACGTGAATGGCGGTGTTAGCCGATCTCTTGGATGGCATACCATTCCCCACTCGACCGACTCAAGCTCTCGTCCCCAGACGACGGTTGTACGAAGTTCAGGTCCGACAATTCGTCGATATCACATTAATTGAGTGATCAGTGCCTTGATTCCCCAGTCTCACATGACAATTAAGATACCTCGAACCACTCTGGCTACAGGTATTACCAACCCCATCCCATTAATGCCGAGGGAACAACGCTGACTCCCGTGCCAATCTCCGATTGACACCTGTTAAGGCTATCCAACACAGCCACCTCTATATGTTTCCATCTAATTATCGAGGTAGCACACGTGGGAATAGGGCTGACTCACACTTTAGCTCAACCCCCAGCCAAAATGACCTGAATGCCCTCCGACTTCTGTATATAAATGGAGAACCGAATAATAGATAAGGTAAGCCATAAAAAACTGGGGAAGCTCTCTGAATAAGATCTTTTATCTTTATCTTCAATTTCCATTTTCAAAAAGGACTTATACTAACTTCATCGTCGGAGGGACCACCAGAGATCCCGACTCTACCTTTTCACAGGATCCCCTCTATAGCGGGAGAAACTACCGAGCGATGGAACCGCCAGGTATTAGAAGAGAAAGCAGACCTCACTCATCAAAGCCCTAATTTGATAAATATTATTGACTGTGTGATTTCAGACATCAACAATTACGTCGTTGTTCATGAAAGGGGATGAGATAGTCTGGTCGAGTTAGTAAGTTAACTATGAGTAATACACTAGGTCTCAGGTTCGAAATACTGAGGTCATGTGTTGGGGTGCTCCTTAGCCACGCCCGAGGGTTTGATTCCCATGATCTCGAGGATCGTGAGGAAGTTCCCTCGTCAAACCTTTTTTTTACAAAAAGGATGGGATGGAAATGGTATTTTAGAATTTTCAATATTTTGGATAAATACTGTTGGGCGCAAAGTCACGCCTACACGCCGTGGAAGTGATATCACCTGAGAGGATGTTCTAGTTATATTCCCGTTTCACGAAGGAAACAAGAATAGAAAGTAAATATTTCAACAAAGTGAGATATCCACTCTTCCTCTCAGCAATTCTAGAACTGAATCAAGGGAGAACTGAATCAAGGGAACCTACAAACTATAGCCAACACACAGTAAACAATAAAGACAAGAGTTTTACCCTGTTCGGCAAATTTGCCTACGTCCATAGGAGGAGTGAAGGGAGATTCTACTATGAAAAAATACCAACGACTTGTACAATCCACAAGCTCGTCCAAAGATAAAGCTTTGATGTTTTACGAGAGAGGTCAATTTCTTTTGGGTAAAAAATCTCTCTCTAGCCGCCGCTAAAGAAAACCCTATCTATTCTTCTTTTTTTAAGAAGAAAAGATAGGGTTTTCTTTGGCAGAGGCTAAAGAGAGATTTTACGAGAGAGGTCAATTTCTTTTGGGTAAAAAATCAAAGCTTTATCTTTAAGACGAGCTTGTGGATTGTACAAGTCGTCGGTGTTCTTCTTCATAGTAAAATCTCCCCTCACCCCTCCCGTGGACGTAGGTAGGTTTGTCGAACCGCGTAAATCTCGTGTTTTTACTGTTTACTGTGTTTTGGCTATAGTTTGTAGGTTCCCTTGATTTAGTCCTAGAACTGTTGAGAGGAAGAGTGGATATCTAACTTTGTTGAGATATTTACTTTCTATTCTTGTTTCCTTCGGGAAACGGGAATATAACCAGGACCTTCTCTCAGGTGATATCGCTTCTACGACGTGTGGGCGTGACTCTGCGCCCAACAATTGGTATCAGAGCTGCTATTCAGATTGAAAGTGGTGTAGCTTCTGGTTTGATGTGGTGCTCGGTAATTTCTGAGAGAAGCGGATTTATTAATACAAACAGAGAATAACGTCTACCAGTAAATCGGTCAATGTGGGAAAATACGAGATTAAAAAGTTCAATGGAAAGAATGATTTTTCCTATTGGAGGATGCATTTGAAAAACACATTGATTTCGCAAAAATTGTCTAAGGCTTTGGCTGGAAAAGAGAAGAAGTATAAGGATATGTCTAATGAGGATTGGGAGGAGCTAAATCTGGAAGCAGGGCCGTCGATTATCCTATGCCTTGAAAAGGATGTAGCTTTTTTAGTAGATAGAGAGGAAACGACTGCGGCGTGTGGGCGTGTCTCTGCGCCCAACAAATACAATATACAAGTCTCCTGTATTTGATACTTTGGTTTTAAAAATAAGTGAGATTTGTACTTTTGAGTGTATTGGGCATTATGGACGTAGGTGGGTTTGAAGATAAAGTAAAGTTGAAGCTTTGGGTTTATAATGGAAAAACCGCTAAAATATCATTTCAAAATTACATGTTTCCCTAATCATTTATCAATTCCATACTGACATGTTTAAGTTGATTCAAATAGTTACAATGATTGTGGGCAACCTGCTGCTTCTACAGTATTTTACTTGTTGGATATCAGTTAAACTTAGACGAAGAGCTACTATTATTATTATTATTTAAAGTAGCTCTTCGTCCAAGCTAAAACTCTACCTACAGAATCCTTCTCCTTAGGTGCTTTAGATATAGAAGGGAAGAGATTTAACATATTGTCAATCATAGAAAGTAACACCTGGACAAATGGAAAATTTTTATTTGAAGCTTGATAGCTGGGCTTGGACAAAGTTTTCATTTTCTTTCTGACTTTTAGATAAATTGTGTGGAAATAGAGCAGTACACACGTTTCATAAAGTTATTTCCATTTGGTCCCCAGGAAAACCCTGTCCTCTCCTCCTCTCGATCAAGCCCTTCCCATTTAATTGCCTAGGTGTGCATGAATTAAACATTGTTGTCAAACAATTGATGGGATCACTCTTTTGATTTATTCCACCATTGTGGTCCCGTAGACAATAAATGAGAGACTGGGGGGTAATCTCCATTCTATCAAGCCAGCATTAGTTCCTCCCACTTGTAACAAACATCCCTTTCACCCGTCCTTGTATGTCAATAAATGAGAGAGGGGGAATAGAGCAGTAGAATAATCTATCTAATGGCGTGCATTCATTTCTAAGTAGAAACTTGTTTGTGAGCTCCTCTGAAATCTCCGATACTTGCAAGACTTGCTTCTTTCTCGAGGAGATGGCCATGGTGCTGGATGCTTTAGCTGGAACCATAGTCAGTAGTTTGGCTGACGTTGTTAAGGAGGAGGTGGCAACTGTCCTGGGCGTGAAAGACGGGCTAGAGAAGCTGCAGCGGGAGATGGAAAGGATCAAGCGTTTTCTTCATGATGCCGGGAGGAAGCGCATCCAATCGGATGCAGTTGCAGGCTGGGTGGGGGAGCTCAAAGATGTTATGTACGATGCCGAGGACATAATCGACCGATGCAGGCACGAGGGTGGAGCATTGCTTGGTGGCCAACCGCCTACATCATCTGATTCATCACCACCGGTTTGCTGTGGCTTCCCTCGCTTATTCTCGTGCTTTACTACCATCCGTTCCCGCCGTGAGATTGGTGATAGGATTAAGAAACTAAACGAGAGATTGGAGGACTTATATAAGGCCATTCCAGGCCTTAACTTAGTGAATAGTGAGCCAGATGCTCGAGTCACAGCGGTTGACCGTCGGCAGACCTCACCTGTCATAGATACGTCTGATATCGTGGGGAGGGGCATTGAAGATGCCACAAACGATCTGGTAGAGAGGTTAGTTAAGAAAGATGAAAGAAAACTCCTCGTCTTTGCTGTTACCGGAATGGGCGGGATAGGAAAGACCACTCTGGCTAAAAATATCTTCAATCACCCCGGGGTGAAGTCTGAGTTCTCAACAACAGTATGGGTCTGCATATCACAAAATTTCTCAGAGACCTCTTTGCTCAAGGAGATAATAAGAGGAGCAGGAGGAGATCCTCGCGATTTGCAAACTAAATCAGAACTCGAACCTCTACTGAAAAGTGTTGTTTTAGAAAAGACTTTCATTTTGGTGCTAGATGATGTGTGGCGAGCAGATGTATGGGATGGTTTACTACGCAGTCCACTACAGAGCGGAGCTGTCGGAAGCCGAGTCCTAGTCACAACTAGAGATACGAATGTTGCTAGGCAGATGGGGGCGGTGCACATCCATCCCGTGGAACAATTGCCCCCAGAATCTGGCTGGGAACTGCTCTGCAAGAGTTTATATGTCGCTGGAGAGGAGGAGGAAATGCAGAGTCTGAGGGGTGTAGGGGCTCGAATTGTTGGAAGATGCGATGGTCTCCCTCTTGCAATTAAGAGCATTGCCGGTGTTTTAACAACAAAAGAGAGAAATCTGAGAGCATGGGAAAAAGTTCTGCGAAGGGAGGCATGGTCTATGGCCGAGCTGCCTGAGGATTTGAGGGGGGCCTTGTACTTGAGTTATGAAGATCTGCCCTCCAATTTGAAGCAATGTTTTCTTTATTGCTCTTTACTCCCCGAGGATTACCAATTTGCCCGTGCTGAGCTCGTGCGGTGCTGGGCGGCGGAAGGATTTCCAGAAAGGCAAGAGGATTCTTTCCTAGAACCAGCAGACGAATGCTTTGAAGAGCTAATTAGAAGGAATCTTATCTATAGCGAAGGATCAGATGCTTATAAAATGCACGATCTCTTGAGGTCACTTGCTCAGTTTCTGTCGAAGGATGAAAGTTTTTGTGGAGAAGCACAAGACTTAACCGGGGTGTCCACCGCAACGAAACTTCGACGTCTGACGCTTACAGACAGAGGAGGACTACCACGCATCCCTCAACCTTTGCTTTCGCAGAGGAGCTTGAGAACCTTGTCGGGTAGCTGCTACACCATTTTTCGGAACGACGTGTTCGATAGATTTCCACTTCTCCGGGTCCTGTCACTGGCGAGATCAGGGATTGAGAGTATTCCAGATGCTGTGGGAAATCTAATACACCTGAGGCTTTTGGATCTTGGAGGCACGAGGATATCCAGCTTGCCGGAGTCAATAGGGGACCTTAGAAACCTCCAGGTTCTGGATCTCTCTGTTTGTTATTCGCTCGACAGCCTTCCCAAAGGCATTACTCAACTGTGCAATTTAAGAGTCATTGAGGTGGCGGGTACTCACCTGTCCTCTGTACCGTCTGGAATGGGGAGATTAGAGCGGTTAAATCACTTCAACGGCTTTGTTGTGGGAGGGGAACAAGGCTGCGGCTTGGAAGATTTGAACTCGTTAGAGCAGCTCAGGGCGCTGGAGATACGCAACTTAAAGGAGGCGGTGGTAGCACAGAGGGGACGGCATGTGCTTGGGAATATACGCCATCTTAAGGAACTGGCACTGGCCTGCGGTCGGCATTGGAAAGACCCACCGGCTGAGCGCAGCGAAGGAGAGATCCACGGAATTCAGGATGTGTTTGAGGAGCTAGCCCCGCCACCACGCCTGGAGACATTAGATATCGATGGGTACTTTGGGCATCAGTTTCCAAGTTGGATGATGTCATCGTCGCTGGGATCTCTTCTCCCCCACCTCACAAGCCTGTCCCTTTCTAGATGCAGCGACGCCGCGCAGCTTCCTCCTCTCGGTCTGTTGCCTGAATTGAGGCATCTTACAATTTTTAACGGTGAAGCAGCTGCATCCATTGGGTCGGAAGTTTATGGGGGCGGCTCTACGCCGGCGCTCTTCCCAAAGCTTGAATCTTTCCTGCTCTCTTGGATGCCAAATTTGCAAGAGTGGTCATTTTGGGGAGGAGAGGGGGTTACTGTGTTCCCAAATCTACTGGAGCTGATTGTTCGTGACTGCCCGAGATTGAAATCGCTTCCTGAGGGCCTGAAGGCATCTCCCTTGAAGAGGCTGGTCGTAGATCGTTCTGGTCTAAGGGCAATCGACGACCTTCAGCGCCTGGGAGAGGAGCTGCGGATCGACAGCTGTCCAGGTCTGGAAAGGATCTCTCATCTTCCCGCACTGAGAGAGTTGAAGATCAAGGGGGGATGCCCTCTACTGAAACATGTGGAGAAACTGGATTCATTGGAGAGGCTATCCTTAGATGACTGGGACATGGATTTTCTCCCGGAGGGACTGCTGGGGCTGCTGCAAGAGCGACGGTTGCATCATGATGATAGTTTCACACTTGAACTGCGTTGTTGTAAGGATGCTCTTTTCAGTAAGTGCGTTACGGGAGGCGAGTACTGGCCAATCATCCAAAACATACCCAGGGTCCGAGTCCGGGCTTACAGTAGAAATCTGAGTCTAAGATACACCAAGGAACCCTATCAATACGAGACCACTTCACCGCTGATGGGAGAACGCTAACGTCTCTGAGCTGTATGTCTGGATGATGCAAGATCTTATGGAGATATTGTGATGGCTTGGATATTGTGACATGCGTAGCCCTTTCGATTTCCCTTTTAAATTCTACACAGGTGGAACCTGTTTGGCTTCGATGTTTCAATTCTAATTTATTTTAATATCTGGTTGAGCCTTAGTAATTGGTAGTTCAGTTAGGAGAGCTAGATGGATCCTAACCTCGACGAGGATAGAAGGCATTGCCTTATATAAAGTGCAAGAGAGATTCTTGAATCAGTTCCTATTTATCCTGAACGAAGAGTTATGCAGAACGCAGCGAGAGATCACATGCCTTTCTTATTGGCATCTTATGACATCCGAGCAAATGGTACTGAAGAAAGTATATATGAGCCGTATTAAATATTCAGCATGCAAGTTATATGACAACTTGCACATCCAAGGTGCAGGTTGCCTTGGTTTTCATAGCTGCACGTTTTGTTTTTTTTGAATAAATTCACAGTGAATTGGATTGGTTATTTTGCAAGACAGTTGTAATTCTACTTGGAACTGTTAATTTCGTGGAAATTGTATTATTTTTGCAGTTGTAGTTGGGAAAAAATGAGTCCCTTATTGCAAAAGGACTTGCAATCAATTTGAGAGAAGGTTATTATTACAAAAAGTAACATCGACGAGGAGCTTGTAGAGTAGCATAAAGGGTCCTAAAGAAAGTATTTGTGTTGTTATCAAATACTCGGAACAAGCAAATTGACAAGTTCAAATACAGAAAACAAGTTCTGCCGGTAAAAGGTATATAAACGTGCTGTTGTCCTTCGTCTTTTACCTGCCTATTTATTTTCCATTTGAAAAATTCACACCGAACTGAATACTAGTCTCTGTTGTCGATCATATTATAAACTTGAGATGTTGCTATTTATTATTTGTAAGCAAATTGTGTTGCAGAAGACTGAGGTATCAATTGAAAGGTTACGTTTAAATTGCCACAAAAGGAGCAAGATTTAGATTTGCCTTAACCGTCTAGAAATAAAAGTAAGGGCTCGTTACACAATTATGAAATAACACGATGCACAAACTGCAAATGTTCATCATGCAAGCTTCGAGCCACACGAAATTCACACTAAAGAAATCCACAACACTAGTTAGAGTCAAATCCCTCCAATAAAAAAAAGGCATTGTCGTATGAATTTCTTCCTATCAAACTGAAAGCTCAACACGTTTTCTAGTTTCTACATCAAACTTGTTAGTCGTGGGCATCTAAGCTTCTACAAATGGAAAATAAACAAAGGAAAATACATAAATACAACCATATTCGGTGAACAATTGCTGCGTAAGCTCTGACTGATGACAGCAGAAAAGTAAACTGAAGTAGAGAACTGAATGCTCGATATCCATCTCATAAATAACGGTTCTACTCTCCTACGTTAAATCTTCTTCAATTAGATCCAACAGGAATCATCTTCACAACAGCAGCAATAGGCATGCCAAGAAAGCCGATAAACACACTGATGAACCAGTGCAACAATGTCAATGGCGTAGTGCTTGCAAATTCACCGAGGAACTGCACAATTATTATCTGAAAGATGACAGTGCAAGAAAGAACACCCACAAACACATAATTCTGCAATATGCCTTTGAAAACATCCATCTTCTCCATGTCTCTAGAGCTAATTTCATTGAAGACCTGCATAAGCAATCTCAAAGAATCAGTTAGGCTCGGATTCAATAAGAAACTTGAAAGTTAAAATGTCGTCGCATGTGCATCACATGTAAATTTAACCCACGGCATGTTTGTCATCTTCATTTTTTACACACACTTAAACACGGATTCCTACTACTTGTTTCTCTAACAATAATAAGAAATATAACCAAACCGTTTAAACAGCCATTGGAAGAAAGCTCTGAGGCTTCAAAATTACCTGACAGAAGACAAATGTGTTGAATATAAGAGTATTCAGTGTAAGTTCAGCGCTAGGCTCCTCAAGCCCGAATATACTTTTTCCCTGTGTCTGGAGATACCACATAACTAAAAACTGATAGATTGACTGTCCAAAGATATTCCTCCACATTACATTACTTATAAAATTCCCCTTCCTCCCAACCGGTATTCTGTTCATTAAGTCATTGTTCGGTGGTTCGGTGGCCAGAGCAAGTGCCCCCAGAGTGTCCATAATCATATTGACCCAGAGAAGTTGAACAGCAGTGAGGGGGGCATTTCCTAAAGCATAAAACACAAAGAAGAAAGGAATAACTCAAGAGACAAAGGAAGTGCATCATCTAATAGTATATTGAGGAGTCAAAATATATATTCACCTGTCAGACAGGCTGAGGAAAAATTAACGATTAACGCAACAATGTTAACAGTGAGTTGGAACTGGACAAACTTTTGTATGTTGACGTATACTGAACGGCCCCATTTAGCCACAGTTACAATTGTCGAAAAATTGTCATCCAGAATTATGACATCAGCACTCTCCTTAGCCACCTACAGAATGTGGCATACAATTAAAGAAAGATATCACGGTAATGAAGAGCTAATATGAAAGGCCGTCTATCAGAAAGGCCGCCTACCAGCTGATAGAATCTTGAAAAGTAGTAAAGTTACACGAGGAAGACACTAAAGTTGTTTATCTTTTAGTTTTAAATATATTTCCATGTCTTTCTATCAAAAATTTAATTAAAAAAATCCATGTTTTATTACTAGTCTTGTAAAAAATAATTTTTAAGATTAGTATTTTGCACTTAGAAGAGAAATTTTCTAACAGTTCAGATTCATTTTCTAGAGCTATAATCCATTTTACCTTTGTAAGTTTAGAAACAATTAAAATGGGGTTTTTGTTAAATTGGAGGAGTAAACCTATTCAATCTTGATGAAAGTGGAAAAATGGATAATAAAGAAGAAAACGGCAATTTTGTATCAGGACATGCTAAAATCATATAGTAATAGCATAGCATGAAGCTAGTAATATCAAGTTATATGATGTGAATAATGGCTAAGATCCTACACTGATGCAAAGGCGGATCGAAAATTGGTCTTGGTATCAAGCATCCAGTGCTTGCAGATAGCCATAGTAAGGGAATTAGTAGTCGGGGAAAAAAAAGAACACAAAATAAATCCATTAGGAAACACTAAAGTGATCTGAAACTGTCTTTTGGAATTAGTAGGCGTTGTAAGCTCCAAAAAAAAAAAAAAAAAAAAGCACCATGCTTTACAAAAATAGTACAGATATTTAAGATTGAAAAATAAATGAAACTCAAGGCAAGAAAATCTTATGCCACATTAATCAATCTTATGATGTTCACTGCAACTAGTATTTATATTATCAACATAACAATAGGTTTATTCTCTTTTACTATCCTTAAAGCTCGATTCTCTAACATTATTTAGTGCACACAAGCAAAATTTACCTCAGTACCAGCAATGCCCATAGCAAGCCCGATATCCGCCTCATGGAGGGCTGGAGCATCATTTGTTCCATCACCAGTAACAGCAACAACTTCATCAAGGGTAGTGCGCAAGTGCTTAACCAAGGTATGCTTATCAAGTGGTGAAGATCTAGCCATTACCTAGTAAACAGGAACCAAGGTGTTGAGGAACCATTATTGTTTAGTGGTAAAATCAACAGAGTTAAAATATACAGGAGATTCATATACCTGTATTTTAGGAATTAATTCAATCAATTCTTCTAAGCTCTTGTCTCTAAACTCTGGACCTTCGATAGCAACACCTTCATCTGTAAGAATACCACATTCACGAGCAATTGCCTTTGCTGTGTTGATATTGTCACCTGTAACCATTCTCACCGTGATCCCTGCCGACCTACATATTGCAACTGACTCCTTCACCCCAGGACGGACAGGATCTTTGATACCCACAATTCCAATACATGTGTATCCTTTGACTGGTATTTGTTCCTCAGCTGAGAAGTTATTCTCAATATCCATATAAGCAAGGCATAGCGTACGAAGGGCTTCACTCGCAAAGTTTTCAATTGTATCATTGAGTTGTTTGGTTACTAAATGATCAAGGGGAACGACATTGCCAGCAGAATCAATAAATTTGTCACAAGCAGCCAGAACAATCTCTGAGGCGCCTTTACAATGTGCACGATAACCTCCTTCAGGTAGTTGGATCACCACACCCATTCTCTTCTTTGCAGAATTGAAAGGTTCCACCTTCACAAGCTTAGCATCTTGCCTTACTGCCAGAAAGTCTCCACCCATCGACAAGCCAAATTCCAACAAAGCAGTCTCTGTTGGTGTTCCCAAGATCTCGAGCTTACCATCTTGGTTGATCACAACTTCTCCTCCCGTGTTGTTGAATATCGACTGTAGAAGAGTTTTAACTGCCATATCTGGAATCTTTGAACACATTCTAGTAGCCTTATTGGAATCGCTTACTTCCTCGATATTTCCACAAACACAAGCTTTAACAACCGTCATGTGATTGGTCGTTAGGGTTCCTGTCTTGTCACTGCAAATGGTTGTAGCGGAACCCATGGTTTCACAAGCTGCAAGGTGGCGAACAAGTGCCTTATCATTCATCATTTTCTTCATGGCAAAAGCAAGGCTTAGAGTCACGGCCAAAGGCAGTCCTTCTGGAACTGCAACAACAACTATAGTAACTGCAATTGCAAAATATTCCAGCATTTCCAAAGCATCATCCCCTGACCAGCTCAAGTATTGACCCTCTTTATATTTTCTAGTGACAAGTCCCTGAGCAAGCACTGCAAAAGTCACAATCGCAAAGAAGAGACCAATTTTTCCTATGATTGTTGCAACTCCATTCAGTTTCACCTGCAATGGAGTTTCATCATCTCCTCCTTCACTAAGTGTTGCCATCAGCTTACCCCATTGTGTTCTCATGCCCACAGTTGTTACCAACATTTTACAAGACCCATCTTGGACCTTTGTTCCTGACAGAAGAAACGGGTATTCAGCATTTACTGCAACAGGCTCACTCTCTCCTGTTAGACTCGATTCATTGATCAGTAAAGAGAACCCTGAAACAAACAATCCATCTGCAGGGACTTGATCTCCAATTGCCAGATGGACAATATCCCCTGGAAGAAGATCATATATCGACATCTTCTGTCTAAACCCATTCCTGGTTACCTGAACTGATATTTTCTTCTTTTCCTTATCCAAATCCTTAAACTGCAAAGACTGGCGATAATCACTTATCGCTGTGACAAACACAACCAAGAGAATGCTCGAAACGATTCCCAACCCATCATGGGCACCTTTTGGCCACCCTTCTGTGGCAATACCAACAAGGAGAGACACAAAAGCACACACTGCCAAGATCATAAGTGTCATATCCTGTAATGCTTCCCATACAAACACCCAAAAGCTCCGAACTTTACTCTCAGTGAACTTATTTACTCCATAAATCTGTTTCCTGCATTTCAATCTGTCACCTTTAATGTCTAGACCATCAGAAACCGACGTCGAGAGCTTGGCTGCGACACCATTGACGCCACCGTGGGCCTTCAACTTCTTCACGTCGTGGCCTTCTACGATCGATCCCAGTTCATCGGCGCAGATGAGGAACCCTGCTTCCTTCACTGGTTCGGGCGGAGTGTATTCACTGCGCACTTGGATACCTGAACATACAAATTGTTGAATTAATAAATGAAAAGTAATATTATGCGTGTGTGTTTGCGAGTTGGATTATTCTCCCCTTATTTTTATGGCGGTTAGATTTTCTTGGTCGCAGGAGATTGAAAAACGTATAACAAAATCAAATTTGTTAGGGAAAAGACAGTTTCTGAAATTAACTTATTTGCTGAAGTTAGGAATTAATGACAGGTTTCATTTTTCACTCTTCCAGCAGGAAATGAAATGTACCATTAATTTGGCACTAAATCTTGGATTCATTGAAATATTAACTTTTATTTGCCAAAATCACCATTTCCTTCCCATCTTACTTTAATTTTGTCCTAAATTGCTACTAGATATTAGATCGGACTACTATAAAAATGAGAGAAAGAGATTCCTTCTCGTCTCATGAGGAGTATAATACAACACTATGTACATACATACATACGTTCACGTAAGCATGCTTGCATGATCCACATTCACACATGCACTGATGCGCGCTCACACACACATGCATGTATACCACAATCGGGAAAAAAAAGCAATGATTTTTAACATCTTGACGGCTAGTTTAAGTTATCGATTAATGTTGGATAGAAATTTCTAAATCACTTGATTATTTATCTTCTTGTATTTTGTGACCCACAGATAACTTGTTCGTCAATAGTTCAATACGGATATTCCACTTTTGTATTTTCATAGATATGTGTAAACACCTCAGTTATGTCCTATATAGAAATATAATAAACGCGTGTTGTTGTTTCTTTCCAACATGGCATGCTCTATGATGACCATCTGAACTCTAGTTAGCTTGAATGCGTGTCTCGTCAACAACACACGCAAATACCGAGAGAAAATATATACAAACCGCCATAGTAAAAAATAAATAAATAAAATTAAAAAGAGTACCATTTATGAACTGAAGAGCAGCCTTGGAAACCAGAACAGCGATCCGCAACTTCTCCTGTCAAAATCACACAATCTTATGAGTAATTTACTGCAAAAGATAGAATTTTTTCACAAATTATTCAGAAATCCCGTACATGATTGGTCCTTTTCATGATCTGTGCCTCAGACCTCTTGCTGAGGTTCGCAGTGAAGCGAAACCGGCGCTTCGGGTTCTTGACGACGGAGCAGAGGAGCCGCCATCGGCGGAGAGCCTCCTCCGACGAGTTCTTGGCCTTCACTCCCCCGAAATTCTCCTTGAGATAGCTCTCCATCACTTCACCCAACTAAGAGTAACAGCAGATCTAAAACTTACAGAACAAAAAAGAAACCCTAGCGACTGTTGAGGAATCTGACGCGACAAATGCTTGTAAATGAAAGCGGAGCTGACGCGCTTTCCACAAACCGCGACTTGACTGATTTGAAGTAATTTCTCAGATTCTGGGGGGGGGGGGGGGGGGGGGGGGGGAAAAGGTAGA
>JBAKGM010000139.1:25012589-25029483 GCA_037177215.1 Asparagus racemosus
AAAAACAAAAAACAAAAAAAAAAAAACAAAAACAAAAACAAAGACCCAACACCCCCACCCACCCACATACTGAATGGTAAAACAAGATTCATGTAGCCAACCCCAAAACTTGGGATAAAGGCTTTGATGTTGTTGTTGTCTTCTGACAGCAAATTTATTTGGCAAAGAGGGTCTCAACTTATGCCTCGAGGAAAAACATTATCAATCTACATGCTAAGAGACATGCTTGCAAGACAAGTACAGTAATGTACTATGAACCAATTGAGATGAGCAGACAACTAGTAAGAATACATATGAACAGTCTGCATACCGATTAACCTCAAAGAAAGAGGAAGTTCTGCCTTTAGTAGCTTAGAAGCAGCACTTAGAATCTCATCCTGGGAATGAATATATTTCTGCAGAGATACAGCCCTAGTTCGAACCTAAAAAATTTAGTACAAGATATAATGTATTAGCAATGTGCCACAATAGACAGAAGAAAAGCAACTTCAATAGTATGCACAGTTGCATTGGGTATGCTAGTAGTATCAAAGCTCTCTATCTGCATTTGCCTTTATAAACCCTTTTCCTAAAGAAGAAAATGGACATGTGAAATGTAGTTTTTACCATCCAAACCCTGAACACTAGTTGAGCTTCTAAGATGATAAATTCATAGAGTAGGAAGTCCACACCCAGCAACATACAGCCAAAAAGGGGGAAAAAAGAATGACAAATGAAATAAAAGCTTTAAAAACCTCAAAGGTAGCAGTCTTCAATTTCAATGTAAGTGTTCGCCCACACAGGCTTTCCCTTTGCATGTCCTTGGATAAATTTTCTGCAAGATCAGCTGCAAGAAGAAAACAAGGAAAAAAAACAGATAGTTTCACAAAAGTACAATCTTCATTGAGAAATAGATAGCACAGGAAAAACAAGGAAAGAAGATTGTGTTGTGGAGCCAAACAAAATCCAAGTGAGGAAATTGTATATGGAGAAAGGTGTCTTACATTAAATGAAATTGAACCATGGAGAGCAATCATTTCATATAGGACATTGAATTAAAGAACAGACTTTGAAAGAATTCAACAAAATAACAAGTGAAAAATAGATAGTTTCTAGTTTGACGGAGGAGGCCTTTAAATTGATCTTAATGGGCTGAGTGCAGAAGGAAGACATATAATTCAAATATAGAACGGCAGAAAATACATGGTGTGCTTGGTCATATATTCATACATAAGGTCATATAAACATCGCCTAACTCAGAAACCAAACCGGCTTTAGGGAGAAAAGAACAGCAGATACGAGCTTTCTGAGTTCACTAAACTAGGCTACTGGAATATATATTGTATTTAATACTCAAATCTCACCTTCACCTGTGATGTCAATTTTTTTCCCCTTTCACTAAGATAATGTAACTACAAAGTCAGGCTTGACTGGTCATGTTGATACGAATATAGCAACAGGAGGTGACTTCTGATCTCAGTGTTGTCAATGTGTGAGGCGCAATGTGGGGCGTAGAGTATCTTTATGCACACATGCGCAAGGTGCAACGTGATGTGCACGCCCAAGTGATGCGAGGCGAGGAGCACACAGCACACATAATTTTGCAAGATACATAGTCAAGCATGAAAGAACAAGTTTAGGAATTCACATAAAAAATATGCCAAGATAAATAACATCTTACTACCAAATCACAATATAAGGTCTCAAATTCTATGCTAACACATCCAACATAGTAGCAAAGTTCTTAATTTTTCAAATCAAATGTCAAATCAAGACTAACATCCAAGCAAAATCAAATAGTAAACGAGGATTAGTTACAATTGAAGGCTATTAAATAGGAATAATTGATTTATTTTGCTTTTTTGGGATATGTGTTATCGAGTAAAGACTCGATTGAAATGTTAATGAACAAAAATATACGAGGCTATGTACTACAAGCACCCTACGCAAAGTCAGGATGCTTGTGAGGCGCAAAAGGCATTGCTGCATCAGATGTGGGGCGCTTTGCTACCACTCATGCAAGGCGCATGAGGCCCAGTGAGGCGCGCACCTTTGAAAACACTGTTTGATCTAATTTTAACTTTCACAGTCATGTATACTTTCCATATTCTATGGAGGGATGTCTTGACAGACAGTAAACACATAGAAAGAAAGAGCAAGAGCAAGAGCAAGAGAGAGAACGTGAAGCAGATTTGTTTATGTGCTTGAATGTAGATTCATGACATATTGGTACAAGCACATTAGATTGGAGAAAATGAAGGAGTTTCATTGAGGTCTTACAAAGTTATGACCAACACACTTCACCAAAAATTTTAATGTTTCATTCTGAGAACTAAAAATGAAAAAGAAAAAAAAAGTGAGATCAATTAATCAAGGAAGAAAAGACTCGAGAAAAAAGAATATGTTCTACTTGCCTAATTTTTGGAAGAGAAATGATTCATCTCCAGTTGCAGAAAATGTTCGCTCACTACTTATACTCTTCCGCGATCTACATCGTGGAGTTTCAGTTCCACCCAAGCCAAGTCCGACAGAAAGAAAGAAATCTATAACACAAAGTAAAATGCACTTGCATTAGATGGCCATAAAGCAAAAGTGGTACAGTTCATTGATTGTGCACGTGTGTAAACAAGATCAATGGTATAAAAAAATTCCTTGTGAATCTGCAAAGAAACTCTACATACATGAGAGCGGAAAAGACCGTTCTACAAGTAAGCTCTGTATTTTGTCTAAACCAACTTCCTGTTGGTTTCTTTTTGTTTTTTGTTTGGGAAAAGAAAACAGTGAAATACCAACAAAAATGTTAGTCATAAGAATGTGCCAAAAGTCTAACATGTGACTGTATATATCATATAGGAAGAGAACTTCTTGCGTAAGAAAGCATAAATGGTAAGAAAAGAAAGCCATTAATCACTCGCATGACTACATTGTTACTGAAGCCAAACACAACCTTTATAGTAAAGTTCTGAGAAACCGGCTAACAAGAAAATGTAGTTTCTCTGAGACTAGTGGCTATCTACTGGATAATACATCCAATTGAGTTATGAGGTATGATATGGATCGTCTAAACAACAAACAATTCTTTATAAATTAAACTATCAGAAACTACCAAGAGCCTTTATTACTTTTTTGCATGCAAATATTTTCTTCAATAGAGCGCACAAGTTTCCTTAATAGACTTGAAATCTTACAGAGCGTGCAAGTGTATATTATAATTTCCACTCGTACCACGATAAATATTAGCAAATAGCAGATGGACAGGGTTCTCCTTAGATGATTTTCACTTCTATAAGACTTTGAACTCTTCTATTTGCAATTATTCCTCAAGGATTATAAAAATCAGAATAAGTTGGCTAGTAGCTCACAACTGCTCGTAAGGGTACTGAAGTGCATATTAGTTCAAAGCATTAGAGAAAAAGATTAAAATAACAATATTAGGTGAAATCATATAATCAGTAAATTGGCTATTCTTAACTTAATAACTGAATAGTTCCAGAAGATTCCTTTCATGTTAAAAATTCACATATAGTAATTGGCACCTACTACGTAGTATACGAACCAGTTGAACAAGGAGAAAACAATGCGCATAACAAAGCACCCTTTTGCAGAATGTCCTCACAAGTACTGATTCCAAGTACATCCCTAAGAACAAGTTCAGTCACCTTACCGATACCCCCAACCTGTATCCAAAATCTTGAAGATACATATTAGACTAAATAACAGCAGGATAAACTTTTTTGTAGAATTAAAATTTTATCAGATAAATATGTAGGTTAACTTAGAACTTGCTACAGAAGAAATATGAGAAAAAACAGTTAAACCATACATTAACAAAAAATAAGAAAAAGAAATATGTATGTTAACTTAGAACTTGCTACAGAAGAAATATGAGAAAAAAAACAGTTAAAACTTACATTAACAAAAAATAAAAAAAAAGAAAACTTATTATCATAAAAGACTACTGTTTAAAGATAAAAAAACAAAAGGTTGTGGTAAAATTTGAGACGGAAGACAAGCTAAAAACAACATAACATGGACTTTTACCAAGGAAGTTGGCAAATCAAAATAATAATAATAATAATAATAATAATAATAATAATAATAATAAATAAATAAAAGCAGACTCATTAAGTCTAACATTCTAGAAAAGAATCTGGATAATTACAATATGACCAATCTTGGTATATGAAACTCAACCAAACATGCAGCAATTAAGGAATATATAAAGTACTGCACAGCACTAACTTTTTAAGTAATTTCAAATAAGAAGATATGGTCCTTGACAAGAAAAGTGAAGATGAGAAGGTTCTTTTTTTCCTTTTTCTTTTTTTTTTGTTGAAAAAAGAAGGTTAACTTCTTTAATATATCTTAAAGAAACAGACTGTGAATGTGTGCTGCAAACTAATACCGTGTGACATAAAATATAGGCCACATCACGTGAGTCTAACATTAATAATTTACACAACTTATGCACTGTTAGATAGAACATAGAGTATCATGTCTCTATAACACGAAATTAATCTCTAGAAACTTCAGGAAAATATAGCACCACCTTATACCGATTAAAAGTCATGTATACCAATCTTTCTTGACATCCTTATTTTTAAGACTGGTATCCAAAGTTAATACAAGCACTTCAGGTTATTCTCAGCCAATTAGATTTCTCCACCTGGCACTACTTACTAACACTTAAGTAAATCTCTCCTTACTAATTTGGTATCCAAATAATGTGCATGTGACACACATAGTTACCTGCACTTCTACTCTACATCTCCAATAACTGCATCATACATCCAGAGTCACCAGCAAGCATATACAATATTTCTCCTAGGACTTAAAGCAGAGTTTTCACTTTTCGATCTTGACCTAAGCTCCACTTAGTAAGTCAGAAAATCATGCAGATTTGACAGGTAATTAACTTAATTCTTACACTGTATCTTCAAGAGAAATAGAGCCATTCTGTTTCTGCGTTGACTTTGAACCCTAGTCTTTTCATTACACATTGGCATCACCTAATTAATAAGTGTTCACCCTTGATTGTTCACCAATTGCATTAGAATAAACTTTAGATTTAAGCCAATGCCAAAAGATATTGTCAAGACACTTCTACCAATAAATAATTGGCGTCTCAGATACACTCGAACATGACACGCGTCTATCCAACTCCAGCACTGACAAATGTGGAGTAATATTTAACTTAAAATATGCATAAGAGGAAGGATGTTATGTTTGTTTCGATAATTATCAATCGTTTCATACATCACTGTACAAAAGTGTGCTTTCTTGTACATGGATAAAACCAAAGAATATATACATATAATTTAAATGCATATATTCTTTCTGCTTCTGTAGAATTTGGATAATCATCGTATCTGTGACAGAATACAACCCTCATGTCCGTTTCATCTATCATTGAGTATAATTTACAAGCTTGCCAACTCATTTGGTTGGGTATCAAGTCAAAAATGGTAAGCTGTGAGGTCAAGATGAGGCTACTGTTGAGATTAATTTTAGCCATTTGAACTTTGAAGTCATGTGCGCAAACTGATTGCTTCAGCAGTGCATAAGAAATAAGCAGATCCACAATTTATCCATCAAATGAAAAGAAGAAAAAGGAGAGAAGCAGCTCATATTGGCTTCTCTTTTTTAATAATCAGTTCCTTAGTTATCTATCAAAACGAAAATAAAAGTTTAAGATTTGCACTAATAGGTCAGATCAATCAGAGTTGAGAACAAAAGATGAAAAGAGAACGGAATCAAGTCATAAGTTACTATAAGAGTTCTGAAAAAAAAATAGAGAAGGAAAAAAAAGGCATGTGTTGCTTATATCTTCTCCCTGGTACGGTTGTCTCTGCAAAAGCGTCCTGTGGTTACTTGACTTCTATGAGAAATTACCAAAAAATACTATCCCTTTTTTATGGAAAATTGTAATAATCAAGTGCAATCACATCATCAAGCCTCCATTTTAATATCAAATATCAACTCCTATGATTCATAAATGATCAGCTTTGTTTACAATCTTATACTGACATACCACAATCCTTTTAGAAATATCCATGTGCACTTTTAAGATCAAGTGTTGGATACATCAACACAGATATACCCCATAATCAAGATGTTCAGAAGAGACGCTCTGCATTATCATCATCTTCTTTATCCATTTCCATCAAACCATGGGCCCGCTATGGGTGAAATTCCAAATGAAGAAATCTCCATGAAGATTTGGTACACTATTACAGATAGTTGTACCCATAATGTCAACTGGCAGAGAAAACTGTTAGCAAGAGTAGTCCTTCAAAATTCTCACGCACTTCAGGAAGAGTATAAAAAGAAGTGTACTTGATAAGACATTGTCTTCATGTCGAGACATCAAAAACCAAATGATTGCATTTCTACATCAGGGAATGTTAACATGTATATTTTCATGTATAACATGAAGATGGCCTGGGATTGTTCCTTAAGATGCCTTACAGGAACAAATGTGTCCTCAAGAAGGAAACTGTATTCTCAATGAAACTAAATATCTTGAGATGCCCTACCTGTATGAAATCTTAAGATATTTTCTTTCATCTTTGTCAGGATAGAACATTGGATAAGTGACTTGATAAAGAATCATGCAACATTAAATATCATGTGTTTTTTGTCTTAGATAAACTTCAGAATTTAAAGAGTGAGCAGAAAGATAACAGCTACAGCTATATTCAATAGAAGATAGCAGAATACCTTTCGTATTGGGAGTGATGATATAAAGGTCATGACAGCCTTCCGGTCATTTGTTAATATAAACTGCCCGTTGGGCTTGTTAATATCAGAGCAAACCTAGTTACACATGCGGAATAAAGTTCAGCCACAGGGAAAATTTTATGGGCTTTGCAAACAAAAATATGATTACATTAGCTTTTGCAATATTAACTTAAACAGATTTCAAAAGGAAAGGGAAATTCTCAATACTACAAACTTTCTCATATCTCTAAATAAAATCAGAGAAAATATTTTCCGTCACTCGTTAAATAAAGAGTTCCTAATGATTAAGAACGCAAGGACCAAGACCATATTTTTTAGGAAATCGTGCAGATGTAGGCAAATGTAGCTTGCTGCTCATAATGCACATCCTTATTACTTAAAAAAAATTTTAAAAAATCTTTCATTATAAATACACAAAATACAGTTTCCTGCACATTGTTATAGCAAATAACTGAATGTAAATCTTAGAAAACAGGTTTCAAATGGCATTGCAGCAAATACAAACAATTTGGTCAATTGCTGGTAACAAATTGACGTCCTTAGGGCTTGGAAATTTTCCAGTACTGAAAGTTAATCTAAGAAAACAGGTTCCACGTAAGGGCTTCGAAAAAAAAAAAATACACCCCACATATGTCAGAGGGCATGTCCTTAGGGCCAGCTCAGTAAACATTTGTTACAGGTGTCTTGGTAAAAAATTAATTAACAATAGAGTGTAGGCATTTCATTGCTGCTGACTACCTTGATGTTGGAAATTTGCCAGTACTTTCAGGTACAGATACTCTTACAGAAATTATACAAGAGCCATAGAATCATTTCCTGGAAGATAGCGCAAGTTCCACAATCAAGTCTACCGAGAACATTTCCAATTTTGAATCCACTCAAATTCACCCAAGACTCCAAGAATCCTTCAAACGAGAAATTAGAAACTCGGTTCAAATGTCTAAAGATGTTGCATGCATTCAAGTCATCTTGATGAATGCCAAAATCTGAATGAATATGTAAGGATCCAACATTTCAGAATTTTAGTTTCTATTATGTGCTTCAAAGCTAAGAAACAAATAATGCACTAGAGACCCTATAAAATAATGCGTATGTCTTATGTTCGTCCAATTGGTGAAACTGTTAATGTGCTTCATGTACATAAGTTATATAGAAGCTATATATTTTTTAAACATCTTGTGTGTGGTATTCTAGCCTATAGTTGCATGGAACCTGGCTCGTTTCGGTTCACCGGATGGGCATGGAAGCATGGTACGCCACTCATTACGAATCACATGCCCGGAGGGTAGGCTTATCCGATACGCTAGGGAACGTGGGACGCTTTAGGTTGGTTCTTAAATGTAAGAATCACAGGTTTTGCAAGAGTCAAATTTAAAAAATATGCTTGTTGATACCAGTAATGGTAAAAGAACCTTGAGAATCATGCTGCAATTAAGGCATGCATATTTTATTGCTTAATTTCTTATGTTTTTTGTTGTTTATTCTTTTAAAAAAGAGTTATTTTTTTTCAAAACTTTAACCGGTTTGAATTCTAATTCAGGTCGCTGGAGTTGGTGACTTGGGCCGTGTTCCACGTGAATCTAGGATGATTGAACCCAAGCCGCGGTTCTCTATAGCGTCCCATGTTGCCGACTTCTATGTTCTAGCCTACTAATCACATATTTTATATATAGTTACGTGGGTAAATGAAAGCCAGTGCCTTATCAAACTTGAACAAAAAGTTGCTGAAGTTGTTAAAATTTATCCCATCTTCACCTTTGTTTACACAGAATTATAGCATGAAAAAGCTAATGCAATTACCTTTGCAAGCATGCGGTTTGGTGCAACTCCAGCACTACATGTAAGACCAGCCTCCTTGAAAATAGCCTTTCTGAGTTCATCAGCAACCTTAGAGAAAAGAAAAATCATTAGTGATTCCGTATCCATTTTATTTAATCCAAACACAGGTAAGTATTGATAACTCTGGTCTTAGACCATTGGTAAGAAGCTAGTCAATAGATGGGATCATGGTAAAACATACTTCTTCACTGCTAACGCCTCTCTTAACACAAGTATCAGTAATATTGAGGTATGCTTCGTCCAAACTAGTTGCTATGAAGTCCGGGTCATATTTCCGGAAAACTGAGAAAATGTGAACATAAGAATTATGCAATATCCAATTAGCTCAAAGCTGAGAGATTCTTCAAGAGCAGAACAACTTACTTTTTCTTGTCAGTTCACTGTAGTAAGTATATTTCTCAAAATTTGGAGGAACAAATACCAGATCTGGGCATAATTTGCGTGCAATAAAACCAGGCATTGCAGCACGAACCCCAAATTTCCGTGCCTACATCACACAACAAGAAGCCTGTGGTGTCAGTAAAGTAACGCATTCAAACGAAATGTTCGTATATATAAACAAGTCTAAGCCCATTTTACTTGTTTCAACCCATCTTAAATAGCCATCAATAAGAAAATATTAGGACCTCATAGCTAGCAGTACATATCATAGACAAGCTTCCCA
Organism: Asparagus racemosus; assembly: GCA_037177215.1. Taxonomy (NCBI): domain Eukaryota; kingdom Viridiplantae; phylum Streptophyta; class Magnoliopsida; order Asparagales; family Asparagaceae; genus Asparagus; species Asparagus racemosus. The sequence goes on from JBAKGM010000139.1 coordinate 25,021,813, forward strand.
CTGCCAAAGCTTTACCCCTCAACGATGGATCCTCTAATGTCTCAACAGCAGCATAAAAAGCATCCATGTCAGAATGCAGCCACACTTTTGTAAGGTCACGGGAAGCTTCCAACTCTACAATCTTTTTGTCAGCAATCTGAGAGACAGCAAAAGTTAGAAATGATACATTTGCCTATGCCTGTAACAGGCTAGGATCACATGCCATAGAACTCTAAAACAGATATCATCGCAATTCAAGTCTTCCCAAGACATGCTCATACATAGATGCAAAAGCTGTTATAAGTTGAAATAAAAAAGTTTATACTGAAGAGAAGAAATAGTTACAGAATAAACATGTGTTTCTGTGAAAATGAAGGTTCATCTCCCAAAAAAAAAGTTGTCTGAGTTTAATGATTGCAACAAGAATGTAAAACAGGCAACAATGCAATTTGTGATGTAAGAACATGAACTCTGAAAGAAACATTAAAATTAACTGTATTTTCTCAGTAGTTAATTAATGCAAACAACTTCAGCAGTTACTTAAATACCACCATATAGCATAAGTAAAAGCATCAAGCATTCAAAGACAATGCTACAGAGCCATCCGACATTGTACGATGCAAGGATTTTCAGTCATCATAGTTATTTAAGATCGCACTACTCTTTCTTCTCATGCTCCAGTTCAATACTATCAGCAAGTCACCGTTAACCACCAGATATTTGCCAATATTGCCAAAGAAATTCTTGTAGAGTTAATTGAATCACGAAAACTGTTATGTTATTGAGAGCCTAGTAAAGGATTATTTAGATGTAGTTCTAAAAGAAACAGTTCACAGAGAAATGGAAGAGAACTAACATATTACAAGCATAAGTTTAAGAGAATATCTTAGAAGAAATTGTGCCATAATGGTGTCCGGGAGTAGAAAAGAATGGTGGGTCCACCTAACAAAGTATGGGAAGATGCTATTACTGGTCAACTAGGAGGATAAGCTGATCAGAGATATGGATATGAAGGTTTGGTGAGTAAAACTCATAGACCATATCCATCAAAATTGAACTTGGACATGGATCGGATAAAATGAAAAATATATATACAAAGCAGGCATAAGAAAAATGGATAAGGTAGAAAAATATACAGGCCATGTAATTCAAGAGCTATATAAAAAAAAAATTTCTCAAGTCGAGTTCGTAGATATATTGGACATATCTTAAAGAACTGAGCTTAGATTTATGGATCACCAAAATTGACAACAAATACACTAATCTAAGGTCCAAATAGTGTCAAATGTCTGATCAATACATATATCCAGATATCCAGATGTGCCTGTAGATATTTTATCTATAGCCATATTTTTTTAATGTATTCTAAAAAATAAGAAGGATATCTACATTCGTATCCATATCTCACTGAATATAGATAATTAATATTCACAGACACATACTAATAGGATACAGATGAGGATACATCCGCAGATGACCATATCCACCCTTACTCTTGGTATTCAATACTGTGGTTGAGGGATAGGAAGCCCTCTTGTAAGGGGAACTTGTTTTCACCACCATATACTTGGGAAACACTTCTCAAGGGAATGCAGAAAAAATGCGGACTCTTGTTCAACTAATTTCCTACTAAGTATGGGAACAAGCTAAAGGAATAAAGAATTCAATTAACAGTTCATATTCAAGCAAATCCCATGTGTGATTACCTCTTGAAAATGGGCGATGTCCTTATCTGTAAGCTTTTCCCGTTGAGCTCGCAAATTCTCAACTTTTTGCTGTATGAACGCCTCTTTACGTTTCTCGCTCTCGAAATACTTGGATCCTTTGCTCATCTCATACACGACCCTTTGCACTCTCTCTTTATCAACTCCATCCATCCCTAAAACAAATCCACAAGAAATTCCATCTTTGATCAATTTATTTGCCGAATCAAGCCCTAATTACCGAAAATTCTAGCGAAAGAGGGAAAAGTGCAGAGAAAAAAAAACCCTAATTTGATAAAGTTACCTGCTTTGGCGTTGGTGTAGACGGTGTGATAAGATTGCCATGGCCGATCGCCATCTGAGGTCGATGCCATGAATGATCTGTCGATCTTTGACGATGGCGGCGACAGCGGCGGAGAGAATAAGAGGGGGAAAGGGTGAGAAAGAGCGCGAAAATTACAGAAATACCAAAATAGTTTTATAACTGCGATGGTTTGGAATTCTCGAGTCAACTTTCCCAGCATTATGCTAAGGGCAAGTTTGGTTGGGTTGTTTTTGGTTGTTTTTGCTAGAAAGCTACTGTAGTTGTTAGGCTGCGCGTCTACTCTGTTTAATTGTGCAAATAGAAGACTCATGTCGCAGTAAAAAAAAATCCAACTGATAACCTCTAACTAATTCTCATCAAATACACTGCTTTGGATGGATTTTACTATAGCTGCCAGGTCCAATTGGACAACTGGCTTCCTAGCTGCAGGCTTACAACAGCTTTCACGTGATTTACATAAAAAAGAACCAAACATGCCCTAAAGAGCTTCCATGCTCTGACTTGTCAGAGTGCAAAATAGAACTCCCAAGATCTTTACATTTTATCAATTTATGAGTTTAGTTTTTTTTTTTTTTAGATTCTAATCTAATCTAATATTGTTATATCATACAAATGGCTAAGTGTTAATCCCTAATGAGAAGTCGACACGTGTCCCACCTCAATGCTTAATCAGCCATATTTCGGAGAGGGACGACTTGAGCAGATTCGGCACTCGACCCTTGCAAGACGACAACTTTCGAGGCCAACTAAAAAGGCAGTACTTGTCGACCCACTCGTAGAGATCAGAAAGAGAAGCGTCCTCATTCAGCTTACCATTCAAGTCGACCCCACTCCCCTTCAGCACTCGACCCTTTAAGGCCAATAACCTTTAAGGCTGACTAAAGAGGCAGTACATGTCGACCTCCAGTGGACGAGTCGGAAGGTGTTGTATCCTCGGGCTCCCCGCCGATAGTCGATTGCCATCACATTAAATGCATGATCAGATTCATCATTTCTCCAGCCCTGAAAGTCTTTATGACTCATCAGACCTCGTCATCACTATGCACACTCCGTCACCCTCACATTAAACGCTGGGGTGACTCACCCCCTTTATCAAATCACTCCAGGAAAGCATAGACTATCAAACTCTTTGTCCATCAATTTGTTCTCTAGTTGATTATCCTAACATGATTATTTTAAGCGCAAAGAGAGCAATTGAAAAACACAAAAGAAAATTAAACTAGTTTCATCTAATCCTAGATTTTCTACAAGAATTAGCTACTCACATTGCAAAATAAAAGCAAAGAAAGAAAATCTATACTAGAAAGCACTAAAGAGAAGAAAGTAAACCTAAATTATAAAGCAAATAAAGAAAGAAAGAAAATTTACTCTATAAAGCATTAAAAGAAAGAAAAATAAAATTTGCACTACAATGCAATAAAAGAGAAAGAAAATAAATCTACACTACAAACATGAAATAAATCTACACTACGAAGTAATAAATCTAATCTATCAAACATGAAATAAAAAGAAGAAATAAAGTCCCGAATCATGTAATTCTAAAATAAGAAAATAAAAGGAGGAAATGAAGACTTACATTGCAAGGGGTTGGCCCCTTGAGAAGCAGATCTTTATTACCAAAGGAAAAGAAGAAAGAAAATGATAAAAGAGGAATTTTTTTATTTATTATAAATAAAAAGCTTACAATTTGAAAAGTCTTCTCAATTAAGAGTAACCATTCTTTTCAAAATAGAGTTTACAAAATTTACCTCCCGGTAATCCTCACTATCTATCCCTATTTATTGATTACACAAACTAATATTAGCCCTTAGATCAAACTTAACCCCCAACTTACACAATTTTAGGCTTTAATCTGTAACTATTAATTGGGAATCGATACATGTATCGATACTGGTATACCACTATCGACACAGGTATCGATACAGTTATCGATACTTCTTTGGTACATTTTTTTGTTGAAATTCTTGAGTTCTTTTGTGTTAGGCTTTTATGTGCTTCTTTTGGGCTTTAATCTGAGTTCTTTTGATAATCTTCATTTGAGCTCTTATATATTAAATTCTTTATTTCTTGTAAAAACCACGATATTAGCTAGTATATTTATTCAATAAAATAAATAATGAGGGTATAAAAACGTAGTAAAATGTGATGATCATTATGAAAATTAGACAAGTTGCAGCTAACTAGCTTGCTTATAGGTATTTGTTGAGAATCAACGACAATCCAACATGACCTGTTAACTCATTTAAAGAGATCTTTTTGCAGAAGTTAGGTGCAGATGTTCACGAGGACCTATAGAGCAAGAAAGAAGGCTAAAAAATCATTGATGGGAGCTACAAAGGGTTTATCTTTCCTTTAAAAAATTCATTTTGACGGAGTTCGATAATTTGGGCAACCAAAGAAACATCAATCCTAGTTTTTCTTCGTCCAAGTAGTTTCCTTTGATGAAATTGCTCCACAATATCAGGCCCGTATCTCCTTTTCCTCAGCTCCACCGTAACACCGGAGGTAGACTTCATGAATGCCTACATTAGATTAGGAAAGAACAAGAGCGTTTTTGGGAAATTAGGGTTTTGCAATGAATTGGGAGATAAGAATAGAGAATTTGGGGTTTAGGGTTCAAAATAGGATGAGAAATATAACTTAGAGAGGGTTGGTACAAACAGTAAATAATACGATAAATGGGGTTAAATGTTATTCAAGAAATGCATGTGACAATCACACGCAGGGGCGGAGCCAGGGGGCTGAGGGTGCCTTGGGCCCCCTGACTTTTTGCGAAAAATATGAACCGGCAGTAGTCCCAAGTTTCAACTATTTAAAAAGTTAGATAGGGACTTAGGATGTAAATGGGTCAATTTGAACCCAAAGCATAAACCCAAGGCCATTTATAACTTATTCGCTATTCCAAGCCCAATTAATTAATAATTATGTTCCCTTATCCAAACCCAAACAATAGCCTCTAATTGATCTCATCTACGCTCGCGCTCCGCTCCCACTCCAACTCTAAAATTGACCGCGATTTGCGATCGCAATGGCCAATGAGTGTCACAATCGCTGATAGCCTCCGAGAACTCCCCTCCCAGCTCTTGCTTGGTGTTTAATTCTCTGTTTCATATATACTGCTGAATTGAAATTTAGTGACAAACTTGGTCACTGATCTAAGATCTTTATTAAATTTTCTTTATTTGGTTCTAATCTGGTACCATCTGCAAAATTATAGAAGTTAGGTACTTATTTCTTAATTGCATCTAATGATGACTGAAATTGAAAAGTTAACTCTTTTGAACTAATTTGGTCTGATATGAAGACTGAGGATCCTATTCTTTCAATGATTTCTCTGTAGATTCTAGGGAGGTGATCTTGCATGTTGTTTTGTGGTTATGGCCAAACCAAATACAATTGATGCATTATTGAAGAGAAAATCTCTTCAGCTACATGTTTCTTTTTTTTCTTTTTTAGTATTTTACATATTTTATCATGGTTCATTCGTGGATGTATGGAAACATTTTACGTATTTGGGAAGATAGTTTTTTTTAGTGATGTTTTCTCACTACATAATGAAAATTTTATGATATTTTAATACTATTCAGCGAAAAAAAACTACATCGCTACACTTCTCCTTCGATCCCGCTCTCCACAAAATGCTTCTCTTCCTCAAAAAACTCCCCAATCCCCATCACAAACCCTAGCTCGCTTCAAATGTCGAGCGACGCCGATCCCGCCTCCTCCCGCCGCCCGCCGGCGCTCGCCTCCGCCAGGATCCGGCCGAGTCCCGACCCTCTGCTGATCGTCTGCAGGTGCTTCAGCTTCCTCACCGCCGTCGTCGCCGTCCTCTGCGTCTCCGTCAACGTTCTCTCCGCCGTGAGATCCTTCAAGAACGGCGCCGATGTAAGAAGGATCACGTGCCAATAGAACCCTAGCTCCTTCCTCCTCTTCAATAAGAATGGGGGGCCTAATTTAAATTATTTGAATGGCTAATTTCAAAATATTAAAGATTTAAGGGACTAGCACTACAAAAGCCTTTTCTTTCTTCAGATCTTTGGTGGAATATTTCGGTGCTATGCGGTTCTGCTTGCGCTGTTCGTGGCGGTTGCCGAGACCGAATGGAGCTTTATTATGAAGTTCTGGAGGGTAATTTTTTATTTTTTTTTTTGTATATTATATTGTTAATTTTTCTTAAACTTACTGTATTCGTTTCAATATGTGCTAGGTTTTGGAGTACTGGGCTGGTAGGGGAACGCTACAAATATTGTAGGTGATATATACTTTTTTTTTAATGTTGAGATTTTAAGTTTTTTTTTTTTTTTCAAGATTGAGTGAATTAACTTTTGGATTGCAGTGTTGCTGTGATGACCAGAGCGTTCCCTGACATCGAGGGAGAGCGAGAAGAGCTGGTGCTGCTTCAGAAGATTGCAAGTTATCTGCTTCTTGCATGTGGTTTGACCTATGTCATCTCGGTAATAATGCACTGAAATTTCCTATGTTATATTTATGATTAACTTGGTCCTGGTGTATGTCTGTTATTGGACCTGAGCAGTGTATTGTAATTTGGAATCTCATTGTCTCGAGGCATGTTTTTGATGTTTAAGTTTGCAGTAATATCTTATGTTGATCAAGGTGTCAACATTTCGGAGCAAGGAATACACTGGGTTTGTTTTCCTTGTCCGTGTACACTAGCCGTGTCTACTAGTGGTGAGATTAGGCCATGAGATTATAGTTAATGGGGGGGGGGGGGGCAAAGAGGACTTGGTCAGAAACAACTATGAACGATATGATAATAGTTAACTCAATAGAGGAGATGACTTTTTACAGAACTGAACATAAGATAATGATTCATGTGGCTGACCCTGAAATTTTGGGGTAAAGACTATGTTATTGTTGTTTACACTTTCCGCGAGGGAACTTACTAGCCATACTGAAGATGAAGCTCAATGGTGCATGTTTGTTGATGGTATTGTATTACATGATGAGTTTGGAGAAGAATAATTCCCAAAGCAGGGAAAAAATATGGAGAGAATTTTTTAGAATATAAACAAAATGTAACTTTGGGTAGAAGAATGAGCGGGTGATGCATATTACTGTCCAAAATTTAACTTGAAATATTGGGGTGACTATTTTTCTTTACTTCACCTAATGCAATCCTTCACTATGATAGTGAGATCTAGAATATGATTTGTACACTCAAAACAAGATGAATAAAGCAGGGACATGCTTTAGGATTATTGTATGACCATTTATTGAAGGTGAAGTCACATGATGCGGTTATAAGATGTACAAAATCTGCAGTGGATTAAAATGTCGGCCAATTAATAAGGATCATGTGTAGAAATGGCAAATGCTAAGATATAAAGATTAAGTGCAGTGGCGGATCCACAAAATTTTTCTTCGAGGGGCAGATAATAAGTATCTATTTACCTAAAAATAAAAAATATAATGCTATAAAACTATAGTATATTGTAGGAATGCACTTGGGATCTTTTCTGTTTTTATTTTTATTAGTTTTTTGGGTTTCTAGTGTTGTAATTTTGGACTTTTAGTCTTTGGGCCCATTTGACTTGATTGTTGGGAATTTAAATGGGCTTTTACTATCCAATGTGCTAGTTCAATTTGCCACTTATTAGTGTTTTACGATAGGTTGGGGGAGCTTTTTTTTTTTTTTTTGAGGAG
>JBAKGM010000139.1:25029493-25056267 GCA_037177215.1 Asparagus racemosus
CAATACTGTAACCTTTACAAGGTTTACGTGCAATTTATAAAATTGGAGGGGTGCAACTGCAGCCTTAAACATGCATACGCATCCGCCACTGAATGAGTGCATCCATGATAAACTAGAATTCAGAATCAGTAGTTTTCTGTAGTAATTAATTGGACTAAATTCATGGAAAAACTTATAGCCTTTAAATAATTATATATGTTAGTAACGTATACGAACCTGATTCAAAAGAAAAAAAAGGTAACGTATATGAACCAAACTACAAAAGCTCTGGTTTAAAGGCGTTATTGTTATTCTTATATTAATAAAAGATATGCGTGTAGATGCATATTAGTAAATATATAGATATAGATATTTATATTACACACATGTATGTACATACTTGCATATACATGCGTACATATATACACAAGCATACACACACATAGTATATTAATAAAGGTCTTGTTTGGCAACCTCTGAAAATTGGGCCATGTTTAAACCTGATCTTTGGTAAAACTGGACCAACCTAGGCCAAAAAACCCTCACGATACTGGTTTTTTTATCCAACCCCCCCCCCCCCCTCCTTCCCAACAATGGATTAAAGAAGCAGCAGTTCTTCCCAAAACTGGGTCAGGGTCAGCCCTAGTTCAGTTTTGAGAGGATTGCCAAACACACCCTCGGACATGAAAAATGAATCGGATTATTCCATTCAGTTCTGCTTCCGTTCTTAGTTTTGTTCATTTTTTGTTTCAAAAATTGGAACAATGCTGACTAAGTACTCCCCACTTTAGAGATACCTTCCAGTGAAATAAAATGACAGAACCAGCATTGCCAAATTCCCGGTACAAATATGAGAATGTGGTACACTGCTTTTGGTGATACATGATATGAAGATGGTAGACTTAACTGGATCCATATTTGGGATCATAGTCCATTTAGACAACTACTAGGTTCTTGATTATTATGCATGTACAATTATGTGCATGTATATGGACAAGAAATTTACATATACATTTGAAGATACGTAAAATCAAGTATTATAATAATAGAATTTAACATCTTTCAGAAAATACAAAACAAACTACTATCGTTAAAAGACATGATACAGTACAACTCTAATGGCTTTAATCCTTCAACTTTAAACCCATACTGTTTCCAAAAATCACAGATAACTCTGAAGAAAAGGCTAAATACAAGCCCTAAATACATTGCTCTTCAATCAATTAAATGTCAATTCAATGATGCACTGTGAATCAGGGTGCATGAATTAGACCTCTAGTTCAAGAGGGGTTAGAATGAATTATGTAAAAGATAGAATATCCATTTTGTTTTATCTAGTGCAATAAAAACCAACAAAAATACTTGTTGGTAGGACAGGGCTTTAGTTAAAATGTGGTGAAGGTGATTGGAGGCCAGCGAAAGTGACCATGAATGATGTCAAGTTCAAAAGGGTACATAAGATGTCAGTTTAACCAAGGCACATTCATGTATTGACCCAAAATATTTGATAATAAAGGCTTTGTTGTTGTTGTCTTTCATTGTTTTTCAAGTAGCTTGACTAACCCTTCACCCATTTTGGTTTGAAGAAAAAATCGGCATGCTAGTTAATCTCATCTTAGTTGTTTCGGGATCTCTATTAGTTGTTATTTAATATCATGTATTCTTTTTGAGAATTTCCATGTTTGTTCTTTCCATTTATTTTCAATATCTTTGTTTCTCTCATTTCTAGTGACGGTCCTCATTTATCATGATATTGTGGCCTGTATATGTCAACTGAGACTCAGTTGTTACTCAGAAAATTATCAGTGTTACTTTAGCATATGAGATATATGGTCATCAAAAGTCAAAAAAATATTGGTCACCATTAACAGAATTGAAATGCCTAAGCAGCTGGCTTGACTTCTTGTTGACTACTCTACTGGTAGCCATGCTATTCACTTTGTTTCTTTTTCACCTGGTTTCAAAATAATTTTGAATTATTTAAATGCTGTAGACATTTCTTTATGGCTTCCAATGTATATACAGGGTGTATTGTGCATTGGCTTCCTGAAGCGTGCACGCCAGCATAAGGAAATCACAAGAGATCAAGCAGCTAAGGATTTAGAGGTAGGCTGTATCACTTTACAAGCTAATATTTCTTATTAATTATTGTGATATCTGATCTTCTGAGTTACATGGGATTTTTTTTTATGTTAACATTTGTGCATTTTTCACCGATGACTGATGGTTTACCTGACCTGAGAATTGTATTTTAATTATTTCCTCTCACCTTATACCATATACCCTGACATGTTCTGCTTCATGATTGGGTAGAAGCTTTTCTCTAAAACACATGTCAGTAGCCAGCTCTCAATGTTTCAGCCTTCCATCAAAAGCAAACAGAAAATCAGTAACGTCAATATGCGATATATTTATCCAGATTACATGTCCCGTAAAGCATCGTACTTTTGTCTATCTTCTGCTGTCATGTTTACCCCCATCCCCACTCACCCAAAAAAGAACAAAGAAAAACACACGCATCCGCACACAAACCACCATCACCCCAACTTCAATGAAATCCAAAAAACAAAGACAAAATGAAAAAAAATTGAAACAACAAAACATGATTCTTTTTCTTGCCAAATCATCAGAAAGGTAATATGAATAATCTTTAACAGTTTTTTCGGGTCAATTTCAGGAACTCGAAAGGCGCAGGGAAGAACTTGAAGCAATGCTAATTGCAGAAAGAGTTTGAAAAGCGCATGCAACTTTATATTACCCCGGTGTCCAATCTACAAAACAAACGGGGGGATTATCTACCTGTGATCTGCAGCTTTAGTTAATTTGCCTCTTCCATTGAGCTACAAGAGGTATAGTTTAGGCCTTGTTTCATGTATAATATGTACATATATTGCTGAAAAGCAAAATACACTTGTTTGAGATTTTAGATCAACTCTCTGGAAGCAATAGAATTTCATCGGCTATTCAGAGAAGAAAATTTTGAGGCAGTAACGGAACTGTCATTTCTCAAAGCATTTTGATAATTTCCAGTGAATGGTATATGGGTGAATGCTAACGCCTTACATGTGCCACCTCGTTTTATACATCCTTAATGAGATGACTAATTGCATACATACTTGCAAGCTTTGCCAACATGACCACGTGTCCCAGGAATCGAGATGACTAATTCAGCGGTAGATTCAGCATGTCATGAAATTTTGGGTTTGCCTGCATAACTTCTCATCTAGCTTGACTCTGCATAAATTCTCGTCTAAATTCTCCTCTCGCGTGACTCTGAGACGAGTAAAATTATTGTCTGGCGTCAGAAAACATCGCCACACCAACATAACAATAGTCCTCCGCTTAGACAAGGGTAAAATTATTGTCTGGCGTCAGAAAACATCGCCACTCCCACATAACAAGAGTCCACATCGAAAATGCAACCGTGTAGGAAAATAAACGCAGTACCCTTTTGCAAAGATAAAAGTATTTTGGTGCTAATGGGGCCTCAGCAAAGAAACATGGAACGCTCAGGCCCTCAGCAAAGAAACATGAAACACTTAAAAACAATACCGTCGTACCATTTCGAATGGCAACGTCATGCGCTTTGCAATTTTCAACAACCTTCTTTCATACGTTCAAAAGACCAAAAGAAACAAAACTGCGTACAAGCGAAGTAAGTAAAAGCAGTACTACAATACAACACGATAAAGAAAAAAGGCTTCTACTATAATGAATTGCAACAGCTACAACATATAATTTCTAATAGAAATCGAACCCTGAAACAGAGAACTTCAACCCTTCATGAAGCTCAACTTACAAACAAGCGTACAACAATGTCAATATACAAAAAGCTCCTGTTATCCCCTCATCCCTAAGTAATTCAGGCAAAAACATCTACAACAGTCTTCCAAGTATCGTGTATTATCATGGTTATGCTATTTAGGCTTCAAATAGCCAAGACACACGTATGAGCGGTTGGACTATTGATAGAAAAACAACATAATCTACAACTCAGCCCCCAAATGAAACCAGAACGGTTCGTTGTATGTACTGCTTTTCTGTTGGCGTTGCTATGCTACAAGTCTCTTGCCAATGTCAGAAAAGATTCAGAACTTCCTTTCCGGTAGGCTTGGGTAGTGCATATGGCTGATGATTTCCGATAGCTGAAGGCATCCCATTTGAAATGTGTGACGAGCCAGACGGAATAAGCATCGAATGATTTGCATGAGAAAATAAGGTGGGAACCTCAGGCATTGACTGAGGGGAGACTCGTGATGATGCAGATTCAGAAGTTTCTGGAGGGGAGTGGATGGCCTCACTGATAACATAATACGACTAAGGATCAGCTTCAATCACGGAATTTTATTCTCGGTAATGTTTAGCATGACAATATCCCTAACAACTTACCCGTTCGGTAAATGTTTCCCTTTCAGACTTGTTTCACTTTTCGCTTTTGTCCGGTCCCCTGGGCTATACTTGTCCTGTAATGAGTTATGTAAGATATAGTTCTTCAAAGCATTTGTGAGAAAAAGGTGAAAGGAGAGAGAGAAAAGAGACGATACTTTAATGATTTTGATCCCTGCAAAAGCCTGAATAGAACCATGAACCCTGTGGTGATGTGAATTTCGTATGAAAGGGTGATCAAGCAACTTCAGTGCTGTTGGCCTCTCTGCTGGATTCCTACGAAAGCATCGTCTCAGAAAATCCTTGCCCTCAGAGGACAATGTATCCGGTATGGTGGGATCTTTATGCAGGACTTTAAACATGGCTGCAGCCTGTAGTCATTAAGAATAGCATAATATCAGATTAGCTTGCTTTAGTGATAACAGCACAGGTGTGAACCAAAAAAAGAGGAATAAAAATCCTAGTTATCAAAAGAAGAAAAGGAGAATGAAAAATCTCTAGGAAGTTAGAAATTCAATTTTCTTGCTCATATAAAAACTGCTTAGATTTGCTATGAAACAGAAACTTGATTTGCCAATGTCAAGCAGATTTCTTTAGTCAAATGCACAGCCTTCCCTGAATTTAGCAAACTAAAATTACTTGTTTTCAGTTTTTACTCAAGTAAAGGCCACCCAGATGAAACATTATTTTATTCTAATGCGTAAATCATACGAGTCGGATGCCAATAGAACCATGGTTTATTATAGCCTTCGAAAGTATAAGATTTCAGAAGAAAAAACCACAATGCTATTTGATCCTCCCAGAAATTTGAAATTCATTATGACTTTTGTGAGCATTCATAATAAAAGAATACAAGTTTCTTCCATACAAGAAGATAACAGATGGCCTTCCGGAGAAAGTACTGAATCCAAAAGGAAAGGATACACAATTATCTGTCCATTTAGGGAGAGGGCAGGAAAAGCAACTGCCTTACAAGTGTTCAAGGTACAAAAGCAGCAGAACAACAGATATCAGCAAAAAGAAGGAAGCTTTTTTTTTTTAAAGGTAAAGAGAAGAAAGCGCAAGAGAGTATCACACCTCAGGATCAAGGACAACTTCATGAGTAGTTAGGGATAAATTTAGAGTCCAGTGTTCTCGAAGCGCAAGACGCAATGCGGGGTGGAAATGCCCTTTATGCACACATGTGCAAGGCGCAATGTGAAGTGCGCGCCCGAGTGAAGCGAGGCGCACACCGTACACTGTTATAAATAGCGGTAAATAGCGCCGCAATAGCGGCACTCATAGCATTGGCGGTCCCCTCCCCGCTACGCTATCGCCCAATAGCAGTGACATATTGCAGAATATGCACTTTCCGCTCGTAAAAACGGCAAATAGCACGCCATAGCGGTGAATAGCGGGTGATTGCGGGCAAAATCCGTTTTTTGATCACTATTTAAAAGTGGTTTGAGGTTACCACTATTTAAAAGTGGTTTGAGGTTTACTTTTTTAAAATTAAACCCGACCCACAACCACTGCATCCCATCGCCTCCCGCGATTTCTGGCATATTCCCGTCGCCTCCTATAGCCTCCGGCATCTCCCTCAGCACTTCCTCTCACCTCCTCTCGCCGTGAGCTCCTCCTACTGCAGTCCTCTGACCGCTCAGCTCATCTTCTCGAAAATGACGACTCTTCAACTCCTCTAGTCGTCTTCGGTATTATGTGACGGCAATGTTTTAAAAAACCTCCGCCTAACCCGTCTAGGCTTACACCTAGACCTAGATGGTACTTTGGTTGCCTATCTAGCGCCTAGATAGTACCTAGGTTGCCCACCTAGCTTTTGGGAGTGTCTAAGGGAGTGTGGTCTGCCTATATGGACTACATCTTTAGACATTGATCATGATTTTCTCCATTGCAGCCACCATGTCCTCCAACCTCCTCTATAATCTAACTATAAACACCTCCTCTACCTCTCCCGACCTTAAACAAAACATCCTCCACCACTTCAGAAAGCTGCTTAGTCAATCCAACGCGTAAGCTTTATTTAACGTTGACATTTACTATCAATAATTGTAATTAAAAACTAAAAAAAAGAAAACGCCTTGACCCGGCCTAGGCTTCCGCCTAGACGCCTAGGCTCTAGGTGTCGGGTCCAACGCCTAGGCCGCCTAACGCTTTCTGTAACATTGTGTGACGGTTACATGTTTATTTTATGTTTAGGATCTCTTTAAAACATCAAATATGCACTTTTGGATTTTCTAGATTTTTCTTTAATTTTTCTTTTATTTTTGAATATTTATACATATCAAAATTAGACCGCTATTTAATTTTACGCTTTTTAGGGCTACTTTGCCACAATAATCCCAAATAATCTTAGCGATGCCTCACCACTATGCGACGCTTTCCACTATCGATAACCTTGTGCACACATAATTCTTCAAGATAGATAATCAAGCATGAAAGAATGTGTTTATGAATTTACACATAAAAAATATGTCAAAATAAATAATATCTACTACCAAATAAGAAAATGTCTTAATTCATAATGTTAACACATCCAACATAGTAGAGAAGTTCATAATTTTCCAAATTAAAAGTCAAATCAAGACCATATTATTGAAACAAAATCAAAGACTGCAGATTCTATCAGAACACCGCCATAGAATAGGGTGATCCATACCATTCGTGGGTGGTTAGGGGTCAGTTTGAGAATATTACCCCCTCTATCTATGGTACAAACCACCCCATTTCTATAGGCGTGGGTCTGATAAAATCCGTGTTCAAATCAAATAGTAAATGATGCTTATTTAGGGTCCTGAATTAGGCTACTAAAGTTAAAGACCCAATTGAAATGTTAAAGAATAAAAACATACAAGGCTATGCCTTGATGTGCCCTGCGAGAAGCGCTGAGCACTTGCAAGGCGCAAAAGGCGTTGCTTATCAAATGTGAGGCACTTCACCAACAAAGCAGAAGTCCAATAAGAACTAGGAAAAAAATTACGATTTATAATAAAGAATTTAGATTTTGTTTACGCAAGAAGAAAATTAGATGGACATGTTTTTACAACCAAACTTCCCTATTATTAATGATAGTGACAACAAACAAGCCTTTATCCAAAATTTTTAAGGTTGGCTACATGAATGCCATTTCTCCAATCGGCTTGGATGAATTAAATAGGAATTATCATATCCTCTGTTACTCCCTTAATTATCCTTTGCTTAGATATATCTCAATCCTTATTACTCTATTACACCTTATTTAAACCATCTCAATATCTGGTCTCATTTTATCCTAAAGCTACTTCCAAATTTCCCCAACACACTTATTTCTTATCCTATCTAGGTTATTGCCACTCGTGTATCTCAATATTCTTTTTGCAGCTATGTTGGCATGTCCTTTACTTAACGGGCAATTTGCAGATAAATACCTAAAGTTTCATCCAGTTTTAAGATAAATTCTCTCAAGTTTAAATTTGCCCAAGTAATACCTTAATTTCACCTACTTCACACATAAAAATTGTGATTATTATCATTTATATTCGTGTTGTATCCTTTTGTTTGCTAGATATGGTATACCTTTTTTATAGCCACGTAAAACACGTTCTACAATAAGAAAATTTTCGCTCTTCCCAACTGTAACAGGAAAAGACTAACCTATCCAAAGGCTAACTCATGAAGAAATGAAGACCAATGTAAGGTATTTTCATCATATAAATGATTCACCAATATACAACAATCAATATCAATAATTTCGCTTCCCAGATATAAGACAATATATGATATATTAAACATGGTGATGTGATTTTAAATAAGGCTTACTCACACTTTAATACCCTAACGTTTCATCCTTTCCCAACATTGACACCCTTAAATTATTTGACAATTTCATACCCCATGAACTTTTAGTTGACGTCAACAGAGATGCTCCAAAAAGACTGAAATACCCTCACGTAGTATACCTGTTCTTTCTCCCAAAAAATCACTTAGAATTTCATCGCGCCACCCCAACCCAACCCATACTCCCTCTCCTCTCGACTGAAGCGGTTTGATATCGTCTTCGTTACCACCATGGAAAAACAACACGGAACTTAATTATCAAACCTTCCTTTCAAACAATTTTCATTAATTACGAGTATAATTGGTAAAGATATCAACATACAGAAGTGAAGGAGAAACAATTAACTTACCAATTTTCTTTTGAGTTTGGGATAAGTGAACGAAAAAATTGGGGCTCTGATAAGAAGGGGTTTAGAATAAACAACAAGAGGATGAAGAGATGGGCCAAGGGGGTATTAGTTTTCATGATAGGGGTATAATTGTCCTAACTGTATCATGTGTTAAGCACATAATGAAATTTAAACATAAGAATAAACAGCTGAGTGGTGAAGGGTACTAAAGTCAAGTGTTGGAAAACTTTGTCACATCAAAATTAAAAAAGGGCACAATTTGCGCAATAAGCCTTTAAATAATTTAACTAAAGCGAAAGCCAGCTTCAATTCTCTATATGGTTAGATAAGCATAAAAACAACTAGTTTCACTCTGAAGCTAAGCATCTATTTTAGGAGCTTGACAAGCTTTGCTCGGCCATATCATATTAAATAGCTAGTTGCCTTTCAATTCTTAGTTATGTAGACCTATTTCAAGAAACGTTGCATGGGCGCTAGACATGTTAAGTGGCAAGGCTGAACGAACTAAACAACAATATACTGGTATGATCCAAATGATTTTCTCATAACAAAAAGATTTGCAAAAAAATTAATATTAAACATTGACCGTAAGCTAATTATAAGAATTTTTAGTGAGACCAGTTGAAGACAACAACTAATTAGCAATTCATTTGATCTTTAAACTAGCTCAGAAGAAAGCGATGATAACAATTAACAGACAACAAGGTGGCTGTCCAACGTCACTTATACGGTCACAGAGGGAGGAGAAATGATAATGTATTCACATCTAGCTATCTTTTTAAGTTTTAATTTTTAACCTCACTTGGTATGCACAATTTACTGCTAGAGGCCATGATCGTTAACATATAGCCTGCTCCTGTCTGAATGCCACAGAAGAATCCAAATATTTATACAATATGGAGCATATTAGAGCTTCAAGAAAAAATGTAGATATTTTGGGTAAACTTGGACAAGAACTGTGAATATTACCCCTTCGAGTCCACTCCAAGGATGCCTCCCTGTGAACATTTCGATAATCGTACAACCCAAACTCCAAATATCAACAGCATAATCATAACCAACCTCTTTTTTCATTGTAGCCTGGACAACCTGCATTTAAGAAAAAAATTGGTTAAATAATTAAGAGGATGATAAAAACTTAAAAAATAAAACAAAGAAAACTAATGGTTTTCAGCATTCCACTTAACAGATTATTCCTCTCCATAATAGGGATAATTGGGTACAGTTAAATTCAGTGGCAAGAGTACTAATCAATAACAAAGATATCTCATTCAAGATCTTCAGAGTGCCTCAACTTTCCAACAAAGTAAAAATACATGGATGGTATGAACTGTTAAAGAGAAATAATCACATCCTAGAATTTTGCAAGGTGAGTTCCCCTAATATAATCATAAAGAGGGAGTCAACTTGAGCTTTCCCTGTACATCTTTTAGCTGATATGTGGGAGCTGACACAGTCCATGGAGGAGAGTAGAAGAATTGTTTATGCCAAGATACATAAACATCAAAAGCAAGTTATATTTTCTAAAGTGAAGAGAACCTCTGTGATACTTTCAGGTACCTGCACACAATTTCAGGAATAAGTATGGATGATGAGTGAGACAACATATTAGGACTCCTATTTGGATTGGAAGGCCTACATAAATTTGGTACCATCAGGCACCCCTTGGAAATGCTTTCTTTATTTGCGTACTCTGTTTTATGGGAGGAGGATTTGAACCCACATTTCTTGTAGTAGTATCTAACTATTTAAAACTCTATAGCTGTATTAGTTATCCTTCTGCATAGAAGATGAAGATAGAAATATGGACATTAAGCACATGGAAATGTTCAAACTAAAATTTTCAGCCCAGTAACTTGCCACCTAAATTTTCCACTAGGAGGAAAAGTAAATAGCGTGAAGTTTTCACAAGCAGCTGAGGTTGTGACAGAAACAAGGAATTACCTCAGGTGCCATCCAATACGGAGTTCCCTTCAATGAAAGAGCTCCAGCTGCCCCGCTTAACTGCACAGCAAATTCCACATCAGTTCAATGCAGGTTGAGAGTAATAATTATTCCAAAATTGTGATGGAAAAAGTAAAATGCACCTCTCCCATTGTAATAAATTTAAACTAGTTTTAGTAGTGTCAACAAACATACAGAAACAGTAATGAAATCCAAACTTTTAATAGTACAAGACCCCATGTCTCTTCTTGCTTACTTGCCCATTGACCCTGATACAACTCTGATGCAGGACAAATTTGAAGGCTTTATTCAATGGAGATATCAGTAGATAGAGTTGTTTAAAAAAATTTATATTCGAATTTTATTAGGATTTTTTATTTGATTTAGTTAGATTCAAATTTAGTTGTCAGATTCAGTCTTGAGTTTTTATTCTTTTAGAATGGAGTTCAGATTTTAAATTGTAGTATGATTAGAAGTTTATTTATATTTTGAATTTTAGAAGGGATAGGACTTTAAACCCTATAAATATGGGTACATTTTTCATTGTAGTTAGTTTATGAAGAATTTATGGAAAAGTAAATAAAAGAATGAGATTTGCTATGGTGGGCATGAGATTTGTCAATACATAAAGCCATCGTTTCAGGGGCATCTGAAACCAGTCCAACCTAATTTTATTTTTCATTCTTTTTATCCACATTCTTTCTTTTTATCTTCCTTTTATCTCCAAGTCTTATTTCAGTTTCTTTCTGTTCACAAAAATCAAAACCCTCACCAGTTCACTAGCAGCCGAAAGCCTCATCAAAGACAACCTGTGAACTCCGTTGTAAATTACTGCCTTTTCTTCAATACCCCAGAACTCATCCAAAAATTACTGCCTCATGTGAACACCCCTCCCAACAAACAAGCCCAAATCCTTTCAAAACCCCACCGGAGTTTGCTACCTTTTTAATCCACAAAAGATTAAAAAAAAATTCCAACTACAATCTTCTACCAAAACATCATACAGCAAAACAAACTTTTCTTATTTCGCCCTGACCTCGAGTCCAAAGAACCTAAAGGCTCCTGACTGCAAATCCTTGTCCATCGTTCTTCGTTCCCCATAAAACTCTCACCCCAAAAACAAGAAAGAAAAAGAAAATGAGAGGGAAGAAAAAAGAAATCCAATATATTATGTTCACACTTTAAAAGAGTTGGAGCTTTCATGTCAGGTAATGCTTGTAAAGATGAAAAGTCTAGAGCAAGAGAATCATTTTATTAATATCCACATAGACACATGAACTTATCAATTCTTTTGAGAATACACAAGTATTTATCAGCAAACAAGCAGCCAAAGGACTCTGCACCATATATAGGAATCATTAAACAAGGATTTTTGCCAAAAAATCTGAGCAGTTCTGTGAATGGGGTGGCCAAACTGAGTAGTGAAAACTCCTGCTTTACGAGTGTACCAACAGACAAGATGGATAAACAAAGAAGACGCAAAACATAAAAAAAAACGTGGATCGCTAAATTCTCTCTTGCTTACGAGATGAAGCTCGCTAACTATTCATTTGACAATAATCTTGAACTATAATATGAAGAGAAACAGGTGTTTGTTTGTTATTTGCTATTAGTCCCTTACATACGCATAACTTGTATCAGTCAGAATGGCATACAGCAACAAAGTGAGCAGATTTTATAGACATAATATGTAGTATGAGTTCAAAAATGAGCAAACAATATCAACACAGACATTAATGCCAATGAACTGACAATAGAAGAATAATGAAAAAGTAATCCAAATCAAGAAGCATCACCGTGATCTGCTAATTCAAAAGGTCATACTCACATGTTTTGCCATCCCAAAGTCTGCAAGCTTCACAACACCATTAATATCAACAAGCAAATTCGCTCCTTTAATGTCCCTGCCAGAACAAATACTGAGAACACTGTGCTGACCTTCAGAGTAAAACTATTTCATAACTACTTCAATTAGAATTTACTAGCGAATTTATTCAGATGAATGATAAGAATTGACAGTTGAAAACTTGAAATATAACCATGTCAGGCTTATTATGATTGCTGGGCATACATAACTAAAAGAAGAAGCTATTGCATTTAACTAAACAGCTATTTGGAGCACAGGTGACCACATATATAGAAGAAAGAAGAATCAACTAAGAGCACGTTTGTGAACTATGGATTATAATCCACTTGGGCTATAATCCAATTGTGGATTATAATCCAAAGTAATTGGTAATTTTAGTTGAATAATCCATTTTCAAACTTTACATGTTTGGTAAATGGGCAGATTATAATCTATCATTGTTGTCAAAATGACTAAAACGGGCTTGGTGGTGGGTGAGATGATAAATGGGCTCAAGAATTTGTGAAATCATTAGCAGTAAAATTGTCTCTTACTTGGTCAAACATCCAAAAAACGGATTATAATTCACATTGACCATTTGCCAAACATGCTCGAAGACAATGTAACACTATACAGCTATGTATAACATTTTTCAGTGTGTGGAAATATGATAATTTGATGGCATATAATATTCAACACACAAAACTCATATCTTAAACTAGATCAACAGGAAAGAAAATTTTCCAACTTATCTCATCACTCTTGTTTTCGAAGTACTGTAAATTTTCTGTCTGGCATTTACACTACAAGGTACTTGAGTGTAAAAATCCTTATCAGCTTTGACCTAGATTACACGATACGGAAGTGGGTGAGGGTAAACGACACAACAAATTTGTAAAAGGTAGGTATGGGAATATGGGTACACATACATGTATATATAATAATAAGGGTTAATTGCAAGCAGACCCTATGTAGTATCACGCAATTGCAAAGAGACCCCATGTAGCTCTACTTATTGCAAATAGATCCCCTAAGTGAATTTTTCTTTTATACAATTAAAATTGTTAAAAATATTTGAGGAGGCGAATAGATCCCCTATAATTCTATTGGTGAGAATAGACACCTAATTGCTTTTTTTTTTACTTTTAAAAGAGTCAAAAAAGTTCACTAAGGGGTTGTATTCGCATTTGGGCCAACACTACAGGGTGTCTATTTGCAACAAGTAGAACTACAAGAGGTCTACTCACAACAAATAGAACTATAGGAGATCTCTTAGCAATTGGGTGATACTACAAGGGGTCTATTCACAATTAACCCTAATAATAATTTACAAGTGATCAATTTTACTTTTTCATTTTTCCATATGCTATGAAATAAAATCCTATAACATTTATATATCTTTTTTATAATATAGATCTATAATTTAGAAAATTGCTCGTTTTTTAACTTGATATGCAAAAGACCCTTTATAATCATAGTTTTAAACTGGATATGGGCTGAAACGAATCCAACAACGAGTTTCAAGAACTGAATGTGAAGTGTAGGATATACGTTCAAGGAGTATAAGACAAGTGTTTTAAATTAAAACATGTATTATATAATTGAGTGCACATTTGAATAAGTGTATGTAAATATCAAAAGAGTGTCTACTGAAGTTTCGGTGTTGGGTACGAGTACGACTCAAGTACGACTCCAAATAGGAGTACCCATGCAACGTAGGTTTTAACTAAAGCCAATCCTCGTTGAATCTTGTCTACCTTTTTCTTCTTCTAACACATTCCTTGATCAACATCTCTGAAGACGGTTGTCCTCATAGCCATTTTGATAATAGCTTCGATGCTACATTGTTTCCAAATTTAAAGTGGTTGCTTTATATATCTAGTCTTAAATAGACTGAGATGAGAATGCACCAGAGTTTGAACTTTTCGACAATCCAAAGAACATTTTAGAGCTTCGCTTGTGGGCTTCTCATTGAGCGTAAATATTTGGATGGATAACTTTCATTTTCCCTATTGTTAGTGATTTGAACTTAAAATCAAAGGAATTTTACATTTTGGTATCATATAGTATAATGTCATTACATAGGTAACCCTGGGGTCTATGTATCTACACAAATAACTTTGAGATTACATATTGCTCTTCATGTAATCCAAGAAATAAACGCCATCAGCTGCCCAATTTTGAGCTTTTGCATGCAAGTGAAGTGACGCTGAGTGAAGGCATCATTAGTGATAGAGGCAGAGGACTCGCAGTTGAAGGAGTAAAATTCTTTACGATGATAGCGAAAGGGAGAACTGATGGGGGAAAAAGCAGGAGGATTGGTGCTCTTCCACTGAGGCATAAATAAATAATAGAATTGAGGAACGCCAGTTCACGAGTGGATTTTTATTATGATAATGAAAATCCTAAACTTAATCTAGTGATTATGGCTCAACCAATTTCTTAGGATGAGTTCTAAGTATTCACAAGGGGGTTAAGTGTAAAGATGAAAGTTAAAAGAAGAAATCAATACAGAATAAGGTGTGCGATTAGCATTTTCAAGCTAGTTCCTATAAGCTAGATATTTGTTCTATCATACATTTGGAGTATTAAATAAGAAATGGTTAAATATGTGCATTTTTTAACCTACAATTTTCTTTTAAAAGATATACTACATCATTTGCAAGTTTTCCTTTTAAAAAAGCTTCATTACATTAAGCTAGGTAAAATAGTTACAAGAACATAAAGAGCTCAATAGCTTATCATGAAAATTCTGAAAGCACCAGTACTAATTAAACCTGACTTGAACGTGTCAGCAATCAGATAAGCAGCTTAGCTACAGGTCCTTGAGATAGGCTTGAGTTACAAATATTGCATAGAATTTGCATGACTTCGAGTCTTGTAACTAAGAAAGCAAATTCCCTAGGAGGATGTGAGGAGTAAATCTTAATTCAATTAAATATTGTTTTATAGCATCCGATTCAAGAATCACCTTTAGATATTGTCCATTTCTGCATATTTCCAATCCACGTAATGTAGCTAACACTTCAACTTCATCTACTGAGGAAGCCTGTGAAACATGTCCAAAGGATTGGCATAGACCCTTTGATTATTTCTTGCTATGATACAATTGCTACTCTTCATTTCTTATGAACTTCACCGATATATAACCCTTCAGGTGGAAGCCAGCCAATGACATTAGTAAAACAGGTTTTGACTGAATTCTCGTTTCAAAAATCTCCTCTTGAACTTTAAGATGTTAGAAGCACTTTAATCATTGCAATATCTTGCTTTGGATCAGATTTTTCTACCCGAAAGATGAACTCACATTGTACCTTCCAAATAACCTAATAAGTAGATGAAACTGGTCAAAATGAACTCACTTCGTACCTCCCAAATCAATAAACAAGTAAATGAAACCGGTCATTATTCAATCAGTTCCTTCATGATCCAATAAATCCTAAAATATGTACTTTAATAATTGGGACTAACTTTTCAAAAAATAAAATAAAATAAAATAATTGGGACTATAATTTGTTATGTTAAATATTAGGATTATTTAAATATTAGTCGCCCAAATCATCAATAATTTTAAATTAGCCCCTCCAAACTTTGAAATTACTCATACTTTCCTCAATCTTAAGGGATCTTGCAAGTTGGTCCCTCTATTTTTTTGGGTTAGATCTTGAAACCGTGGTTGGGCTAACCTTAACAAAACACCCTCAATTACCAAAATATGCCTAAAATTGTTGGGGTAGCTAAAAATGTCCATTAAGGAAGCTCAGAAATGAGTTAGGGGCATATGACCATTGGACAAGATAATGTTTGTGGATTTTCATTTTCAGTTAGTGCGTGTTGGAAATAGATCGACAAAATTCTACAAACCCACTACTACATTATTTTAAAATTGGCCAGCTGACTTATCCTAACAAAGGCTCCATCACATAATAATGGAGCTCCAGATGGCAAAGTTTCATCATCCCCTACCTCATCCTCAAGTAATGCCCCCTGCAACTTTAACATTAAACTCTCAACGGCTTGCTTAATGGCCCAGTCCAAGTGAAAAGTTTTGTTGCATTCACATTTGTTAAACATGCATAATGGTTCTCTAATTATCATCTACGGTTGTGTTTAGCAACTTTACACTATTTTGGTTAAGGCCTTACTTAGAATTGAATCAAGGTAGGGTGGTTCAAAGATAACCTAGATAAGGGCCTCTTTTTAAACCTAAAAAAAAATAGCCCAATCTTGTATAAGATTTTTGCCATTCATATTTTAAGTCATTATCCAAGTTAGTGCACTTATCCAAGTTAGTGAGTTGCCAAAGACGCCCTAAAACTAACTATGTTTTTCGTTTTGTATTTGTATCTCAAAGATGAAAGAAAATAAAAACTTACTGAAACTACAGTCTTCTACCATTCTGTGTAGAATTTCCCTGCACATTTTCTGGTCAAAGAATTTAAAGAGGCCACCTTCCTTGTCCCTTTGTAGTATCAGTCAGGAATTCTACGTCTAAAGTGGTCCAAGAAGATGGTCATATAAGATTGATCTATCGTTCTAAAGCTTCACTGAACGAGAGTTGTGTTCTATACTAGAAATAATTCTGATGAAAGAGATCAACACTGTTGATGTTGATCACCAGTTAAGGAACATCACCAGTTAAGGATAATGGTTGGGAGTGTTCAAGTATTCAACTATAGAAGGTTCACCAAAGGAAGCATTCCACTGTACTCAATAGTTCAGAAAGAATTTGAATAAAAAACTCATGCCTTAAGCAGAAGATAAATGAATAAGAATTATATCCTGATAGCAAATCATATGACTCTAATACAAAGGCTACAAGGTCTCACTTCTTTTCTAGTATCTCCCATCCTAGGTTACACATACACTGCGTTTTAGGTGTCATATCTGTGTCAGACACGTGTCGGATATAGATTCAACGCAAACACGCCATGGACACATGTGGTTCGAAGCAAAGCCCAATATCCCATTACTTATAACTCTAAACTAGTTTCTCCGGCATATCGGATTGAAAACCAATAGGCTTTTGAATCCGAAACTGAAACCCATCACTTAAAGATTTGAAAGATATTCATCATATCTCATGCGATCCAAACTAAACTTGACTTTAAACCTTAATTCTTAGTTTAATATGACTTGGTTCTTAATAGTTATAGATAGTATAAGAAACATACAAATGTTGTAAGTATTTTAATTCAATATTTGATCTTGTATGTGTATATGTATGTGTGTGGGTGTGAGATGGACTTTTATGCTCTTAAGAGAAGGAATATCCTACTTTTTTACCCGTTGAATCTTCATAGTCATGCTTTAAGATTAATAACTAAAAAATTAGAAGTTAATTGGTGGGGTACACAAAATCCCTCAATATCTCACATAAATCTTTTGTAATTTATTATATTACTTTTTCATCTTGATGGGGTCTACTACACCATAAATCATTGTGTAGTTGATCCATATTTAATTCTTAACTTGTCTCACCCCGCCTCATCTTTTTCATTTTTTTCTTTTTTAATTTTCGGAATAAGAGTAAATGAGAAAAATAAATCAAATCAAATTGTCTTTTGTAAAACAAAACTCTTATCTATCTTCTGACCCAAGAGAAAACATATCCACTATGTTGATGTCTGATACTTAACAGTGAGATTTTAGTTAGGTTATAGTGTCTTGGGTCCCTCAATCTTCTTTGGTAGCTGATTATTGAGCAGAGAATTTGATCCTGCACACAAACAATGCGTAAGAGTGTCGGAGTTGGACTTTCTGGGGGTTCATCCGACGGTCAAATTAGTATTGATCTTAAGTGGAGGTAATGTGAACACTGTAGGTTTTAGAGCAGAAATAACATACCTCCATACAGTAGGCAGTGCGCCTATTTATATTGGATTATGAAGGGTATTTCCGTAATTTCGGCCGAGACTAGGCAGTCGGCTTGGTTACCTGATACTTTACAAGTGTCGGCATTGGGCGATCCGAGTCATCCTCTCAGTTATTGTGGCGACGACAGAAGGGTTGCGGCGACAGCTTGCTCTGATGAGTTATTATGACTCCAAAGGAGATGTAATGATGGCTTTGACTTTGTATTTAATGTCATGGTGGCTGGCAGTCAGCAAGGGGTTTGAGAAAGACCGCCCTTCATCTTGGCTTTTTGAGGAGGTCGAGAAAAGACTCCTTTCAATTCGGCCGCTCGGATGAGAGGGCTTCTCGACTCGGTCCACTGAATGACTGTACGGAGTTGGCTTTAGTAGCCGGGTCCGAGTGAGGACGCCTTTCGACTCGTCCCTCTAGGAAGGAGCCGAGTGATGGCGTCCTTTGGCTCGACCTTAATAGAGTCGGGTCGAATTGGTGTATAGTTAATCTAGGACATGTGGCATCTACTGGGATGAGATTAACATTTAGTCATTTCTATGATATAACATACTATATCTTTACTTGTCCTCTCTTTTTAATTTTCAGATCAAAAAAATTATTGATTTATTTTCTCTTTTGCTCATTTAATTTTAACAAAAAAGGTAAATTGGTGCAGTAGAGAGTATGTTTTTTAGTTTATTTATTCTTCTATTTTTCGTCTTTATATTTTTTTGGCTAGAGAACGAAGAAACAAAAAGAAGTTAATTGGTGGTATTTCAGAAAATAAAATAAAATCAAGTACTTAGAAGATAGATTTTAAAAAGAGAGATTTATAATAGATTTACGTCAGATACAAAGGATTTTATGTACCCCACTAATTAACTTTTAATTTGTCAGCTACTAATCTTAAAGCATGGCTATTAAGACAACCGCTAAGAAAGTATGGAGATTCCTCATAATAATCCATTTGTGTGTGCGATTATGCATGTGCTAGGGGTGGGTGTGGGCTGGTTAGGGCCTGACCCATGAACCAGCCCATCTGGTTTTAGGTTTGAGTCCACTTTAGACCTAAGCCCGAGCGGGCCTTTGCAGCCCAGGCTGAGGACTTTATCTCCAGATCTAAGGCTGAACCCAGCCCCGCACACGGCTTGCATAGGGTCAGGCCGCGTCCAACCTAACCCATGGTAGTTCGGATTGCGGGTCGATCCGTATTGTTTTTTCTATTCAAATATTTTTTGTTTAATTTTTTTGCTAGATTAGTATGTATAGTTTAAAGAGAAAAACATGTATTTTATCTTTCTGCAAGTCTAAACCCTGTAACTCTACAATTGGCGATGGAGTTATCTCAAATGAAAGAAGATTCACAATGATTTGAGCATTCTCAATAAATTAAAATGACTACAAATATTCATCGAAATACAAAATTAAGGTTAGAAAATCTCTACTACCAAAATTATAGCTCAACTCTTGGATGTCGCAATTTTCCATTGAGTTGCATCTCATACCATGCCAAAACATCTAAAAAATGTTAATGTTCTATCAAATAACTACATTAGTAAATTTCTATTTTTAAATATGTCGATTTGGAATGTGAATTATATTATTAGTTTATTTTTTACAAAGTGTGAGTTGCTTATGAGATTGTGACCTCAATAATACATCTATGGCATCCTGGAGGGGCTTGGTGAACATCAGACTATAGAATGGTAGAAAATCTGCAGTAAGAAAGTTTGAATTAATGCGTGCTAGTCTGGCTTATGGGTTGCTTTTTTTAATGGAAAGGGCTGATTGTTAGGCTAGGTTATCATGAATAATAATAATAAATTGGGCTTGGTTGAGTTCTTTTCAAACCTATAATTGGGTTAGGCTGGAATTTTCTAAGAAAAAAATATAACTATCACCCAAGGCGGGTCGGACCGAGCTAGGCCGGGCTGGGTCATGCCTAGTTCTCTATTCACGGGTTGAGAGTGGAACCCAGCACAGCCCACAACCAGGGTATACCACAGATCGGGTTAGGCCCAGCCCATTGTAGACCAGGCCGGATCTTGCCCCAAGGTGGGCTAGGTCGGTTCAGCCCGCGGTTCGAACTGGCCCATGACCACGCCAACCCCTAGTGTATGGGTGTGTGCACCGTATCTTGCTTTTTACAAATATGTTATGTTTCGTGTCTGTGCCCGCACTCGGACCTGC
Organism: Asparagus racemosus; assembly: GCA_037177215.1. Classification (NCBI taxonomy): domain Eukaryota; kingdom Viridiplantae; phylum Streptophyta; class Magnoliopsida; order Asparagales; family Asparagaceae; genus Asparagus; species Asparagus racemosus. The sequence continues at coordinate 25,049,849 of JBAKGM010000139.1, forward strand.
ACCCGTATCCGTGCAACCAAGCTCCCATCAAAGACAGTCATCTAACCCTTAGATCGGGGACCTTCTTTTGATGATACCTTTCTGCTGTAGAAATCTTCGCTTCACTGGGGTAGATAAAGTCAACACGACACTCATAATAATACAAAAGAAAAATGGCAGGGTGAAAGATTAAACTTTGATGGGACATCAAAACGTGTCTAACACAACCATCAGCAAAAGAAAAGCTTAATCATAGAACCTAAGGTCCTAAAGTGAGCTATTTTGAGCAAGGGCAACAAGAAAGTTTCACTCTGCAGGTATTCAGACAAAATTCTATCAACTTTACAGAAAGGAAATTCAATTAAAACAGAAAATAAAGCAGAGATACAGGAATAGTACAAATTCAAGAAAGGAAATCAACTCAAACAAAGCTCAAGCATTTATAGATTTCTTGAACTTTAGCTTTTCACATTGTCTAAACCTAAGGATGAAGTTGACTCAAACTTTAATTGAAATGAGAACCTGTGAATGTTTTTCGTCCCGTGCAAATAAGCCAGCCCCTTGAGTATATGCCGAGTGAAATTACGAACTACTGATTCTGTCATAGCTCCGTAATGGTCACGAACATATTTGTTAATTGATCCAGGAAAAACATACTCAAGATATATGTAAAACCGATCCTCAGTCTGCATACAAAAATGAACTGCATTTCAGCAATTTACATTTAGCCTACAAAATCAAAGTATCATACTCAATAAGTGGGATTGCTCACCATTTCACTCCCATAATACTGCACGATATTTTGGTGCTTTAATTGACTAAGGACTTTTATTTCCTGATAGAGGGAAATAGTGTAACTGAGAGCATTAGACAACATAAATAACTAAAGCATAGAAAAGAAGTATCAGATTCAAAATTAAGAGATTATGGGTCAAAAGAAATTAATAACTCCCAGTACAATCATATGATTGTATAAGTCACTAAAGCACAAGCACAAGTCAGATAATGTCTCCATAAAATAGTAATAAGTAAACAGTTAAGAGTGACAAATTCTCATTGATAAGATAGTTGTAGAGACAATAGTCAACTAATAAAGGAGATAACCCATAACAGAATTGAATGGAAGAATACGATTCATGGAGCCGTCCTCAAAAAATTGGGAAATAGGCTTTGTTGTTGTTTATAGATAGTTGTATGAACAAATGCAAATGTGATTGATCGTCATATCACAGAAAAAGAATGCATAAATAATGTTTATTCAAGAAGTAAGCGTTGTGCAGAACAGAAGAAGTTGAAGTGAACATATCAGAATGCCAAAGAATCTCTACTTATGCTTTTCATCTCTAAAGTCCACACAGGTAACTCCTTCATTGACATTGAAGGTCTGTCAGGTGAAGCGCAACCTATGTTGCATGGAAACTAGTATGGGTACCGTTAGGGAACACGGCAAATTTGTAAAACGTAGGGTCAGGGGCACCATTATATACATGATGAAATTAATAATTTACATGAGACCAACATTGTTTTTTCATTCACATGTTATGAGAATTAGAATTCCTATAACATATTTATGTTACATTGCTTTATGTTTCTTTTATGATATGAGCTGCAGCTATCAACTACAAGGATTGTAAATTCAGAAGCATGAGACATCATGTACAAAAGAGTTTGTTGCTTGAATTGCAAGAACACATGATACAAGAAACTTGTGGTTGCAATTCCATTTCCCAGCTTACTAAATGTACATAAGAATAGGCAACTTTGAATCTAACAAATTAACTTCTTCCCTCGTTTTTAAAAAAAAAATCTTAGAAGAGTATGAACTAGGTATGGAGGCGAACCTGTTCCAACTGTTTCAAACATTCAGCAGATTTTGGATCATCAGGAATTAAATTTACTTCTTTCATCGCGCATAAGGCTCCAGTGTGTCTGTAACATGATATCGTGCTTGAGTTCAAATTAGCAGAAGGAAGTAACATTACTGAATCGTTTAAAGAGAAACCAGCTACCTGTGTGTTGCCATGTAGACATTTCCAAATGTACCACTTCCAATGAGTTTTTGCTTTTGCCATGGAGATGGTTCAGGTTTTGATGTAGTAGAATGAGCCGAAGTAGGTTGTGATGGAACAGAAGCTCCTGGTGGTAGAGGTAATGGGTGGACATTTGCATTGCCATTAGTCTCATGCCATGAAACTGAGTTATCAGGGTACTTTGGATGCATTGGCGATGGAGGAGCACTAGGATTTCGTGACCTTACAACAGGACTTTTTGAAGTGGGACTATATAATGATGAACGGTCAGGACTAATTTTGTCAGGTGAAGTTTGGTTTGAGAAACCTGGCATTGAATCTTTCGAAACTATGTCTGAAGGAGACCACATTCCTTGAGGTAAATTGTAAGACGGACCATACTCTACATTACTCATCCTTCTAGGACTAAGAGCTGGACTTGAAAATCCGCTGGCTGGAGCACTTTTAGCAGGTATGTTCAGCCTGAAGGTTTCAGTTTCAACAGAATTTGGATCTTGGAGAGCCTTCTTATAATAACTAAACATTGATTTTCCCTTTGGTGCATCAACATGCTCCGTACTTTTACGAGCAGCCTGATCGGTTAACCTACTGCATTAGAAAAAGGAACAGTTATCAAAACAAAAATGCTATCTCATTTTAGGTCTAAAATAAAAAACTAAAAAAAGTAAAACATATTGGTTACTGTCATGGAAGGTAACAATTGTATCAATCTAGAAAGTGTCCTGCAATGAGCTTACAAACATAAAAGAGTCTGAAATACAACATCTCAAAGGATTTCCAGAATAAGCACAAAGCAACATTGGAGGTCTTTATACAATGAGCTATTCAACAGGTTATGTGTAAGTCCTCGTTAAAACATGGATTCCAGTTGCACGATCAAGAAAAACAAAGACATATGAAGTCGATTCTATAGCCTCTGTTGACCCATCATCGAATCTTCATTGACATCCACCAGATTTTCTATTTAACTAATCAAGAAACACAAACCCAAATTTGCAGTTAAGATAGGAGAACAAGTGAAGAAAAGGTAAACAAAAGAGTACAGAGAGAATAGCCAAAACTCTAAACATGAATGATTGCTGCCTATTGTAGTCAAATAGTCAACTGTGGAAATAATGCAGAAGCTAAGTTATGAAAGAAAATAATGACAGGGACATGCTTATTCATTTTGAGACAGAAGCCATCAAATACTTCCTTGCATTTCTCATTCGATTTTACAATATACAATGGCCTTAACAGCCACGGCGATTCTCATTTTGAAAGAAAATTATAACAGTCATCCTTAAACAAAAAGAGTACGGAAAGAATAGCCAAAACTCTAAACATGGATGATTGCTGCCTATTGTAGTTAAATAGTCAACTATGGAAACCTGCAGAAGCTATGTTGTGAAAGAAAGTTATGACAGGGACATGCTTATATATTTCAAACAGAAGCTATCAAACTTTTTTTTTTTTTTTTTTGCGACTTTACAATCTACAATGGCCTTAACAGCTACAATGATTCTCATTGAAGAAGAAAGTCATCAATAGACCCCTTATTGGCCTCTCTGGTAACCTCAACTTATAATCAATAAGTTCAAACCTTAAACCATGAAATAAGAAATGAATATGATCATAGAAATGGCTTAATACAGATTCCTTTAGCTCATAAGTTGAAGCCTACCAAAGAAAAAACTCACTCACTAGTGTGGTAGGAGGGGGGTTCGATCTCACAAGGAGAAGAACACGCTAGATTATGCTCCAACGAGTAAGGTGTGGTGGAAGTGTGATATGGAGATAATTGCCAAAAGAAGGGGAAAAAAGGGCCGATGCTAAAGATGCAAATGGCAGAAGAACAATGGATGGAAACAAAAGTTTAAAAACTGAGAAATAACTGCAATTACTCATAAAAAATCGCACCAAAAGAAATCAACCCCCAAGAGGCAGGCAACTCCTTAGATGATCACTATAACCTGTGAGCAAGTCTTTATGCTTTTGACAAAGGACCCCCTTAACAGTCCTGTCCAATCAATTAGGATCCATCAGGTAAAACGCTCCGCATTCTGTTACAGTTGCATGATAGACGGTCTACATATGTATCGGGTTTGAACCACTATTCTCATGCTATCAGAAGTTCATCTATTCTAGTTATGGTCAAATTGCAATTCTTTTATTAACATATGAACATTGCACAGTAATATAGGTAAGGAGTCCTCCTTTTGACATTAAGAATAACATTCTGCCTCCTCATCCTCATTGCATGTTATCACGTTGTAATATGTCCTATGGGTGAAACTTGTGTATATTAGACAGTACAGTATGAACACCAACTCTTGAAATTGATAAATAAGCAGATGAAATGGGCGCAAAATGTCCATGATGCAAGGCCTCAACATCCTCCCATCTTCACACCCCTTGTAAACCCCTCACGCGCCCTGCCCCTCCTCCTTTCCCCCAAACTAGCGGAACACCTCTATCTGTATTGATGTAGCTCTGCTCAAGCTCTTAACGAGCATATGCGGTTGAATTCTTTACCAGTTGTATTCTAGAGGGTCCACACTTGCATGAAGTCTGAACTACCACATGCTATCAAAAGTTGATCTGTTCTAGTTCTAGATTGCACTTCCTTTATTAATATAAACACATTGTACAGTAGCTTACGTATGCAGTCATCCTTTGGACACTAAGAATAACTGAATAACATTCTGCCTCCCCGTGTCTGCCTGATTGCAAGTTATCTCATCAAATATGTCCTATGTAAGAAACTTTTGTATGCAAAACAGATAGTATGAACTTTTGTAAGATGCACACCCTCGATAACCTCTTGACACCCACTGAACCCCCCCCCCCAACCCAAACACAAAAAAAAGAACTAACCACCGCCACCCACGAGCGCTCCACTGGTTTGATATAGTTAGAACTAATTGTTTATGATTACATGAAAATGTGATTGTTGCATATAAGAGTATTAGGCATCACTTAATTCATGCTTAAACAAGATGGTCAAGCTATCTTCTTTCTCACTTGCACCCAAAATTGTACAGTAATGATCGAAACTTAAGTGACTTAGCTAGAAAACCTAGGAAGAGAAAAAGCAAGAAAATCTGCATGCTATAGATCTTACTAAAGCAGAAGAGGCAAGTTTGCTAGATACTTGAGGTGGCCACATAAAGCAACTAACAGACACCAAATCTCACTATCCTTACCGTGACTAGGCTTTTACATTCATATCAAACACCTCATTAGAACCCCTTACCCATATATGTGCACAAACTTCTATTTTCGTATTAAAATACAGTTAAACAGTATACAATCTCTATTCTTGTCATAAATGCGAGGAAAAGGTATGAGGATGAAGTATGTACAATTTTTACACAAATATCCGCATTTTTCCCTAAAACTTTTTTACTGAATAGTCCGCAAAAGAAGTGATTTTATTTGAAACCCTCATACCTTGCTATTGCTTCTGACGAAGAATCCACGGGAAGCCCACTAGTTCCCTCATCCCTCTCCCTCGGCGACGGCAACCGACATCCTGGTGGCGAAAACCCAACCTCCCTCCGCGTCGGAGACTGAGGCGAGTTCCCCGGCAGCGGCAGCGGCTGCGGCAGCAGCACAGGGGACGACGACGACCTCGACGGAACTAGGTCAAGGTTGCTGGGGGATCTAGACACAGGGGTGGACGCAGAGCTCGTCGTCGGATTGAAGGAATCAGAGGAGGCGACATCGACGTCCTCGATGTGGCGGCGAAAGTTCCACTGGCGAGTGAGCCTCGGCTGAGCGAAGGCGTCGCCGGAGGCGGCGGCGGCGGAGGGGGAGGAGGAGGCCGACGAGGATTTGCGGGTGAATATCGAGGCGAATTCTTTACGAGGACGGCGAGGGGATGAAGCAGAGCCGACGGGAGAAGGAGAAGAGGAGGAGGGAGAATTGGTGCTCTTCCACCAAGGCATAATAGAGATCAGAATTGAGGATCATTGGTACAATTGGAGATTTAAGGGGAGATTGAAAACCCTAACCCTAATTTGGAGAAGATGGTCATGGACGAAGCAAAGAGGGAGAAGACCTCTACCTTCGACCCCGAGCTTGGCCTTGGGATGGGTTTTCATTGTTTATGAGGCGGTTAAATGTTAAAAAAACAAAGTCGATAGAAGGAATCAACGCGGAAAGAGGCACCCTCGGACCTGATATCATTTGGAGCTTAGGGTGTTCGGTTAATTTTCTTGAAATTTCAAGAAATGTTTACCACTAAAAAAAATGTTTTCTTATATTTCTTAAAAATATTTTGAGAAAAGTAATAAGAAGTAAAAAAGTACATGTTTTCCTTTTATTTTGTTTAGTTCAAAACAAAAAAAAAGCCTTTTAACTTTATAGAAATATCAAGAAAAGGTAGAAATGTGGTTGGAAATGGGGTTTGGGTACAAGTTTATTATA
>JBAKGM010000139.1:25065365-25081257 GCA_037177215.1 Asparagus racemosus
GGGAAGTGGAGCCCCCCCCCCCCCCCCCCCCCCCCGCTCTATCGACAAGGGGAGAGTTAAGATCATTTTGACTCACTGAAGATAACCCACTCACATCACTATGTTGAGTATGAACTAGAGGGGTAAGTACATTCGATTGTGGAGTTATTTTTCTAGTAACCTGTTTAGCTTTACTAGTTTTTTTGGCGCTATTTTCCAGGAATCATCCACAGGATCTCCTTCATTGTGTTCATGAGTAACACCACCAATAAAAATCAGCTACAGGTGGATGCTGAACAGGGGAGGGAACCTTAGCTGCATTAGTCTCAACATTCTTCTTTTTAGGAACCCACTTCATATGGTTTGAACTCATAAACAGTTTTTTGAGTAAAGCATTGGCCATTAGGTCCCTCAATTGCAATAGAATTCGGTAGGTTAGCAGGTAGTTGAGCTTCAACAAGTACATGAGCATACATTAATCTCTGCTTGCTAGCCATAAGTTTATCAGTAGTTGCAGGTTTATCCACAAGGCTAGCAATCTTACTAATCCTCTTTTCAAGCCATAAATTAAGCCTCCAATTAGGCAGTTGAATCGACGTAGGGTATAAGCACGAATTAAAGCTCCCCAAATCCTCATCATTTCGCCAAGGTCACAAAACTAGTGGCCTATCACCAAAAAAAAAACACACCAAAATAGAGCTCCTATCTTCTTCATTCTCAATGTAAGATTCTTACAATTAAACCAATTACACTACCCACCAAAGCAAATTTCCAATGTGAATCACCCTCACTCCATTCACCAGCATCAACAGAAACAGTACCGGCTTTAGAGGAAGGAACAAAATCAAGATTTAGACGCTTAACCTGCTCTCCTGCTATCAGCAAACAAGCTAACATAGCCTTTTCTTTTCACCACTTAAACCATCCTTCATTTTAGAACTAGCAATTGGGACAAAACTCCCACATGCAGGTCCAGATACCCCCTTCAACATGCTTACTCATAGAAGGAGGAATAACTTTTTTCGCCTTGAATTTCTTCTTTTTTGCCATCAATTTTTCTCAGCGGCGCGCACGTTAAGCTATTTTCGCCTGCTCGAAAGCGCCATTCAGACAACCGCCCCCTAATTATAGTACATATATTATAGTATTATATCATTATATTATATATCTATATACACTAAAGTTAATAGGAAATGAACAGTTCTTAGCTGGACGAACTATTGTTTTTATAATTTACTTTTTGATATGGCGGGGAAATAATGTCGAGATTGCAAGTGCACAATTAAGTTATAGTATAGTATAATGTTGATCCCATGAGGAAGGTGTGTAACAAAAATTCTAAAATAGATATTAGAGTTGTTTGTAGACAATTAGAAGTGAAAGTGTGGAGGGATAAAGAGAGTGGATGATTATTTACAATAAAAGAAAACTTAGAACAAAAGGGGAGGAACTGAGTGGACAAATAAAAAAAAGTAAAGAATAACAAAGAGGAGAAATAAAGAAAACTAGAAAAGAACAAAAAATCAAAAAGATAAGAAAATAATCAAAAGAGCAAAATCAAAGCAAATAAGGTGGAGGAAAATCAAGTATATAAAATAGGAATCTAGAATTGAATCCACTAATTGATTTCATTTACGATTTATGAAAACCAAATATTTTTTGCATCTAATGCAAATGATTTTTTCTCATGAAAACCACCTTAATGATTATATATGAACTATCTACAATTTTCAATTTATATCAGAACCATCTAAAAAGTACATTTTCCCTTCAATCAACCACCCATGTCAATTTTTATTGACATTTTGACCAATCTTCCATTAATAGCCTTAATGATTGGTGGGAAAAACATGTGTGGCACGTGCCCCCATTAAGTGTATAAATGGAAATTCAATAAAGCAAATCAGCATAAATTAAGTAAAATTATACTTTTTAGATGGTTTTGATATAAATGAAAAATTATAGATAGTTCCTATAATTGTTTATTAGTTGGATTCTAAACAATTTGCAAAATAGTCCTTCTTCTAGATGTCTCTTCCACTTGCTGGGTCAACTTTCTCGGTTTGTAGAGATTTGGAAAAATGGTATTTTTAGTGTTTACTAGGTACGATGCACGTGCGTTACACGTGTTCTAATATTTTAGTTGTTTATTTTGAGTTTATATCTTCATTATAATTGCATTATGGACATAATTATTTTATAGTTTGAATTTGTTTTGTGAACGAAAAAAGGAGGAAGTCAATCAAAACGAAATAAATTAAATTTAGGATAAAGTATTATAAATATTTTTGAGTGCATATACACAATAGTACATAAATTTAAAACTGAAATGAGTAGAAACAATCTACCGAATCCATGTGGATCAAGTTTGATGACCGGTTGAATGATTCCTAGTTGTTATTATAGTCATTACCTCAGTAAATTGTATTGATTATAAGTCTCACACACACACACACACACACACACACACACACACACAGGTTTTTCGATATAAGTTAAATTATTAGTCCCTCAAATCTTCTTATTATGATATTAGTTCCTCAAATTGTAGAAATATGTTGATATTGATCCCTATGATTAACTAGAATTATAAATGATGGGAATATTCTATTATATTTAACTTTTAACAGAAAATTAATAGTTATCCCCTTACTCATAATACCCAAACTATCATACCCATTAAGCTTAAGAAACCGAATAAAAGACCATACCCAGACCCGTTTCACAATCCATCTTCTCCAATGACCAAATAAAAACACTGAACCCATTTTCTTTAATAGCTCTTTTTATTTTTGGAGGCCATAAAAGCCCATTGGAACTCCTCCATTGAGAGAGAGAGAGAGAGAGAGAGAGAGAGAGAGAGAGAGAGAGACGTTTTGGTAGGTGAATTAAATGTGTGGAGGATATTTTGGTGCTAAACCTCCATGGTTAGTCTAAACCTAACCATGATTGAGGATTTAGAATAGTAAACATAATAGAGGGACTAATGTTTACATATTTTTGCAATGTGAAGGATCAATATCAAAATATGAAGATTTGAGGGACTAATATCTAAATACTAATGATTTAAGGGATTGATAACAAAAAAAACCATGTCTGTATTAATATACTTATTAATGTCTATAATTTATGAATAAATAAAATACATGTTTGCCTTGTTGCAAAAGTTTTTTGCAAATGAAGATCATAAATGAGTTCTAAATTCTAATATTGTTCCTCCTTGAACTTGCTTCGTCAAATTTCATGATATTTTATTCCCATTTAGATTCACCTTATCTAACTAAAATTTGAAATTTTTGGGGTACTTTTAGTAAATTATGAAATTTCAGTGATCTTTTTTAAAATTTCAGGGTTATTTCTTCTATAATTTTTTTAAAGTTTTGGTGTTTTATTAAATTATGGAATTTTCTTTAAAAGTTTGAAGTGTTTGTAGTTCTAGATTTTACTATAAATTTTGTAATCTCTAAGTTATTCTATAAATTTTGAAAAATCTAGAATTTTTCCGTAAAATTTTGAATATTTTGAAGTCTTCTAGATTTCGGTAAGTTTTGTGAACTTTATTTTTGCAAAATATATAATTTCTAAAAGCCTTTTGGTTATTTTCATTAATTTTGTAAGTATTTTGGTAACATCTTTGAATTATGGAATTCCTTTGGGTATTTCTACGAGTTGGCTAAGTTATATGGATTTTGAATATTTTCTAGCTTAATTAATGACACATAATTAATATTTATCTCCTTATTTATGAAGATAATTTATGAGGTGAGAATATTTCATAATATCATCTAATTATCTTTATCTTTATTTTTAAATTTAGATATAAATAAATGAATGATAAAATAAAGAGTTTAATGTTTTTTACTTGCTATGTATCAAATTTAAATCTTTAGATTATTGAAATATTCAATCTTTTTATGTTTTCTCTAATAAATAAATTTTTTTAGTTTTAAGATTTTCTATTTTGTAATTTCTTGGAAGTGATTGAATGTAAAAATTGAAAAATTATTTATAGCTTGTATCTTATTAGAAATATTTCTATTAATTAGAACATGATTGTAGACGGTTAAAATATACTCTATTGGACCAATGATAAGTCTGAGTGCAAGAAGTAAACACTCTTGTGCTGAACACTTCAGATAGGCTCAAGTATCAGCATATGTTAGGCTATAATGAAGTTCACTTGGATCACATACAAGCATGACTACATCCGAGCTAAAGAGGGTCTGAGTCTGAGTCAATCCTCAAGTCAGACTCAGGGCTAATTTAAAAGGTGTCCTCAAGTCGGCCGAGTCAATAAATGAGTTCAAGTCAGATTCTGAGTCAAATATGAACTTATTAGTGGAGTTCGCCCAAGCCATAGCGAAGCTCGCCCAAATACTAATGAAGCTCGATCTCAAGACTAAGTCAAAGTGAAGCTTCTAGCAAGGCTCACTCAAAAAGAGCTTCACCCAAATAGTCTACGTGGGGCACATAGCAAAGTTTGTCGAATCCATAACAAAGTTCCCTGGAGCAGAAGCCGCAGCGAAGCTCGCTAAAGTTGTAGCGAAGCTCATCGAAGCAGCAACGAGCTTCACCCAAAAGCCACGTGAGCCGTGTCACCCATTCTGGTGAAGTTCGCTCATGGTCATTATACGAACTTTGCCTGTGGTCATTATTGGCGAACCTCGCCCATGACTGTTATTGACGAATCTCGTCCATAATTGTTTTCAGAAGCTATTTTTAAGGAAACGGTACGCCTCACTAACTCACTTATTTAAGGAGTGTTAATGACCACTAACTCACCTATTTAAATAGAATTAAGACCCACTAACTCACTCACTTAATGCTCCCAAGCCTATAAATAGGCATGATCAACATGAAGCAAAGAGGGCACGGGGCACAAGAGCAGAGGAAAGGTCTTAGAGCTAAAATTATCTCGGCTCCTTGCCATTGAGAAAAGAGAGAGGGAGAGATTCAAAGGCTACATTGACAAAAAGCCCATCTCTCCTCCATTCTCATTGATCTTCATAGACCATTATCATTGGCTAATTATTTGGCTTGATCAATGATCCTTATGAGAAAAGATTCATTCTCTTCAGTTAGTCATCTAGCTTAATCAGTGGTTCTTATAAGAAAAAATCTATTAATATCTCTTCATCCAAAGAAGACTGCGCTATCTTCCGAGAGATTAGAGATCATCAATCAGTGAAAGACCCATTGTCTTAATCGGACCGTCAACAAAGTACAAGATCGACGCTCCATCGACACACAGAAAAGGACCTCACTAAATATAAATTTTTTCTTTGTTTCATTGTAATTTTTTTATTTGTAATCTGCGTCAATTGCAATACAAAAGGACACGAAACAATGTTCACAAGAAAATCATATTAAAGATATTTCTATTAATTAGGATAATTTGAAATGTAAAGAATTATTTTTATTCATGTACAAATTTTATAAAATCTAGGATTTTTCTATAGATTTTTTAAAATCTAGAATTTTTTGCAAAATTTTCAAAAGTCTTTCGAGTTTCGGTGCAAAAATTTTTGAATTTTTTGGGATATTTCTACTAAATGTTTAGTTCAATTTTTTTGTAAAATATTCAAATTATGTCTTTTGGGTATTTCTACTAGTTGTGTAAATAAATTTTAGTAATTTTGAGATTTTCTATTTTAAAATTTCTCGAGAAGTGCCTGAACGTGGAGGGTTGAACAATTATCTATAACTTAATATAATTTTTAACATACTTAAATAAAATTTGAGCTTATATACATATTAATTAGGGTATATAGGATAATTGAAGCTTCTATATTTTATTAATTAACATTAATTAGGATAAAATATGATAATAATATAATAGTAAAAGGGTCAAGTTTATTTTTGTCCATAGAAAATTTTTCTCAAACTCACACATTTAAAAGTAGTACGATATGATATGATATGATGTTTACGAAAGTTATCTCCCCTGCTTCATATGTGGTCCCATAAATTTCTGGGGTCGCTGAAATGCGAATGGTGGAAAATCAAGTGACAGGAATGTGAGTGAAAATTGGAAAAGAAGTGTGGACTCGCTGTGGGAAGACTTCACACACTCCTCTCTCTACTTCTCCCTCTCTCCCCTATTCTTTTCATTGGCAAATTGTACGCAGGGGCTTACTGAGATCGTGCGCTCTTTATGGATTATCTTTGTATCATTGTCCTTTTGGCAATATATAAGCTCAATCCTTCTCCTACTTTCCCCCCTGTTATTTTCTTTGCTTTCTCTTTTTATTCTTTCTTATTTAGTTGGTAAATTTTCATATCTTCCCTGGCAAGTTTTGATCTAAAAATTGCATGTTATCTGGGCTTCTTTTGTGTTGTGCTATTTGTTTATGATTCGAGGTCTTTACTACATTTTAGCCATGATTAAATATCACTAATTATTTTCTTCTTCACTTTTTGTTCCTGCAGGACTATATCTACTGTTTGTTTAAGTTCAGGTTAGTCACTTTCCAATGCATTAATAATTATTGTGCTTCTTTTGTATACGTGCTTCTATGAGAGAATGTCTACACAAAGAAAGCATAGTATGATTTTTGTAAAACATTACGTTACTAGACTGAAAATCAATCTGCAGTAGTTTCAATAACTTGCATCTTAATTTTTTTATCTACTGTAACCTCCTTGTGCTGTCAGTCTGTCACATATTGATTTTTACTGAGGTCTAAGCATTCTTCATTCATGTTTATGCGGAGCTATGTTTCAAAATTATATTTTTTTTTCATATGGGTTACTTAAAGTAAAAAATTTTAGTAAAGAGAAAATGTGAATAATGTGATACGTGTGTTATACAATACAATGTGAATATAGACGGTGGCAATGGAGTTTCTTAATAAAATAGGGGTGATTTAAAGAAAAAGAATTTCGTAATTTTGGGTTAATTATTGTAACATTTCAAGACATCTTTTAAAAAATTGCTTTTACTATGTCCTGATAAGTTTATAACATAAAATTATAGTTACTCAAAAAGGTCAAAAGATAAAAAATTCAAGATGTGTTTATATAATCAAAAATTTTAACTATCTTCCTCTTCTCTCAAATTTTAAACCCAATGCTTAGACCATTATGTTTTTAGTCTTTCTACACTAATGCCGTGGCATCGTGCAGGTCAATTTTGCTCGTATATCCTAAAGTTAATTGGGATGAATAGTGTTTAGCTACAGTTCATCCCAGTGAACTTTAGTATACACAAACATTTGGTTAAAATTACTAGAAGACAGAATGTCATAGTGATGAGACAAGTTAATTTCAAGCTACAAGTATGGGGTTCAAATACTTTCATGCTCAAAATAGGCTAAATTATTAGATTGATATTTTTATTAGAACCTTTTTAACAATAAGGTATTTTAAATAGGCAATTCTATTATCCATGCAAATTGGGTGATGGGACATTGTAACTTGAGCTTCGAATGAGCAGAGAAGGGATCTGGTCTGCTTACTCCTTGTTATTGTTTAGGTGGGTTTTTGATCATGTGTCGATAGAGATAGATCGGGATCTCCGTGGACTATATGACAAGGTGGAAGGTATTGACGTCATCCCTTTGTGAAGCTTACACATTAGAGGAAGAATAACTCGATCTGAAGTGATGAATACTAAAGGTTGTTCGTTTTCCCACTTGGGTTTGTTTTCAAACCCTCTTGTAGGAAGAAGATAACTCCAGCTAAGGGAGTGATAGCTCTCTGGTGTATTATAAAACCCTTTAGGAGGATAATATTCCTTGGGGGAGTAATAGTAGCTCTTGGGTGAATAGGAATCCTTATGAGCAAATGTCGATGCAGAGGTGATAGGCCGATGAGAAAACCCAATGAATAGGAGGTATCTAGAGGAGGAGCAAAAAGAACCCAAGGAGCTCTCTAAAGGAGGAGAAACCCTACTGAAGCAAAGAAGAGCTCAAACCTCAAGCAAATGAAAGCTAAGAGACTTTAGAGCTTTGAAAATTTTGTAACTTGGACCCCTTTAGATATGGGCTAAGGGGCTCTATTTATAGAGAAACCCTTCTTTACTCGATGTTAGGGGGTTTACGTGAGCTACTATGATAGTTTTTTAGTTTACAGATGCCGAACGGATAGCGACGTGTTGCCCTTTTCAATCAATCTTGTAGATTTTGTCATTTATGTAATGTTAGTAGTGCTGCTCAAATGCTCTCATTAGTCATAGCCTTGCATAAACTTTGTGCAGGAATTTTATCTTGTAGTGCTCTGACGCTGTAGTTTTGTGTGCCAGTTCAACTGTTAGTTCACCAAAAAGTTTACATGCCATTAACTTTATGCTGGCTTAACACTGTGTAACTCTAGTTCCACGTGATCTAAGCACCATGTGATCTTAGCCACGTGTAAACATGCATTGGTTAATTTTCGGGTGAGTTTTGATCTGATTCTCGGGCCCTTTACATCCAGGGCTTAGTGACTAGGCATCAGTGTATTAAATATCGACTGATATATTACTATATCGGCCGATATATCAGTTTTGATGGCCTTCCGATATGATGTTTATGAAAAAAAATTATTATTTTCTGATTTTTACTATTTTTTTCGATATATCAGAAATATCGGTCGGTAATTCATTGAGGTAATATCGGCCGATATTGGCTAATATCCAAATGAAAAGGGTTATTGAGTTTGGGTTTAGTTTTGGTTCCCACTAGACCTGAAAACTTAATAAATTCTCAAATCCAAATACCCTAAATCCCTAGTCAATTACATATTTCTCCTCCCTCTTCGTTTGGCACTCCAGCTCAAAAACGCTAGGTGATCTCAGGTACGAATTTCTCTCCTCTCTCTCCACTCTATCTTTCTCTTCTCTAGTTCTCCTCTCTCTCGGCTCTCTCTCAACTCCTCCTCAAACCCCTCTGTCTCTGTTCCTCTCTCCTCTATCTCAACTTCTCTCTCCCTTCTCTCTCTATTGTTCATGTCCTCTGTCTCTCTCTTTGACCTCTACCTGTATCTAACGTCTCTAAACGTCATATATTATTATTCATGATGTAATTTCTTATGTTTAGAATACATTCAATATGTTTTGATTACATATTACAATGTTACGTTAGATATGAATATTATCTGATATGACACCCTGATATTTTTTACATATCCCCGATATATCCTCGATTTCCGCAATCCGATATAAATTTCGACCATTCGATATTTCTAATATTTTTGATATTTAATACATTGCTAGGCATCCTTAGCTTCTTTTTTGGTCTATTTTGTCATGTTGACTCTTTTGGTCACTTTAGAATGACCGTTATACCCCCACCGGCTTCCTTGTGGTGTCATGGGGTGCTTGATCGACAATTGACATTTTTACTCACCTACAAATTCTATATAAGACATTTTAAATGAGGCAAAGGTGCAATAAGATCTAAATTTTTATTGTCTACCAAATTTTAATTGTCTAATTTTCTAGCTGGTAACTCCTATTTTTTTACTAGAAAAATTTCTTCTACCCCCTGACCTCACAAAATTATTAAATGTACACCTAACCTATCATAATATGGCAAAAAAGAGGGCATTTATGTGAAATTAACCCTTTAAAAGCCCCCTTTTTTCCTATCCACACTCTATTTATGATTTTGGGTAAATTTGAGGATTGAGATCGAGCCTTTGAAAAGGAGAATTAGGGAGAGAAAGGAGAGGGAGTTAAGGTGGAGAAGATGAGGAGTAGATGATGGAGTGTGGATAGAAAAAAATGAAGATTTTTAAAGGGTCAAGTTCACATAAACACCGCATCTTTAGGTATAAATTTAATAACTTTAAGGGATCAAGGGTGCAGAAGAGTTCTCCACCAAAAAATAACTACGTCGTTGCACTTTTGACTCATTTAAAATGTCTTAACATAGAATTGTCTATTTAAAATGCCTTATTGGTAAAAGGAATCTAATTAAAATACTAATCTGGTAATTTAGCGAAAACAATGTCATTTTTTTGTTTTTATCCAAGCCCAAAATTTTAACCAAATTAAATTTGAAACCCATCCACTTTCAAAGTAAAACTTTTTTGTCTATAAACCCAAATTGTTCTCCCCATTAATTTTTAACCCACACACTTCAAAAGTTATACTAGGGAATTTTTGCTTAGAAATACAAAGTTTACCCCCAAAATATTTTTGAGCCCACCCATCTTCAAAGAGTGTTATACCTACAAACCCAATATTTTATCTCTAATTATTTTTATGCCCGAAAGTTTACTCCTAAATTGTTTTTGAGCCCACCCATTTCCAAAGAGTCTTTTACCTATAAACCCAATATTTATATCTAATTATTTTTATGCCCGACCGCTACTAAAAGGGGTTTTTGTTATTAAACCTAAAGTTTTATCCTTTTTTTAAACTTATTCACTTCTAAAACCACTCTTAGACTTAAAAAGCCTTATCTAATTCATCTTAAACTAACTTTAATCTTTCAATCCGCCTACTTCCAAGAAGTATTTTGCACATACATGTAAAAAATTTGTCCCTATTTAATTTTGAACCCTTTTATTTTCGAATATGAATTTTTGCCTGCGAACCCAAAATTTTGCCTGCATTTAGTTTTAAACCAACTCACTTCCAAGATCACTACAAAACTTATAACAGTCCATAAAATTTCATTCTAAGCCCACATTTAATTTCAAGGCTTTTATATGCGGTGTAAGTTCCTAAAATATTGTAACTTGATTTATTTTTGTTCCAAGTTTTTTTCATTATATATTTTTTTGTTCAAACTAATTAGGTATGTGGTGTATTTTTAAGTATAATATTAAACTACTATTTTTGGCTTTTGCCATACAAATGACGTACCATCACAAATTGTAGATGGATTGTTTGCCTATAAATTTTATCTGAATTAATTTTTATATTCACCTGCTACCAAAAAAGGTAACTTTTCTATAAACCAGCCCTAATTTATTTTTATACCCACTCTCTTCCAAAATCACTCTTAGGTGTTAACTATTTAAGCATATTAAATTTTAATTCACTTTGTACTTCAGCAGGTTAGATGTAGTGTAAAGTTGGTGTGATTTAGTATAATTTGCTATATTTTTCTCTATAGAGTTAGGTTTGCGATTTATTTTTAAATCAAGTGTACAAAATAAACAAAGCCTCTATCCCAAGTGTTTGGAGTCGGCTACATGAATCATATTCTTCCATTCCGTTATATTATTGGCCATCTCCTCTGTTAAGCTAACCATAATCATATCATTCTTAATTATTTCCAACCAAGTCTTTCTAGGTCTACCTCTGGATCTCTTTGCTCCATTAAGTATAATATTAACACTTCTCCTAAGTGGTGCACTAAGAGATCTACGTTGTACATAACCATACCACCTTAAGCGATTCTCTCTCATTTTTAAATCAAATGTATAAATCATAACTTATTGTGACTTTTAAAAGTAATGTTGTGGCATTGTGCAGAACAATTTTGCTCGTATATTCCAAATCATAAGTTTGTCATGTAATATTATAGTGTTTTCACGGAAGGTTTATGTTGAAGATATGCATATTTACTATCACCTACTGGCAACTCCACAGATATAGTATTGTGAAACCCTGCATCGTATGTCCTGCATCTTCATATGGCTGCCTTGTACAATTAAATGAAAATAATAAAGAAAAATCTCATTTGTCAAAATGCAATACAAAACCAAAATCCTTCTACAGGCTTCTTAAAGTCAGTTACTAAGGGAACGATGGGTGGAGATTAATGGATGCATGAAACTAAATGAAGGTTGTTCGAGCTCGAAGAATGTGCTACAGATGATGAACTCTGCTAGTTTTGATGCATGATTGTGGTAGGTTATGCAATGGAAGACTATCTTTTGAGTTTTAGAATCACCATGCTCTGTTTGTGGCATCCCTGGGCTTAGCTTGAACATCTCAGAGGTTTTAGGCAGGCCTGGAGTAGAAATGTAAAAAACTATTTTTGATTTATCAATGTACATATATC
This sequence comes from Asparagus racemosus, assembly GCA_037177215.1. Taxonomy (NCBI): domain Eukaryota; kingdom Viridiplantae; phylum Streptophyta; class Magnoliopsida; order Asparagales; family Asparagaceae; genus Asparagus; species Asparagus racemosus. The sequence goes on from JBAKGM010000139.1 coordinate 25,077,284, forward strand.
TCATATGTTTCAAGAGATGTCAGTGAATATAGACTCAGTAGACATTGGATAAAACATCTCATAATCAGGAAACATTAAAAGAGTTAGCATCGTAACTCAATTAAAATGGAAAAAAAAATGGTTCATTAAAATGAAATCTCTAAAGCTATGTTTGGATTGGAGACTTGTTTTATCTTAGGAATATTTTAACTCGCTATAGTCCTAGGATAGAATAATATGAGAGACTGTAGTGAGTTAAAATTTTAATCATTTATAAATTGTGGTAGGATTAGAGCTTAACAGCAACAACGCCCTTTCCGTCTATATATCAACTAGGTTTTTGCTTAAGTTCAAACCTAGAATACGGAATTTCTCTGATCTCGAGTAAAAAAACACCGACATAAACAAATATCAACCCATCATCACAAGCTAATCAATATTGTCAATAAGCAAATTCATATTAAAAATATTAACACAACCAAAAGATAATTAGCCATGATTTTAGACTTCTGCACGACCATAGCGATGATCAATAAAAATCTAAGTTCTTCCTATGTTCAATGTCCAAACAGCCCTTTCATATTAACAAAAGCTAATAGTACGTAGATCCGAAGGTAAATACAATATCAGGCACAAACGATTGGAGTAATACTTACCAAAGAACTAACCAAAATCAAATCATGAATTAAATATAAAGAGATACTTGCTGTATGTTCCTATTATTTTTCCACCGAGCCTTTGTCTTCTAATTTTCTTTCCTTGTGTCCATAAAAAAAACTTTTCTTGTGTATTCTGTAGATGATGGCTAGAGGTGAAGAAAACAATTAGACACGGGAACCCTATGTAATTCTAGAGAAAATTAACGGTCAAAAGGACAATTTCAGATCTAATCCTAAGTGGAAAATAGTCGTAGGACTATGATAACACCCCCTCTCCCTCCCTTATTTAATCCGAAATGTCTGGACTATTCTATTTTAACAGACTAAATAGTATAGTCTAATTCCCTTCCAAATTTTGAACCAAACACTTCATTATTTTAATTTAAAGGATAAATGTTACAAGAGTCAATAAGATGGTATTTTTTGAGACAACTAAAGGATTTAGGGTCTAATTTAGAAAATCATGATTTGGGAGTCTAATATGGACATATAGAAGATTTGAGGGTCTTATATCGTAAAACTCTTTCTAATAGCGAAAGTATTGCCGTATGAAAACACATTTTAGTTGATCAACTTAATTTTCTCGAATGGATTGATATTGCCTTTGAATACAGCATTCTTATGGCTAATATAAAGCTATAAGCTTTTAAGCTCATATTTGAAGACAATTGCTCAACTGAAAACATAGATATCATAAGCAATTGAAACTTGGATCAGAGAATAAGCAACCACTCAAAATTTTTAAGAAATATAACAAATTGCAAAAACCATGTATAAATTGAATATTGTTTTTCAATTTCTCTTTATTGTCATGAATTTTTCCATTAAATCAAACGGATAACATGATAGAACACCATCCCGGCCCGTTACATTTAGCCTTTGAAATCAAGGGAAAATATGGTCAAGATCAAAATCATTAAGTTCGATGAAGCCATCACCCACTTCCTCATCATCTTTCAGAAAATAATAATCAAATTCATCGTCGAACTCCTCATACATCGTGTCCTGCACCCAAAGAAATTTAAAAACTCATGAGAAAAAAAATTCCTTCCCTTACATTTATAAACGTGCATTGTAACTCATATTGATTCTTGTAACATTTATAAAATTCTGAATCATTTATTTTCTGTAATTATTCGGATTAGGGTGTTATCCTTAAAAATGTTTATTTACTTAGTACTTATATTTCGCCAAAATTTACTGCAACTTGACAATTTATTGGCTACTATTCTATATAAATTCTAGGGTTTTAGGGTATTTTTAGACTATCAATTGAATTCCATACTAGCTAGTAGACAAAGTAACGACGCTTATTTAAATTGTAAGAAAAATAAGAAAATTTTGTGTAGACTTACCAATTCAATCCATAGGTTCAGTAGAAGTAAAGCATGCAATACTATTGTGAAAACAGAAAATTATAATAATCTAATAAGACATTAGATAATAAGAGAAAAGAATCGTGTTCCATTCTGCAGAAGCAAGTAACAGAACATGTAACCATTAATTTTAAAAAAATTATTTGATTTATTCTCATCCTTCTCAAAGATCTCCAAAAAAAATCTATAAAAATATGTGAAATTTTTTGGGAACAATACCAAATGACATTAAATAACCATAAAAATGAGTATAATTCTAAATAATCCTAAAATAGAATGCATGTTTGAGGTAAGAAGTTTAATTGGCACACCTCAGTTTCGTCAGTCAAGACTGAATCATCGTCGAAATCTCCTTCACTTTCATTCTCATATTTATCAAGATTAACAAATGCAAAAAACTTTTTGTCATCTGCCATATCTCAATTGACAATCTCACCAATTGAATATGAATAGGCGACGTAAATTGAGAATTTATAGGCTTTTACTATACCAAAATATTGAAAATCAAGTTAAATGTACATAGCAATGCATCAATGACTTGTTAAAAAAGTTTTGTCCAAAATTGTAATGTGTACTAAAATTATTATACGCAAATGCAGGTGTATTGATCTGAAAAGAATTGCGTATAAAATTAGGATGAACGGCGAAATTATCAAATTGAATTTGGACATGAATGTTCATTGAAAATTAGGAAATTATGATCGATATTTAAGGATGGTACTCAAATATATTAATCAGTTACGTGAATGATCAACGGAAAAATATTTAAGATTCATGCCCTCTTCTGGATGTCAAAAAAACATATGAGCTATTGCGACGATGAAACTATGGGGGTTGTAATTTCAAAACAGTGGTACTAAGGGGGTCTATGTGCAATTAACCCTGTCATTTATAGTACTCCTATGTGCAATATTGCAATGCCAAACTATTCTATATCTTTTTTCAGGTAGGTGCGCTCAGTGTGGAACCATTTCCAGTGCTCATACTTGATGAACACTGCAAACAGCTCCATGAAGGCATTCAAGAGGCAATGTCAATCGAGGACTTAGTTCAAATGCAGCTTGCTGCCAAGAAGAAGAGTCACTCGGATTGCCAACCTATCAATGGTTGGCCTAATTCATGAGAATCAATACAGAAATGAGAACAGAAGTTTAACTTGGACTATTTGAGGTAAATTGCAGATAACCCCCGTCGTCTATACATTCAGTAGCAAATAACCCCCTCGACTTATTTACTAGCACTTAGCTCTCCTCAACTCATGAGGGAGAGAGGGGGATATTTGCTGCTAAAGGTGTAGATGAAGGAGGTTATCTGCAATATACCTGAGTATTTATATAGGTTATGATCAATACAAGGCAATCGATCATTCTAAAGGGAGAGCACAGAGAACAGAGAAAAAATGTGGAGCAGTGAGTTCTGGGCTTCAGTTCTGCACACTTGCAGTTGGGGTTTTCTGAAGAAGTCGGAAGATTTGTATCCAGTGATGACAAGATGGTTTGCCTTGGCATTGCAATATCCTACATTGTTTATTATGGGAATAAGTTTGGTGGAAGCTATATATCTGTAAATATACATGAAATGTTTCTGCCAAGAAGTTATTCTCTCCGTACAGCAATTCCACAATCTACTTATGTAAGGTACGTTGAGCTAGTTATGCTGGTTCTATTGTAGTGCCGGCCAATGTGACATGCTTATTGAGCTCCACTGTCGACAAGTACTCCTCCACATCTTAGCAAAGCTCATCTGACATGTTCTTCCCCGCCAACAAATATAACGACCTTGAAGAAAAAGAGAACGCAAGAGAGGGGAAAAAATCATAGAAGACACGAGAGGTGAAGAACATGCACGGAATATGCACGGAACACGGAAGGAACATGCACGGACAATTTCTGTGCAGAGTAGTCGACTACATGGTCTTAGTAGTCGACTACACTGCGGGCGACAGAAAGGCAGTTTTCTG